>JAJHZJ010000683.1:2717776-3185276 GCA_023548195.1 Bettongia penicillata ogilbyi
TTTTGTTTAACAAATATAGGACATAACAAATAGTCATCAAAAGAAGAATAAAAAACTATTAATAACCACATGAAAAAATGCTCTAAATCACTAATAATAAAGAAATGCAGATCAAAACAGCCTTGCAGTTTCAATCTGTACCTAGCATATTGGCAAAGATGAAAAAAATGGGAATAGTTTATGTGGGAGGGGTTGTGGGAAGATGGCAATGGAAATAAACATTTATTAGATGCCTACTATATGCCAGGCATTTGGTAGCTGTTGCTAAGCATTTTAGAAATATTACTTCTTTTGATTCTCACAACAAACTTGGGAGGTAGGTGTTATTACTATACTTGTTTTATAGTTGAGGAAACTGAGGCAGAGAGGAGTTATATGATTTGCACAGGGTCACACACCTAGTAAGTGTTTGAGGCTGCATTTGAAGTCATGTTTTCCTGAATTCAGATCCAGTTCTCTATCTATTATGCTACTTAACTGCCCCTAGACAGGCACACTAGTGTATTATTGGTGGAACTGTGAATCCGCACAAGTATTTTGCAAAGTAATTTTTAATTATGGAAATAAAGTGACTAAAATGTCCATACCATTTGACCAAGGGAATTCACTAATAGGCTTATATCCTGAGGAGGTTTTTGATTGTTTCCATATACACCAAAATCTTTATAGCAGTTCTTTTTGTAATAGCAAAGATTTTGAAACAAAAAGATATTTAGCAATTGGAGAATGCTTAAACAAACATAGATACAATGGAATATTGCTGTACTCTAAGAAATGACAAATGTGATTAATTCAGACAAGCATGGAAAGAGCTATATGAACTGATGCATGTGAAGTAAGCAAAATAAAATATAATAACTACAGCAATGTAAACAGATTATATTTTTAAAAATCAGTTATGAGCAACAAGCACAGCTCAAAATAAGAGATATGAGAAGATACTTTCACCCCAATGCTTGGCAGAAGTGGGAGGTCCAGAAGTATTGTATATAGCACATGTTTTCTGACTATATATTTGTAAATGCTTTTTTATAAATATTATTTCATAACAGCCCTGGAAAGTAGAGTGATTTTATTATTTCCATTTTACAGTGGAGAGAAATGAAGCAATCAGAGGTTAACTGATTTGCTCAGTGTATTACAGCTAGTAACTGAGGCCAGATTTGAAACTAAGATCTTCCCAACTCCAGGCCTAGCTCTCTATCCACAGCACCACCTAGGTGCTTCTTGGCAAATTTTAGACCTGTTTTATATGGTGAAGAATGACCTTTAATGAAGCTCTCAAAAAGTTGGATTTTGAATAAGGAATATGAGTCTAATTACTCAGATTATATAACAAAAGGTCACCATGGTAGGGGAGAAATAAGGTGCTGGTAGACTGATGGAAATAACCCTTCTGCCCTCAGATCCTCATTTAGTCAAAACTCAAACTGAACTTTTAGCTTTTTGACAAAAAGAATGGAATCTTCTATGGTGCAAGATAACACCAAAATATATTTAAAATGTGAAACTTTCCTTACTTGAGCTTCATCTTAAAGGAAGAGAGGGACTCTATGAGGCTAAGGTGAGAAGGGAGAACATTTCAGGCATTGAGAATGACCACTATAAAGGAATAGGGATGGGAGACAGACTATCAGATGTTAAAGAGAAGAGAGAAGGCCGGTTTTGCTGGATCTCAGAGTGCAGGAAGAAATTAATGTCCAACAAGGTGGAAAACTAGATCAAGGTCAGATTAGGAAGAGTTTTCAAAGTTAATGAGAGTAGTTTATCTTTCGTACTAGAGGCCATAGGGATTCATAGGAATTGATTGAGCAAGAGGGTAGAAATGTATTTCAGGAAAATTACTTAGGCAGTAGTATATGGACTAGAGTAGAAGAGACCTGAGGAAATGTGACCAATCTGAATACTGTTGTAATAATCTAGGGGTCTTAAGTGAGAGTCAGATCAGATGCAAGAGACAGCATAGAGTAAAAAATGAGAAGATTTGGGGATTTTAGATGGAGCCAAGGTGGTAGAGTAGAAAGATGCACCTACTCTAGCTCTTCCCCCATAGTCCATAAAATACCTGTAAGAAATGACTCTAAACAAATTATAGAGCAGCAGAAGCCAGAAAAAAACAGAGTGAAGGAGATTTCCTGCCTAAGGTAGCCTGGAAGGCTGACAAGAAAGGTCTATTGCACAGGCATGGAGAAGAGCACAGCCCATGCAGCCTAGCTCAGCCTTGGCTGTGCAGCACTGCCAGGAACAGGATGAGAGCAGGCCTCAGGGGCAGAATCCATGGCAGCAGCTGTGGTTCCCAGATCTCTCAACCCACAAATGCCAAAGACAGCTTCAAAGGTTGATGAGAAAGTCTTTTCACCTAGATGAGAAGGGAACAGGGTCCTCTCCTATCCCTGGCCCCAGGTGACCCCCAGCAGCAGCAGCAGCATCCATTTTTGAAGCTCTGGTCTAAAGACCCTGGGGGAATTATTTTGCTTTAGTGTTATTAAACCCAGAGTTCTGGGTCTCAGCCCTGAGTGGTGGCCCTGTGGTAGGAAGAGTGCTGGTGTGGTGGAACTGGGGGAGACTCTGGAAAAGGAATTCTACTTGCAGATCCTGAGCAGAAAAGTTTTGGTAGCTCTCAGACCAGAGCTCAGGCCAGGAGAGGAGTAAACTCCTCTCCTTGATTGTGCCATCTTGGAGAAACTGAGAACTTACAGGTCCTCAGAGTATACCCTCCTTTTGACAAAGGACTCAAAAGTCAAATAACTGGCTTGGAAAATGCCCCCAAATGGGAAAAAATAAGACTATAGAAGGCCACTTTCTTGGTAAACAGATATTTTCTTCCATTCTTTCAGATGATGAAGAGCAATGCCTACCATCAGAGGAAGATTGAAAAGTCAAGGCTTCTGCATCCAAAACCTCCAAAATAAATATGCAATGGTCTCAGGCCATGGAAGAGCTAAAAAAAGGATTTTAAAATCAAGTAAGAGAGGTGGAGGAAAAATTGGGAAGAGAAATGAGAGCAATGCAAGAAAATCATGAAAAGTAAGTCAACAGCTTGCTAAAGGAGATCCCAAAAATTGCTGAAGAAAATAAAGGCTTTAAAAATAGGCTAACTCAATTGGCAAAAGAGGTCCAAAAAGTCAATGAGGAGAAGAATGCTTTAAAAAGCAGAATTAGCCAAATGGAAAAGGATGTTCAAAATATTGAAGAAAATAGTTCTTTAAAAATTAGAATGGACCAGATGGAAGCTAATGACTTTATGAGAAACCAAGAAATTACAAAACAAAACCAAAAGAATGAAAAAATAGAAGATAATGTGAAATATCTCATTAGAAAAACAACTGATCTGGAAAATAGATCCAATAGAGACAATTTAAAAATTATGGGACCACTTGAAAGCCATGATTGAAAAAAAAAAGAGCCTAGACATCATCTTTCATGAAATTATCGAGGAAAACTGCCCTGATATTCTAGAACCAGAAGTAAAATAAATATTGAAAGAATCCACTGATCACTTACTGAAAGAGATATGAAAAGAGAAAATATTGTTCCCAGGTCAAGGAGAAAATATTGAAAGCAGCTAGAAAGAAACAATTCAAGTATTGTGGAGACACAAGCAGGATAACACAAGATCTAGCAGAGTCTACATTAAGGGATTGAAGGGCTTGGAATAGGATATTCCAGAAGTCAAAGGAGCTAGGATTAGAACCAAGAATCACCTACCCAGCAAAACTGTGTATAATACTTAGGGGGAAAATAGTCATTTAATGAAATAGAAAACTTTCAAGCATTCTTGATGAAAAGACCAGAGCTGAATAGAAAATTTGACTTTCACACAAGAATCAAGAGAAGCATGAAAAGGTAAACAGGAAAGAGAAATCATAAGGGACTTACTAAAGTTGAACTGTTTACATTCCAAGATGGAAAGATAATATTTGAAACTCTTGAAAGTTTTATCAGTATTTGGGTAGTTGGAGGGATTATACATACATGCATACATACATATGTACATAGAGTACAAGGTGAGTTGAATAGGAAGGGATGATATCTAAAAAAATGAAATTAAGGTGTGAGGAATATATTGAGAGGAGAATGGGATAAATAGAATGGGGCAAATGATCTCTCATAAAAGAGGCAAGAAAAAAACTTTTTCAGTGGAGGGGAAAAGGGGAGAGGTGAGAGGGAAAAAGTGAAACTTACTCTTACCACATTTAGCTTAAGGAGGGAATAACAGGCTCACTCAATTTGGTATGAAAATCTATCTTCCACTACAGGAAAGTGGGGGAGAAGGGGATAAAAGGGATGGGGGTACAATGGAAGGGAGGGCAAATGGGAGGAGGGAGTAATAAGAAGTAATCTCTTTAGGGGAAGGACAAGGTCTAAAGAGAGAATAGAATAAAAAGGGAGCAGGATAGGATGGAGGGAAATATGGTTAGACTTTCACAACATGACTATTATGGAAGTCTTTAGCAAAACTACACATATATAGCCTATATTGAATTGCTCGCCTTCTCAGTGGGGATGGTGGGGAGGGAGGAAGGGAGAGAAGTTGGAATTCAAAGTTTAAGGCATGAATGCTGAGAATTGTTTTTGTATGCAACTGGGAAATAAGAAATACAGGTAATGGGGTATAGAAATCTATCTTGCCCTACAAGAAAAGAGAGAAGATTGGGACAAGAGAAGGAAGGAGTGTGATAGAAGGGAGGGCAGACTGGGGGAAGGGGCAATCAGAATGCATGGTGTTTTGGGGTGGGGGAGGGGAGAGATGGGGAGAAAATTGGGAACTTAAAATCTTGTGGAAATGAATGTTGAAAACTAAAAACAAATAAAGGAAAATAAAAAGAAAAAATGAGAAGATTTGGCCAATGAATAAATATGTGGGTGAGGAAGTTTTAAGACCTGAGGATAGCAGCTAAGGTTACAAACCTGGAAAACTGAAAAGATGATGATACCTTAAATGGAAATAAGGAAGTTTGGAAGAGGAGAGGGATGAGGAAGGGGAAGATAATAAGTTCTAATTTAGACACATTGAATTTGAGATGTTTCCGGTATATAAAACTTGAAATATTCCATAGGTCATTGTCAATATAGTACTGAAGCTCAAGAAAGAGTCAGGGCTAGATATATAGATCTGTGTATCTTCTGCATAGAGATCATAAATAAACCCATGAGAAATAATGAGAAATAAAGAGAGATAGGGAGAGAGAGAGAGAGAGAGAGAGAGAGAGAGAGAGAGAGAGAGAGAGAGAGAGACAGAGAGACAGAGAGAGAGAGACAGAGACAGAGAGAGAGAGACAGAGACAGAGAGAGAGAGAGAGACAGAAGGGAAGAATGGTTCAGGATAGAACCTCAGGGAATACCTGCAGTGAGAATGCAAAAAGCATTCATTTGAAAAAGTATTCTTAGATACTCTGTGGGAAGCTGGAAATGATTGCTCTTTGACTAAGATTACAACTTGGATATTCCAAATATTATCACTTTATTTTTGACAGGTGCCACAGAGGTAGAAAAAAAATTTATTTAAAAAAATTGGCTTCGGAGAAAAATACTGATTACAGGAAAGAAAAAAAAAATGTGGTAAGCCAAGTACAGGTTTGTCCTAAAAAAGTGTTCTTACCAAGAATTGCCAATGATCTTCTTAAGGATGATTAAATTATGGAATGTAACTTTGTTACTCAAGATCATTTCTTAAATTTGCAAGTGAACTACTTCCTGTAAAATGCAAGTGCTATCTGTGATGAACATAGGCAATATTTTCTATTAAAAAGTTGCCACAACAGAAATGTGAGACTAGGAATATAGAGTTTCAAATATACTAGTTGACTACTGTTTAGATACTACAGGCAAAATGCAGCAGGAAATTACCAGTAGCTACATTTTAGACAAGTTAAACAGGAGTACTTCTGTTTAGCAAAATACTGTCTTTAAATAGAATTGTAAATGCCGGAGAAATACTACTTGATAGACAAAATCTAAAGGTGTATTTGAAACCAAACCCATACCACAAACAAAACCCATACCAAACCAAGACAAAACAAAATTCCACAAGGTTCATTTATTTTGTGGGTATGACCAGTCTTCCTCCCCAGAGTCACATGGTTAGTACGTATCAGAGATAGGACAAATCATTCTGATTTGACAGCCAACTTGCTACTCTCATGCACATATTAGCCAAAATAAATATGTTCTATTTGATAAATCCTACTTCTAGGATTAGAGTCCTCTTTTCCCACAACTTGGGACTAGAGCTCTCTATGCCAGCCTTGGGCAGAGAGTCAAGTTATACACAGGATAAAATAAAATTTTAAGTTTAAATTTAATTTTTATTAATTTACGATATAAAAATATTTTTTTCACTAGTTAGGGGTCATCTCAGTAAGAACACATCTTACTAGACTGGATTCCAACTTTATTTGGGAAACAAAAAAAATTGACCTATGAGATAGAACACTAGACGTGTCGTCTGGAAGATGTGAGTTTGAATTCTCTTTCAGACACTTACAGGCTCTGTTACCTTGGGCCAGTCATTTATAAGCTCATAGATTTATAACTGAAATGGATTTGTGAGACCAGTGAGTCCAATCCATTCATTTTATAATTGGGAAACTGAGATCAGAGAGAAGATAATGGTTAGTCACTAGTTATATGACCCTAGGCTCTGGCAATGCATGTGTCAACTTCATCATCTATATGTACATTCTTGGAAACTATACTGTCAAGATAAGTGAACCTATCCACAACATTCACAATTTTTCCATATGCTGTTACCAGTGGTTCCATGTATGGATGGTATGATGTGGATTGGTGGAGAACCTGTGTTTTCCTGATGTTGATTGTCAGAGCAAAATTAGAACAAGCAGTAGTGAAGTGATCCATATTTTGTTGCATTTCAGCCTTGCAGACCGCATTGAATGCACAATCATCTGCGAACAAAAAATCAGGCGCCAGTTCTCCCTCCACTTTAGTCTTGGCTTGTAGCATTTTCAAGTTAAACAGTTTATCATCAGTGATAATGCCAGTCCTCATTGAAGGTGTCTCATAACATTGTGGAAAATTTCATGCTAAAAAGCATGGGAGGAAGCACACAACCCTATTTTACTCCATTGGTAACCAGGAAAACATGAGAGCATTGTCCTTTATTCAGAACCTGTGCAAGCATACCAGGGTAACAGAGATAGCATCTGGGGCTGGATTTGAACTCACTTCTTGACTCAAAGCTCAGTAATCTATCCACCTCACTACTTAGTCCTATGCAATTCAGTGAACATTTATTAAGTGCCTAATATTTGAAAGGCTCTATACTAGGCTGATTTTGTTTCAGACCTGTGATTTCATCTGTGTAGGGGGCTACACGAAGGATACTGTCTCTAATAATTTGGGTCAGAAAGTACAGCCTTGAAGGGCTTAAGTGACTTCTCCCCCATACCTGAAAAGTGCTTCCTCACTGTCTCTGCCTCCATGCTTCCTGACTTTCTTGGAGACTGAGCTCAATTTCACTTTTAGCAGGAGATCTTTCTTCATCCCCCATCCCAAATCCAATGCCTTCCCCTTGTGATTACCCTCTATTTCTACTTTATTTCTCTTGTATATACATAGTTATATATACACATACATATATACACACATACACACATATGTATTATGTGTATATATATGTGTGTATGTATGTGTGTGTGCATGTGAGTATATATATATTTATATTTTATATATATATATGCATTATATATATATATATATATATATATATATATATATATATATATATATATACATATATATACACATTAGCATTCAGTCTCCTAAAGTAGGTTGTACACTCCTCACTCCTTGCAGGCAGGGATTGCTTTTGCCTTTCTTTGTATCTCCAGCACTTAGCATACTTAGTCTGACCCAGAGGAAGCGCCTAATAAATACTTGTTGACCAACTGGCTTGCCCACAGTCACACAGATGTGTCAAAAGCAGGATCTGAACCAAGCTCTTACTAACTTTGGGGTCCCTATCCATTATACCACCCTGCCTCTCATAATCAAGTCCCCTCGTTACTTGTCCTGTGCAGTCTCCTATACCCTACCTAGAAGATCCTCTGCTGTCCTCCCAACATAATATCTTTGCTTGGTTCAGGCTAGTCTCTTTTCTCCACTCATTCTACCTAGGGTGCCCCTTTACTCAGGCTGGTGGTCCCTTTTGACTGGAATTCTTTGTCTTCACTTCTCCAAGCTCAGATTCATCATCATTCTCCAAGGTATAGGTCAAGCCTTCCCTGATTACGCTGAAAAAGAGCATTCTCCTCTTGACCTCCCATTGTACTCAGAAACTTTGCCACAGAATTTTATATGTGGTTACAAGCTATCCTATAATTTTTCTTTTGTTTCCTGGGTGTCAGCCTCTCTCTCAAGAGCAAAGGCACTTTCTGGACATTTATCCTATACTTGTAAACCCAATGATGTCTAACATGCTGCTGAATACTTCGTTGGTACTCAATATTGAATAGTAGATTTCCAGAACTCGAAGGAAATCCCTTATCCCTACCTCCTCATATTATAGATGAAACATTAATATTTAGAGAAGTTAAGGGACTTCCCTATAGTAAATGGCAGAGCTGTGACTAAAACCTAGATCTTCTACTTTTTAGTATAACATTCTTTTCATTATATCTTTGATCATCAATTTATAACAGGAAGAGACCTTCTGGGTCATCTAACCTCCTTATTTCATTGATGAAGAAATTGAGGCCCACTGAGGTTAAGTGACTTGTTCTATTACTAATTTTCCTCCTAGGATGTTTTATTAAATGCCTTTGCTTTCAATTAGTTTTGTTCTCTGGATGACTAGAGAAAAAAGTCTACACATTTATGTAGATGTAAACTCATAGCATGCCTTGAACCTAGGTTAACTATTCTGGGGGCCCTATTGTGAGGAGGGGGCTCTCACATGCTACATCATGATCTCCAAAGTGGATTTGAACCTTGGTTCTCTGAGTCAAAATCACAATGCCATGCTGCCTTAGTTGATTGATAAAATTTGCCTAAATAATAAATCCCACATTACTATAGATGGTCCTTTCTGACTCCAGGTTATACAACAATGATCTGTACTACCAAACAGAGTAGAGTTTGCTTTCATGAGAGTCACAGGTGTGAGAAATTTGTTGGGATAATGGCAAGTCTGTTGTCATTTTCTTGTGATCTGACCATTTAATATCTCTATACAACTTATTATTTCCTGTTCATTCTTTCTCCTAACCCTCTCCTCCATCCTGAAATACCAGTTTCCCATTCCCCCTCCCCAGAAGACATGGGACCAGTATCAAACAGCTGCACTACTAGTCTCAAAATTGATACTCACCCAACTGATAAGAAAATGGTCCAGGCCAGAAGGCTGAACACAGCTGGAGAATAGGGGACTCTTTGTCCTGTTCTTACCTTAGCCATGGGAATGATTTATTTTTGCAGGCAAATACATTTTCTTATCAGCCTCCAGGATAATAAAATTTTAGTGTCTACCATGTTGTGCAAAGTTGGCATGGTGTGTAAGACATTTTCTAATTGGAGAAATGGTCTGAAGTGACGGAGGTCTTCTCTCTTTCTCTTTGCCTATAGAAATCTCCTTCTACCTTTCCAATCACAGTTCCTAGGAAAGTTGATTTGGATCCTTTTCTGAGAAGAAAACAATCACAACTAGACAAAAGTGGAACAGCTTCTCTGTGAGGTAGTGAGTTTCCTGTTACTGGAAGTCTTCAAGTGGAGGTTTGATGATCACTCATTAAGGACGTAGTAAAGAAAATTCTTGTGAGAGATGAGTTGGAATAAATGACCTCTGACCTTCTTCCAACTTTGATTCCTTGCAACTTTGAAATACTATGTTTTCAGAAAGCTTAACTCCCTGCTCCTTATAGGAAGCCTTTCTTAAGCTCCATAACCCCTTCCTCTTTTGAACTCTTATGTGATTTGTTGTGTATACCTCTCATCTGACAATATTACGCTATCTAATGTGGTAATCTTTTCACATGTATATGTTTTTCTTCCCTATCTAGACATCCAGTTCCTTGAAGACCATGACTGTCTTATCTTTCTTTATTTCACCTATAATGACTTGGATACAGTCCATACTCAACTTGAGTATGAGCTTTTGTCAATTTCCCAGAAGCCCAAGAAGTTTATCCTAAAGTCCTAGGAAAGCCATAGATTGCAACTGACTACCTCATTTACCAGCACAGAAGCAACAATTTCTGGCTCCAGGATGTAGGGATAATCTCCTGTTTTGTTTGACTGCCTTTCTTTGTATCACCAGCAGTTAGTAGGAGACCTGACACATAGTAGGTATATGATAATCCTTTACTTGTTTGAGCCTCACAACCTTATCATACAGGTAGTATCAGTATTATTATCCTTATTTTAGAGAGGCAGAAACTGAGACTCACAAAGATTAGGTAACTAGCCTAAGGGCTGAAGCAGCACTTAAAACTAGGATGCTCTCAGTGAGGTTAGCCCAAGGGTAGCCACAAGTGGCCCCAAGGTCACAGGTTCCCCACCCCTGGGCTAGCCCCAGATACCACTTTATAACCAATAAATTAAAAAGTCAAATTTAACCTACAGGGTGAGACAGTTTTGACAACTAACTGTTTAATGAATGAATATGCTTTGACTAAGATAAGACAAAGAGCTGGGAAAAAATTAAGAATAGGATTTCTCAAACTGTTAAAAAAAGAAGGTCCCAGAGCTGACTGATAGGCCAGTACAGTATGGCTGGAAGCTCCAGGAAGGATCCTCTGGGAACAAGATAGGAAAATTCTTTTGTCACTGAGAGACCAGGGTCTCTGAGGACCCTGACCCAAGAAAGGCCAGAGTGACTGGAATGAAGCTGAGTCCCACCCAGCCCAGGGTTGAAAACAACCACTTGGAAGCCAACATCTAGAGAGAAGATAGATTCCAGAATCAACTGGAAATCTTACCAGATTGAATATAGTGGTCATAGAAGTGAGGGTGACTAGACTGCATTTCTCCAAACACATGAACCAAGGGAGCAATTGCTTGTTGTGACAAGTCCCCAGGACTCCATTTCAATCAGCCAATAAACATTTATAGTATACTTACTATGTGCCAGGTACTGTTCTAACTGCTAGGGATGAAAAGAAAAATAACCCTACCCCTTTGAGAGGAGTTCACCATCTAAAGGAAAGACAACATTCAAACAACTGGGTACAGACAAGATATATCTAGGATAAATTGAAAATAACCAACACAGGAAAGGAACTGGAATTAAGGGAGGTTGAGAAAAGATTCCTGTAGAAGGTAGGATTCTAGCTGGGACTTGATATAAGTCAGGGAAGGAAGGTATAGCAGTAGATAAAGCACCAGGTCTGGAGTTGGGAAGACCTGAGTTCAAATTTGACCTCAGACACTTACTAACTATGGGCAAATCACTTAACCCAGTTTGCCTCAGTTTCCTCATCTGTGAAATGAGCTGGAGAAGGAAATAGCAAATCACTCCAGTGTCTCTGCCAAGGAAACCTCAAATGGTATTACTAAAAGTTGGACCTGATTGAAATGATTACACAGCAACAAAGGGAAGCTAGGAGAGAGAGGTGAGGAGGGAGACAGTCCTAGGCAGGAGGGATAGCTGATGAAAATACCTAGTTGGGAGATGGAGTGTCGTATTGGAGGAACAATAAAGACCACAGTGTCAGTGGGTCAGAAAAACCTGGAAAGGCTTACATGAGCTAGAGCAAAGTGAAGTGAACAGAACCAGGAGAATGTTGTACACAGGGACAGCAGTATTGTATGATGAAGAACTGTGAATGACTTAGCTATTCTCAGCAATACAGTGATCCAGGACAGTCCCAAAGGACTAAAGATGAAGCATAATATCCACCACCAGAGAAAGAACTGATATTGTTTGAGTACGGATTGAAGCATGTGATTTATATTTTCTTTCTTTTATTATTTTCTTTTATTTGAGTCTTTATGCACAAAATAACCAATATGGAAATGTTTCACATGATTGTATATGTGTAACCTATGTCTGATTCCTTATTATCTCAGGGAGGAGAAAAGGGAGGGAGAAAAGGAGAGATAGAATTTGGAACTCAAAATATTGAAAAAATGTTAAAAAATTGTTTTAACATGTAATTTGGGGAATGTATTTAAATATATTCTTAATTATATTTCAATTTAATTGTTTTCCTTTGTGGTTTTATGTATTTTATTTTGTACATTTAAAAATGTTACTCTGACATAGACTTTACCAGACTACCAAAGGACTCTCTGGCAGAAGAAGGGGCAAGAATTGGTGCTCTAATTCATGGAGGAAGGAGAGATGGCAGTTAAGAGCAGAAAAATGAATTGGAGGTGTATTACAATGGTATTAAAGGCATCTAGCCTTGCCATTCTGGTTCCCAAGAAAAGACATTCTTTATTTCATAGGCATATGCAAAAGCTGTTTTTCTAATTTAGATTGGTATGATGAAATTATAGCACTCTTTTGGGGATGGGTATTTAGATTTTTTTCCATTAGTTTGCTTTGCAATTCTATCCTCGCTAAATATTTTACTATTTCAATGTTTGAGTTTTTGCTTGGTTTATTAATGAGGTTCATATTCCAGGCAGATGAGATAGCTTATACTCATTAAAAATATCCCACATTGAACCCTAATCCCTAAGAATCCAAAAGAGAATTAGAAAACAGGTTTTACCAGTAACAGTGCCAACTTGGATTAGCTCTGCCTAAGATGTTGGGTGTCTTGAATCAACCTCTAACTTAGACAGGGATGGGACCAGAAAAAAAGAACCAGGACTAGATATTTCAGGAGGTATCTGCCCAAACAACCTTCAGTTAAGATAGCAGTTGTTAGGAAGAAAAATTACTCAGAAGCATTCTTTTTTCTTATGCTTGTGATTTCCTTATGGGGGGCTCCCTTCTGAGACAAGGACAAAAAAAGGATGACTTGGAGAAAGAGGATGGGAAGTAGGAAAAATCAATGTCCATTCCAGTTAAGACAAAGGAGCATTACACCTTTCTAGTCTCTTTCCTTTGTAACTTTGACCCCTCTCTACCTTTCTGGGGCTGTACATCTCTTAGATAAAAACTCAAGAAGGAAAAGAGATTCTAGAGCTGGAAGATGCCTGCAAAGGCATCTTTCTTCTCCAGATGGGGAAACTAAGAATCAGACAACCTAGGGAATTGGCTTAAGGCTCAGAGGAAATAAAATATGTAAAACACTTTGCAGACTTGAAAAGTACAAAATATAAACTCCTTCAGGGCAGTGATGGTGCCTTTTTTTTTTTTTCACTTTGAGCACCGAGGCCACTTCAATGATGCAGGATAATGAGATTTCCCAGTGAGGAGTTTCCTGGGAAAGGAAGCATGATAGAGAGGTCCAAAGACATCCAGAAGCCGGGTTGTTGGTTGGCACAATGCTTCCCTTACAATAAACAGATAACACATAAAGGGGAGGTATACATGCGCAATGATGTGTCTTGATGATGGTAGGTGATAGGGAGGCCCAGTCTGACTTCGTATTCCAAGCACCTAGCACCATGTGGTGCAAAGTAGGCTTCTAATCAATCAACAAGCACTTATTAGAAATCTACTATGTGCCAGGTATTGTTCCAGGTGCTACAAATATGAAGTCAAAAACAGAGGCCAGAAATCCCACCAGTACCTAAACAGAAATCCTTATGGTGATGACCAGTAACTCCTCCAGCATACACATGTGTTATCTTGGGAGATAGTAGAGAAGAGAGAAAAGCTGAGTGATGGTGGAGAACCAACAGTGACCCAAGTTCTGGGGCTTGAGGAAAAGAAGAAAGTGGAGGCAAGATGACTGCTTGGTAGAGAAAGGTATCATCTGGGGTTCAACACATGTGGGGAATCTCTGTCAGTAAATCTGAGTCCAAATACATAGATACACCCTTCTCCCCACATCAATCCCCTTTCTAGATTGGTTTCTGATTCAGGGTTAGAAACTCCTCTAACATGCGCTGTGACAAGAGGACACAGAATTTCATAAGCTAGGCTAGAAGTAAGTTGGATGCAGTGCAGGAAGCTGGTGGTGCAGTGGATAGAACTATGGACGACTTGCAGTCAGGAAGAAGAGTTCAAATCTAGCTTCAGATTTTTACTAGTCATGTTACCCTAGGCAAATCACTTAATTGTCTGCATCCAATTCCTCAGCTATAAAATGAGGACAATAATAGCACCTACTTTCCAGAGTTGTTGCAAGGATCAAGTAAGGTAATATTTGTAAAAGTGCATGGCAAATACTAGGCACTACATAATTGCTTATTCCCTTCCAACATCCTTCAGGGAATTCAGAAGTCTGATACTAGAAGGATTTTCTGCAAGGAGCCTTGCCCACGCACAGGTTGGATCAGAACTGGCAAATACTACTCACACTGCAGAGGGCAAGACAAAAATGAAGAAGGAATTTCTCTTAGCCACAAAGATGGAACTTGAGACAACATGTTGTGGGCTGCTTCAGCTAGGTGGTTTCAAGGAAGTACATGGGTTGGCATGGCTTAATTCAGGCCACAGGGCAGATTTCATCTGGCATGAACTTGGCATCCAGGTACAGGAGGAAGGTACAGATGAAAGTAACAATAATTCACATTTCCATAGGCAGTCAATAAACATTTAAAAGCACCTACTGTGTGTCAGGCTAGGTTCTGGGATTACAAATAGAAGTTTAAAAAAAATCATCTCTGCCTTCAGTGAATTTTCATTCTAATAGGGGAAGACAACACACAAAGAGAAGCTGAAAAGAGAGGAAGAAAGTACCACTTGTCGCTCTGGTACAGTATTCTCTCTATTGAGAAATGAAGCCTTTATCAGATAAATTTGCTGTATTTTTTTCCCTTTAGTTTCTTGCCATCTTTCTAATTTTGGCTTCATTGACTTATATTGTGAAAAACACAATTCAATGTAATCAAAGTTATCCATTTTACTTCCCATGATCCTTTCTATCTCTTGTTTCATCATAGATTCTTCCCTTATATGTAGATCTGACAGGTACATTTCATGCTCTCCTAATTTGCTTATGATATTACCCTTTATATCTAAATCATGTATCCATTTTGACTTTATCTAGGTATACAGTGTGAGATGTTGGTCTGTCCCTAGTTTATGCTAAATTTTTCTTCAGTTTTCCCACCAATTTTTGTTGAATGGTGAATTCTTGACTTGCAAGCTTGAATCTTTAGGTTTGTCAAACCCTAGATTACTAAGATCATGTACTATCGTAATTTGTATCTATCCTCCTGATAAAGTGCTCTCTTTCTTAGCCAGTACCAGATTATTTTCATGATTACCATTTTGTAATATAGTTTGAGATCTGGTACTGCTAGGACCCCTTCCCTCACACTGAAAAAAAATTGATTCTCTTGATATTTTTGACTCTTCGAAAAAAATTCCAGATGAATTTTATTATTTTTTCTAGCTCTATAAAATAATTCTTTACTAGTATGATTGGAATGATACTAAATACTTACTGAATAAGTAAATTAATTTGTGTAGACTTATCTTTTTTATTATATTGATTTAGGTTACTTCTGAGCAATTAATATTTCTCCAGTTATTTTGATTCATCTTTATTTGTGTAGAAAGTGTTTTGTAATTGTATTCACATCATCCCTGTGTTTTTCTTGGCAGGTAGACTCCCAAGTATTTTATATTTTTTGTAGTTATTTTAAATGTAATTTCTCTTTGTATCTTTTCCCTCTGGGTGTTGTTGGTAACATGTAAAAACGCTGCTAAAACACTACTGAAGTTGTTAATTGTGTCATCTAGATTTTTTAGTTAATTCTCTAGGGTTCTCTAAGTATATCATCATATTATCTGCAAGCTTTAATAGTTTTTTTTTTCTGGCCTCCTTTTATTCCTTCAACTTCTTTTTCTTGTTTTATTGCTATATCAGCATTTTTAAATACACTGTTGAATAATAGTGATGATAATGGGTATCTTTACTCCCCCCTGATCTTGTTGGGGAGGTTTCTAGTTTATCTCCATTACAACTATTACTCACTGATAGTTTTAGATAAATAATACATATCATTTTAAGAAGGGTTCCATTTATTCCTATGCTTTCTGCAGTTTTAATAAGCATGAGTGTTATATTTTGTCAAAAGCTTTTTCTACATTTGTTGATATAATCATGTAACTTTTTTTTGGATATGGTCAATTATGCTTATGTTTTATTAATGTTGAATTAGCCTTGCAGTCCTGGTATAAATTTCACCCCATTACACTGTATGATCTTTATGATATATTGCTGCAATCTCCTTAATAGTATTTTATTTAAAAATTTTGCATCAATGTTCATTAGGGAAATTGTCCTACGGTTTTCTTTCTTTGTTTTTGCTCTCTCTGTTTTGGGTATCAAACCTAAACCACATTTGTGTCATAAAAGAAATTTGGTAGAACTCCATTATTTGTTTTTCTCAAGTAGTTTATATAATATTGGGATTCCTTGTTCCTTAAATGTTTGGTGGAATTCACTTATAAATCCATCTAGTTCTGGGGAATTTTCTTAGGGAGCTCATTTATGGCTTGTTCAATTTCTTTGTCTAAGATAGGGCTATCTTCTGTAAATCTGGGAAATTTATATTTTTGTAAATATTCATTTTATTCAAACTGTCAATTTTACTGGGTGAAATAACTCCTAGTCATTGCTTTAGTTTCATCTTCACTGGTGGTACATTCATGCTTTTTATTTTTGATACTGATTATTTGATTTCTCTTTTTTTTTTTAAATTAACTGATGGTTTTCCTGTATTATTGGAATTTTATAAAAAAAACACCAGCTCCTAGTTTTATTATTTCAATGATTTTCTAATTTTCAATTTACTTAATCTCTCCTTTGTCTTTTAGGATTTCAATTTTGATGTTTAATTGGAGACTTTTAATTTGTTCCTTTTCTAGTTTCTTTAATTGAATGCCCAATTCATCGACCTGCTCTTTTATTAATGTATGCATTTAGAGAAATAGATTTCCCCCTAAGTACCTGCTTTGACTGCATAACACAAATTTTCTTACGTTGTCTCATTTTTTGTCATTATCTTTAATGAAATTATTGATGGTTTCTCTTATTTGTTCTTTGATCACCATTCTTTAGCATTATAGTATACTATTTATATTATAATATAATAATATTATATAATATATTATAATATTTAGTATTATATGCTTTAGTTTACAACTAATTTTTAATTTATGTTTCCACAGTCCTTCGTTGAGTGTAATTTTTACTGTATTTGATCTTAAAGGGTACCTTTCATATTTCTACTTTACTGAATGTGTTTGTGAGGTTTTTATGCTCCAATTCATGTACAATTTATGCTCTAATACATGCCATTGACAGCTAAAAAGAGATACAGTCCTTTCTATTCCCATTCAGTTTTCTCTAGAGGTACATCATATATAACTTTTCTAAAATTCTATTCATCTCCTTCACTTCTTTCCTTTTTATTTGATGCTTAGATTTATCTGTCTCTGAGAGGAGAAAGTTGAGATCCCTTACTAGTGTAGTTTTATTATCTATTTCCTCCTGTGAACTTATTTAATATTTTCTTTTTTTAAAATTTATTTATTTTAGTTTTCAAGATTCATTTCCATAAGATTTTGAGTTCCAAATTTTCTCCTCATCTCTCCTCTCTGCCCACCCCAAGAAAGCATTCATTCTGATTACCACTTTCCTTGGTCTGCCCTCCCTTCTATCACACCCCTCCCTTCTCTGACCCTCATCCCCTCTATTTTATTGGAGGACAAGATAGATTCCTATACCCCATTGCCTGTATATCTTATTTCCCAGTTACATGTAACAACAATTTTAACATATGTTTTTAAATCTTTGAGTTCCAACTTCTCTCCCTACCTCTCTCCCCTCCCACCCCCACTGAGAAGGCAAGCAATTCATGCTGTGGAAGACGAACTATATTTCCCTCCGTCCTATCCTGCCTTCCATTTATTCTATTCTCTTTTTTGACCATATCCCTCCTCAAAAGTATCTACTTCTAATGACACCCTCCTCCCTTTTATCATCCCACCACCCCCCTACTTATCCCCTTCACCCATATTTTCCTGTAGTGTAAGATAGAGTTTCATAACAAATTGAGTATGCATGTTACTCTCTCCTTAAGCCAAATGTGATGAGAGTAAGGTTCACTTTTTCCCTGTCACCTCCCCTCTCTTCGCTTTCATTGAAAAAGCTTTCTCTTGCTTGTTTTATGTGGGAGATAATTTGCCCCATTCTCAACTTTACTAAGTCCCTTATGATTTCTCTTTTCTGTTTACTTTTTCATGCTTCTCTTGATTCTTGTGTTTGAAAATCAAATTTTCTTTTCAGCTCTGGTCTTTTCATCAAAAATTCTTGAAAGTTCTCTATTTCATTAAATGACTATTTTTTACCCTGAAATATTATACACAGTTTTCTGGGTAGGTGACTCTTGGTTTTAATCCTAGTTTCTTTGACTTCCAGAATATCATATTCCAAGCCCTTTGATCCCTTAATGTAGAAGCTGCTAGACTTTTTTGTTCTGTTTGTATTTCCATGATACTTGAATTGTTTATTTCTGGCTGCTTGCAATATTTTCTCCTTGACCTGGGAACTCTGGAATTTGGCTACAATATTCCTAGGAGCTTCCCTTTTAGGATCTCTTTCAGGAGGCAATTGGTGGATTCTTTCAATATTTAGTTTATCCTCTGATTCTAGAATTTCAGGGCAGTTTTTCTTGATAATTTCTTTTTTTTTCTTTCATTCATTCATTCATTCATTCATTTATTCATTCATTCATTCATTTATTTAGCTTTTTACATTCATTTTCACAAAATTTTGGGTTCCAAATTTTCTCCCCCTTTTCTCCCCTCCCCCCACCCCAATACCCCAAGCAATCTAATTTTCCCTATCTCCAATCTGCCCTCTCTTCTGTCATCCCTCCCTTCTCTTGTCTCCATTTTCTCTTTTCTCCTGCAGGGCCAGATGACTTTCTATTCCTCATTAACTGTATGTCTTCTTTCCTAGTAGCAACAACAATACTAAACATTTGTTCCTAAAACTTTGAGTTCCAAATTCTCCCCATCCCTCCCTCCACACCCATTCCCTTTGGGAAGGCAGGCAATTCAAAATAGGCCATATCTGTGTAGTTTTGCAAATGACTTCCCTGATAGTCGTGTTGTGTAAGACTAACTAAATTACCCTCCATCCTACCCTGCCCCTCATTGTTTCTCTTCTGTCTTTTGATCCTGTCCCTCCCCAAGTGTTGACTTCAAGTTGCTCCCTCCTCCCTTGGCCCTCCCTTCCATCATCCCCCCCTTGCTTATCTCCTCCCCCTACTTTCCTATACTGTAAGATTACCCCATTCCATTTCACCCTCTTTCCTCCCACTGTATTTCTCTCTCACCATTTACCTTAATTTCTTTTAAGATATGGTCCCATCCTATTCAATTCACTCTGTGCTCTCTGTCTCTGTATGTGTGTGCATGTGTGTATGTGTGTGTTCGTGCATGCGTGTACATGTGTGTGTGTGGTCCCACCAACTACCCAGATACTGAAAAGTTCTAAGAGTTACAAAATATTGTCTTTCCATGTAGGAATGTAAACAGTTCACCTTATGGTAAGTCCCTTAAGACTTCTCTTTGCTGTTTACTTTTTCATGCTTCTTCTCATTCTTGTGTTTGAAAGTCAAATTTTCTTTTCAGCTCTGGTCTTTTCATCAAGAATGTTTGAAAGTCCTCTGTTTCATTGAAAGACCATATTTTCCCCCTGAAGTATTATACTCAGGTTTAGCTGGGTAGGTGATTCTTGGTTTGAGTCCTAGTTCCTTTGACTTCTGGAATATCCTATTCTATGCCCTTCGATCCCTTAATGTAGAAGCTGCTAGATCTTGAGTTATCCTGATTTTTATTTCCACAATACTGGAATTGTTTCTTTCTAGCTGCTTGCAATATTTTCTCCTTGACCTGGGAGTTCTGGAATTTGGCCACAATGTTCCTAGGAGTTTCTCTTTTTGGATCTCTTTCAGGTGGTGATCGATGGATTCTTTCCATACTTATTTTGCCCTCTGGTTGTAGAATGTCAGGGCAGTTTTCCTCGATAATTTCATGGAAGATGATATCTAGGCTCTTTTTTTGATCATGACTTTCAGGTAGTCCCATAATTTTTAAATTGTCTCTCCTGGATCTATTTTCCAGGTCAGTTGTTTTTCCCATGAGATATTTCACATTCTCTTCCATTTTTTCATTCTTTTGGTTTTGTTTGGTGATTTCTTGGTTTCTCAGAAAGTCATTAGACTCCATCTGTTCCATTCTAATTTTGAGAGAACTATTTTCTTCAGTGAGCTTTTGAACCTCTTTTTCCATTTGGCTAATTCTGCTTTTGAAAGCATTCTTTTCCTCATTGGCTTTTTGAACCTCTTTTGCCAATTGAGTGAGCCTATTTTTCAAGGTGTTATTTTCTTCAGCATTTTTTTGGGTCTCCTTTACCAAGGTATTGACCCGTTTTTCATGCTTTTCTTGCATCTCTCTCATTTCTCTTCCCAGTTTTTCCTCCACCTGTCTAACTTGCTTTTCAAAATCCTTTTTGAGCTCTTCCAAGGCCTGAGCCCACCCGACATCCCCCTGGGATGTCTGGGATACAGAGGCCCCGCCCTCCATGTCTTTCCCTGATGGCAAGAATATGTCCTCCTCCCTGTCAGATCTGAAAGTCGGGATCATTTGCATTTGTTGGAAAAAACTCTCTATAGTCTTATTTTTCTTCCCTTTTCTAGGCATTTTCCCAACCAGTTACTTGACTTCTGAGATTCCTGTCCACCCCTGCCTAGATCCACCCAGCTAGTGCTTGGGGTCTGACATTCAAACAATGTGAGCTTTAGTTCTGGTGCTGGGGTGGGGGCAGGCCCACCTCCCAGGCTCAGCTCCCTCAGGGGCTTTATGCAGAGACCTTCAGGAACGGAGTGGGTGGGGGGGGCCGCCTCCCAGGCTCAGTTCCCTCAGGGGCTTTATGCAGAGGCCTTCAGTAATGGAGCAGGGTGGGGCAGGGCCGTCTCCCAGGCTCAGCTCCCTCAGGTTGTTTATGCAGAGACTTTCAGTAATGAAGGTCCTGCCTGCTGCTGGGGGAGTCCCGGGCCGCAGCCGCCGCCCGCGCCTCTGCCGCCACCGCTTCCTCCCGAGGGGACCTGTGTCACGGAGACATTCCGCTCCCCTCCTCCAGTCCAGCTGTCTCTCTCACTGACCTGTAGCTTCTGTGGGTGGAGGGACTTTCCTGGCTGCCGGAGCTTCTGTCCCTGAAGCCTGCTCAGGTCAGCTTCTCTGGGGCCGTGGCCAGGGCAGCGCTGGGGTGGGTTCTGCTTTCCAGGGAGCGACGGACCCTGGGGACGGCTTTCCCGGGCTCTCTGGAACGGAAATCTCTTCCACTCTATTTCTGTACACCTTTCAGTGATCCAGAAGTTATGGGGATCTCTTTTTACATTAATTCTATGGGCTGTGGGTTCGGAGCTCATAAACGTGCGTCCTTCTACTCCGCCATCTTGGCTCTGACCCTCTCCTTGATAGTTTCTTGAAAGATGATGTGTAGGCTCTTTGATCATGACTTTCAGTTAGTTTCATAATTTTAAAATTATCTCTCCTGGATCTATTTTCTAGGTCAGTTGTTTTTCCATTGAGATATTTACATTGTATGCTATTTTTTCATTTCTTTGGTTTTGTTTTATAATTTCTTGATTTTTCATAAAGTCATTAGCTTCCATCTGCTCCATTCCAATCTTTAAGGAATTATTTTCTTCAGTGAACTTTTGGACTTTCTTTTCCATCTGATCAATTCTGCTTTTTAGGGCATTATTCTCTTCATTGGCTTTTTGGATCTCTTTTGTCATTTGGGTTACTTTATTTTTTATAGTGTTATTTTCTTCAGCATTTTTTGGGTCTCCTTTAGCAAGCAATTGACTAATTTTTCATAATTTTCTTGCATCGCTCTCATTTCTCTTCCCAATATCTGCTCTACTTCTCTTACTTGATTTTCAACATCCTTTTTGAACTCTTCCATGACCTGAGACCAATTCATATTTTTCTTGGAGACTTTGGAGAGAGGAGTTTTGACTTTGTTGTCTTCTGTTTGCATGTTTTGGTCTTCCTTGTCACCAAAGTAAAATTCTATAGTCTGATGCTTTTTCTGGTTTTTGCTGATTTCCCCAGCTATTTACCTGACTTTTGAACTCTTTGTCAAGGTACATCTCTGCTTCCAGTGGGGATGCAGGGGTGTACTGTCAGTTGCTTGATTCCCCATAATCTGTGGCCCTAGAATTCCAGAAACAGTCACTGTCTATACTCCTGCTGCTGTTGTGGCTGCTGTGGATTCCTCTGCCCTCTTCTCCCTCTTCCTCCCTGAGGCTGGAGTTGGACCACTCCACTCTCCCACACTGGTCCCACAGGCTTTTTCCACTGACCTTCCAATTTATCCTTGGCATTTTTGGGTCCTGAAGTCTGGAAACTACCACAGGTGTGAGAGATTCAGTCTCCCCAAGTCCTAGTCATGTCCTGTCTGTGCCATCACAGCCCATGATGGACTATGCCCTGCCCCCTGTGTGGTGCCATACACACTTCCCAGGGAACTTCCAGGCTGTCTTGGGCTGGAACTTTGCTCTGCTCCATCATTCTGTGGATTCTGCTGTTCCAGAAAGTGTTTAGAGGCATTTTTTTTACAAGTATTTGGCTGGGTTTGGGGGCAGTGCTCTAGACAGCATGTGCTGTTACTCTGCCATCTTGGCTCTGCCCCTCATTTAATATTTTCTTTAAGAATTTGGATGCTATAGAAAGCTGAGAAAACAAATTATAGCAAGTGTTTCTGATAAAGGCTTCCTTTCTCAAACATAAAGAGAAATGAGTCAAAAACTTAAGAATACAAGTCATTTTCAGTTGAAAAATGGTCAATGGATATGAATAGCAAGTTGTCAGGCAAAGAAATCAAAGCTGTTTTTAGTTAAATAAAAAAATGCTCCAAATCACTATTGATTAGATAAACTCAAATCAAAAAAACTCTGGGGTACCACCTTCCACCCATCAGATTGACTCATATGACAGGAAAGGAAAATGATAAATGTTGGAAGGGATGTAGAAAAATAGGGACACTAATTCCCTGTTGGAGTTGTGAACTGATCCAACTATTTTGGAGAGCAATTTGGAACTATACGCAAAGGGCAATAAAACTGTGCATACCCTTTGATCCAGCAATACCACTTTTAGCTCTGTATCCCAAAGAGATCAAAGAAAAAGGAAAAATACCTATTTGTACAAGAACATTTATAGTATCTCTTTTTATGATGGTAAAGAATTGGAAATTGAGGGTATGCCTAACATTTGGGAAATGTCTGAATAAGATATGACATATGATTGTGATGGAATACTATTATACTGTAAGAAATGATAAACAGGATGCTTCCAGAAAGACCTGGGAAGACTTACATGTACTGATGCAAAGTGAAGTGAACAGAACCAAGAGAACATTGTGCACAGTAACTGCAATATTGTACTATGGTGATCTATGAAGGCTTTAGTTATTCTCAGCAGGGCAGCTAGGTAGTACAGTGATAGAACACCAGTGCAGGAGTCAGAAGGACCTGAGTTCAAATTTCACCTCAGACACTTGACATTCACTAGCTGTGTGACCTTGGGCATGTCACTTAACCTCAATTGCCTCATCCTGGGTCATCTCCAGTCATCCTGATGAATATCTGGTCACTGGATTCAGATGGCTCTGGAGGAGAAGTGAGGCTGGTGACCTGCCCAGCTCTCCCTCACTCAAAACAAAGTCAAGTGCAAGTCATTATTTCTCTGATGGCATGGTCTTCTTTGGCAATGAAGGACGAACACACACACACACACACACACACACACAAAGTTGTTCTCAGCAATACAATGATCCAAGACTAGTCCAAAGGACCTGTGATGAAAAATGCTATCTGCCTCCAGAGAAAGAGCTGATGGAGTCTGATTGCAGATCAAAGTATATTATTTTTTTACTTTATTTTTATTGGGTTTTTTTGTCTGTTTTCTTTTACAACATGACTAATGTGGAAAAATGTTTTGCATAATGGTACAGATCTAAACTATGTCAAATTACCCACCTCAAGGGATGGAGGAGAGAATTTGAAATTCAAATTTTAAAAAATGTTAAAATTATTTTTGCATGCAATTGGGAAAAATAAAATATTTTTTAAAAATTTGAATGCTTTGTTATTTGGTGCATATATGTTTAGTATTGGTATTCATTGTCTATGGCACATTTGATCAAGATGTAGTTTCTTGGCTTATCTCTTTTAATTAGGTCTATTTTTACTTTTGCTTTATCTCAGGTCACGATTGCTACCCTTGCTTTTTTTTTTTATTTCAGCTTAATCATAATAAATTCTGCACCAGTTCCTTATTTTTACTCTGTGTGTGTCTGTTTCAAGTGTGTCTATTGTAAGTAAAACATTATTGACTTCTGTTTTCTTATCCATTTTGCTACCTGCTTCCATTTTATGGATGAATTCTCCCATTCAGTTTTAGCTATTGTTACTAACTGTGCATTTCTTTCCATTGTATTTTCTTCCATTTATTGTTCTTTTTCTCTTTTTAACCTGTCCCTCTTCAAAAGTCAGTTTTACTTTTGACCACTTCCTGCCTTAATCCCCCCTGTCTTTTACTATACCCTCTTTTTTCTTATCCCTGTTCCTGTTGAGTAACATAGATTTCTATGACCAATATATTCTTTCCTCTTTGAACCAATTACAAGAGTGAGGTTCAAGTATTTCCCTCTTCCCTTCCCATTTCTTCCTCTACTATAAAATTTTTCCGTGAACACCTCTTTAATATGAGATAATTTATTCCATTCTTCCATTCTCACTGAGCATCCCTGTTTTTCACCCATCCATTTTTTTATAATATTCCTACATAATGAATTCATTTTTGTACCCTCTGTCTATGTAGAGTTCTGCCATAATGATAAGCATATTCCCAAATAAGAATGTAAAATTAACTTTATTGAGACCCTTTTGATTTCTCTTTCAGGTTTACCTTTTTGTTCCTCTCTTGAGTCTTGTATTTGAAAGTCAAAATTTTCTGTTTACCTCTAGTCTTTTCATCAGGAATGTTTAAATGTCCTCCATCTCATTAAATATCAATTTTCCCCCCATAGGATTATACTCAGTTTTTCTAGGTAGGTTGTTCTTAGTTGTAATTCTAGCTTCTTTACCTTCATATCCAAGCCCTTCACTTCTTTAACATGTTAGTTACTAAATCTTGTATAATCCTGATTGTGGCTCCATGGTATTTGGCTTCATTCTGGCTATTTGAAGTATTTAATCTTTGACCTGGGTGTTCTGAAATTTGGCTATAACATTTCTGGGAGTTTTCATTTTGGGATTTCTTTCAGGAAGTGATTAGTGGAGTCTTTGTCCATTTTACTGTCTGGTTCTAGAATGTTAGGGCAGTTTTGCTTTATAGTTTTTTAAATGTGATGTTTAGACTCTTCTTTTGAGCATGCCTTTCATGCAATTCAGGAATTCTTAAATCATATGTAAATATACTTTCCAGGTCAGTTGTTTTTTCCCAATGAGATATTTCGCATTTTTGTTTTATTTTCTCATTCTTTTGACTTTGTTTTATTGTATTTTGATGTCATGTGGAGTCATTAGTTTCTACTTACCCAATTCTACTTTTTAGGGGATTCTTTTCTTCAATAAACTTTTGTACCTCTTTTTTCATTTAGTCACTTCTATTTTTAAGGTGTTATTTTCTTCAGGTTTTTTTGTACCTTTTTTAAGGACAAGAAAAAAAATTCAACTATATCCCACATCTGTAAAAGCATTTTGAGGATTTTCTTGACAAGAAACTGGTGTGGTTTGCCATTTCCATCTCCAGCTCATTTTGCAGAAGAGAAAATGAGGCAAACAGGGCTAAGTGACTTGCCTAGGGTCACAAGCTAGTAAGTGACTGGATTGAAACTTGGATTTTCCTGACTCCAGGCCTACCACTCTATCCACTGTGCCACCTAGCTATTAATTGTAACTTCATAATTTTTTTCACTATTCCCATTTCCCCCCCTGCTTCATATTTTCCTCTCTCACTCATTTTATTTTTAAAATCTTTTTTTTTATAGCTCTTCAAGGAATTCTTACTGAAATTCACATTTTTCCCCCTTTGAGGCTTTGGTTATAGCTGTTTTGACATCATTGCCTTCTTATGAATTTGTGTCTTGATCCTCCCTGTTACCGTAACAGATTTTTATGGTCAGGTTCTTTTTGTTGTTTCTGTTTGCTCTTTCTTCCAGCCTATTTCTTGGCTTTGAATTTTATTGAATTTTATGTTAAAGTTTGACTGTGTACCTAGGGTAGGAGGCACCATCCCCAGCTTCAGTCTTTTTTTGCACTTCTGTTTTCAGAGGTGGTTCTGGGAGTCTGTAAATTTTTGGTGCTTCCAAGTTGGTATGATCCAAGTAGACGTGTGGTCTTAGCTCCCTTGTGACCAGAATCTATACTATTTCGCAATACTATTTCTCCCTTGTGACTGAGAGGGATTCTGTTCTTCAGGGTTCCTGATTCCTTGTGACTGTAAATGATACTGTTTTTCAGGGTCCTGATCCCTAGAAGTCATTCATGCATTTAGTCATTCACTCATTATTTATAAAGCCCTTTCCATGTGCAAGTTTCTACAGATCTCAGCCATAGCAGCTTGTAAAAATCATCAAATTATAGATTATCCTATTTCACTCATGAAATTAGAGATCCTTGAAATGTTGAAATATGTATATTGCATGGGGCTTGGCAGAGAAGGATATGTGTGCGTGTGTATGTGCATATATATGTATATGTATAATATATATGTATATGTATATATGTGTGTGTGTATATATATATATATGTATGTATGTATGTATAATCAGAACTTGATCTTTATCCTCAGGAGTTTATGATCTCAAGCCTGTTTGTAATTTCATCCTGTACCACAAACCAATGGTGACAAATCCCATAAATTGACTATCGACTGTGCAAAGCAATGTTTTCCTTTATTTGTTCTAAATTATCCTCTTTGGGGGGCAGCTAGGTGGTACAGTTGATAGAGTTATGGTCATAGAGTCAGGAAGACCTAAGTTCAAATCTGGCCTTACTAGTTGTATGATCCTGGGAAGTCACTATACCCTGTTTGCCTCAGTTTCCTCATCTGTTAAATTAGCTGGATAAGGAAATGGCAAACCACTCTAGCATTTGTGCCAAGAAAATATAGTCATGAAGAGTTGGACACAACTGAAACAACTGAGCAACAATATCCTCTTTTTAAGTTTCAGGAAAGTGTGTCTAATTTTTATAGTCCAGGATCCAGTGAATCATTCCATGTTTCATCCATAAAGGCCCTTCATGACTATGTAAACTCAGCCCCTAGTTTAACACTGGGACATCTTGGTCCCCATCCCAAGAGGTTAATTATCAGAAGGGCCTCATTTGAATACAGTTCTGAGTGTGTAGCCCTGAGCATGAGGTCATAGCAGGCTGCTGTATACCCAGATAGGGAGCTGTGCAAAGTGAGTGAAGGGAGGCATAAAGCCAGGCTTCCTGGCAGTAGGAATTTGCCTCATCTACCGAGAAGGGTCATCAAAAGGGATGGATACTTTATTCTTTCAAACCTCCCTCCTGCTGTTTCTCATCTCTTTTGTGCTCACTGTGTTCGAACTCCCTCTTCACCCCAAATAACCCTGTTTCATTTATTCTCCTGCAGGTTGGTAGCTGGCCACCTCCCAGGGCCTCTGAAGGAACAGCATTCCATGCCTCCTAATTACCTGCCCAACACAGACTGTATGGCTCCTTCAATCACACATTGATCCCAGTTGCCGAGAGCTCCAGCATAGACTGATCAGAGACATTTTCACTTTATTTCCCCTTTAGAAACCTTGTAAGTTCTTGCAGTTATTTTTATCTTCATCTAAATAGGAAGATTGTTGGTATTTAGGACCAGGTTAGACAACAGATAAGACAATTCCAGGGTATTGCTCTTGCTATAGTTTGCTTCCCCTGAAATAAGAAAGATCAGACAGACTAGTGTGGGGAGTAGAGTCAAGTGCTGAATTTGGGGTTGGAATAATAATAGCTGGAATTTATTTATATGACACTTTACAAAAGCACGTTTATACATTATCAGATTTAATACTTGCAATAACTACATGAAGCAGGTACTATAGCCATTGTTATTCTGACTTCATAGGGTCAGAGACTCAAAGAAGCAAAGTCACTTGCTAATGGCCACTGGGTGATGCCATAGTGTGCAGAGCATTGGGACTGAAGTCAGGAATGTGGCCTCAGACACTTACTAGCTGTGTGACCTTGGACAAGTCACTTTACTTCTCTTTGCCTCAATTATGAAAAAGCACCTAGTTCCCAGGGCAGTTGTGAGGATTAAAGGAGAAAATATTTGTCAAGCACTTAGCATGGTGCCTGGTATATAGTGGGCACTATGTAAATGCTTATTCTCTTCCTGCCTTCCCTCCCTTCCCATCCCTCTCTTCCCAGGCCACTTAGCTATTTAGGTATCAGAAGCAGGATTTAAAGTTAGGATATTCTGACTTCAAATCTAGTACTCTTTCTATTAAATCTACTTCAGGAAGATCTGGATTCTAATCATGGTTATTTCTTTATTAACTTCTTTGCCTCTTAGAGTCTCAGTTTCCTTATTTGTAAAATGTGTGCTATAATGCCAGGAGGTAATATTTGTACTTCTTGGAGTGCTGCCAACAAAATGAAGAAAATTATTGGGATTGTGGTGAAGAAATCAATTCAATGAATCAGTCAACAAATATTTATGAAGTGAAGTACCTTTAACATGCCCGGCATCGTGCCAGGAGAAGGGAGATACAAATATAAAGACTGAAATAGCTCCTATTCACCAAAACTTACATTCTAATGAAGACAAGTATGTGTATGTATGCTTGGCATATACGCTCATAACTACACACACATACACACGAATACATGCATGTGCACATGTGCATATGTGCACATAAGTGTTTTATGCACATGTATGCGATATATGACATATATGTGTATACATATAATGAATATAAAAAGAACAAATACTTGGTAGTTAAATACAAGGTAGTTTCGGAAGGAGGGCATAAGTAATGGGGACTGGGGGTGGTGGAAAATCAAAAAAGGCTTCACGGAGAAGGTTTTGCTTGCATAGTGTCTTGAAGGAAGACAGGTGCCCAATGAGGTGGAAGTGAAGAAGGGGTGAATTCTAGACATGGGGTAAAATGAACACAGAGGAGATGGCAGATGGAGTGTTGCCTATGAGGACCAGAGAGAAGGCTAGTTTGGCTAGATTGCTGAGAGGAAGATATCTCCAGTGGGACTGGAAATATTGGTTGGTACCAGGTTGTGAAGAGCTTGAAAAATGAAACTGACTTGATATATTATCCTAGAGGCAATAGACATTCACTGAAATGGATTAAGTTGGGAGTAACACGATCAGAGCTGTAAGCAATCCAGACAACATGCAAATTAGCTAAATATCCAAGTCTAAATTATTGATGCAAATACTCTTCCCAAAACAAAATCAATTCTAAGTTATTTAAAGGGGACATCATTGCCACTTCCCTATGAGTTCAATTTGACTTGCCAAAGTCAGCTCAGGTGTCAGCTCAGAGACCAGAGAGTTCATTCTCTAGCTTCAAGCCATTCGTCTTTTCTCTCTGAGCAAAATGGTACAGTGGAGAGAATTTTGGATTTGGAGTCAGAGGACTTCAATTCTGGCCCTCCTATGTTCTACCTCTTTGGCCTTGGGCAGGTCTGGATCTCAGTTCCATCATCTGTAAATATAGAGTTAAATCGAATGACCTTCCAGCTCTCAACCTATGACCCTAAAGCACTAGACATTCATCTCTTTGTAGTCAAGACCTTGGTAGCCATATCTTTAAAGAACTGATGAGGGAATCCTCACCAGTAACTGCCTCATCTATTTCCTTTTTTTTTTCTCTTTACCCTCTAAATTTATAGGCTATGATATTTACACATGCTTTTTGAACTTTGCAATAGCCAAATCAGTCAGTTAAAAAAGGATTATTAAACACTTTAGTATGTGCCAGGCACTGCAAATTCTGGGGATGTAAAGAAGGGCAAATACACAGTCCATGACCTCAAGGAGCTCAGATTCTTCTAATGGGAAACACAATATGTAAATAACTAGGTACCTACTTGTCATCTGGGGAATTGATGGGACATCAGTTCAGAGAGTTTCCGAGGGGAAAGGTTCTAGCAGTGGGACCGGGAAAGGCTTCCTGCAGAAGACTGGATTTGAGATAAGTCTTGAAGCAAGTTAAAAAAAATTAAATAATGCTGGGGAGGAGGGACGACATCTCAGATACTGGGGAGAATCAACACAAAGGCACAGAGATAGGAGATAGAGTATTTTACTTTGTAGGCCAGAAACAGCAAAGTAATTGAAGAACAGGGTTCCTGGAGAGAACAAAATATAATCCCGGAAAGGTAGGAAAGGGTAGGAAGGTATGAAGAGTTTAAAGTGGAAAATAGGACTTTGTATTGGAGTTTATTGAGCATTTATTTATTTATGGAGTTTATTGAGGAAACTCCCTTGCCAGTTTATTGAGGAGATCCAGTTCTATCTGCTCTGGAAATTCACAAAGACCCACTTATTAAGGTCAGTGATAATCTGATTTTGGATAAATTTATAGGATATTTCTCCATTTTACACTCTATGTTCTTTTATTGATGCTTTTAATGCCATGGGCTGCCAATGGTCATATTAAAAGAATTCCTAGCATGACAGTCAGAAGACTTGGAATCAGTGAAGATCAGCTACTAACTAACTGTGTGACCTTAAGTACATCCCCTTTCTGGGCCTCAATTTCTTTATCTGTAAAATGAGAACTATATGAACTATAAAGGATGTCCCCAAAGTCTTGGTGCAGTTTTTAGCTTTAACCAATTGCTCAAAACTGCACAAAAACTTTTGGAACAGCCTGTATAATCTCTAAGGTCCCTTCCTGCTTTAACTTTCTTCATTTTGTCAGTCTGGGGCAGTAACAAGTATATTGGATCTGGAGTCAGAAGAACTGGGTTTGAATCTTGGTTCTGCCAGTTATACCATATGTGACTCATGGGCAAGTCACTTAACCTTGGCTTCCCCATCTTTAAAATGAGGGACTGGTATACCCTTTGACCTAGCAATACCACTTTTAGGACTGTATTCCAAAGAAATCATAAAAATATTTATAGCAGCTCTTTTTATGGTGACTAAGAACTGGAAATCAAGGGGATGTCCCTCAATTGGGGAATGGCTGAACAAGTTGTGGTATATGAATGTAATGGAATACCATTGTGCTATAAGAAATGATGAGCAGACTTCAGAAAAACCTGAAAAGACTTATATGAATTGATGCTGAGTGAAGTGAGCAGAACCAGGAGAACACTGTACACAGAGCAACGTTGTGCGATGACTGATATTGATAGACTTAGCCCTTCTCAGCAATGCAAGGACCTAAAAGATTTCCAAAGGACTCACAATGGAAAATGCCACCCACATCCAGAAAAACTATGGAGTCAGAATGCAGAGCGAAGCAGACTATTTTCTTTCTTTCTCATGGTTTCTTCCATTTGTTATAATTCTTCTATGCAACATGACTAATTGGAATGTATGTATACAATTAGATTGCATGCCATCTTAGGAAGGGAGGGGGAGAAAATTTAAAACTTATGGAAATGAATGTTGAAAACTAAAACTAAATAAATTAATAAACTGAAAAAAAAATGAGGGGCTGGAGTTAGATCATCTCTATGGTCCCTTAGACTCATTTTCCATATGCTTTTCAATAGCTTTCCTAACCCTGACTAGCAGGATGCCGAACCAATGTGGTTTATCTCTGACCGCTTTATTACAAGGTTACAGCAAGTCAGATCTTTTAAAATAAACCAGGTAGAACAGGCAAGCAGGAAGATAGGTATCTCTAAAGTGTGGGTCTGCAGAAAAACTGTCCCAGTGTGTTCTGCTCTCAAAAGCTCCCAGTTCCTCCCCTTTTCAGGCTGTTTGTTGCTTGGTTTAAATAATCCTTCAGGGTACATTTGAGATATGCACTCAATAAGAAAGGCTTTTTGAAGGAGAGCTGGCTGGCTTATGGTCCAGACCGAACTGGATGGAGGACAGGGCAGGAGGGAGCCAGATGGAACTAGTCTACCCTGGTTAGAATTCAGGTCAGCCTTCCCACCTTTATCTCCTGTATACAGATCTCTCACTCTGCTGGAGAGAGCCACATCCCAAAGTGACCTCCCTGGTGTAACCTGAGGGCCTTCATTCAGCTCTTGTCTCTCTGGGCAGCCCAGAGAGACTTAGCAAAAGGCAAGAGATTCTAAAGCCCACTTCTCACTGCCCTCCCTGCCAGAGCACGTTAATGGGGCCTGTGTGTGAGCAAGCATCTGGATGTGTTCCTCCTAGTTCAAGCCTTGCCCTTCAGAGTCCCTTCTCTTCTCTGGCTATCTGGGAAGGGAAGCAGGAGAGGCCTGGTGAGTGGGAATGGTAAAGCAAGCTCGATCCTAGCATCAGGTGCATCTGGGCACTTGATTAAATGATAAAACCAATACTGCTTCATGTTGATAGAATTCTGATTTGGTTTTTGCTCACCACCTGCACAAAAGGAGGGAATGAACAGTGGGAGAAGTCTGTGGCAGGATCTCTCCTTGCAGTCCTGACCCAGGAGATGAGTGCAGCTGTGTGAAATAATTCATTTGGGTTCCTATTTTATTTTAATCAGTTTGATATTCTATGTAAGTCATAGAGGCATAGAAAGGTCCTTATAGTAGACCTTACACTTTAGTATAATTTTCACTACTTGTTTATGTGGCTCACTTGTACAACCAAGAGAGAGCTACAAAGACATCTCCATCCTGTTTTGCTCAAATTCCATGTCCAGGCCCAGCATAGATGGGATGCCTTGATGCTTTGGAAAGTCTCTCAGTGTATCTTTGTACATCTGGACATCCTTTCTTGTCCAACATGAGGAAGTAATCATCTTATGATTACTTAGTCAGTGGAGATGCCCCTGCTTCACCCAACCTGTGACTCCCCCCCTGGTGATGTGTGATTTTTGGCCCTCAAGAGAAGGTCTACCAACCAATGAGATTCTGCATTTTATCATGCTTTTTTTTTTTTTTTTGCATATTTGAGCGGTCAAATCCTATAAAAACAAGGTCCTAGAAAAAGGAGGGATCTCAGATCATGAGGAAGATATGAGGTCTATTTCATACGAGTGGACCATGGACTGTTAAATAAAGTTGTCATTGGCTCAGAGATCTGCCTCAGTCTCTTTTATTGTAGGTGGGATGATTTTAATCCCCGCACAGCCTTGGGGTGTATGTGTGTGTGTGTTGTGGGGAGGTGGGGGAAGTGTTGGTTTAGGAGGAGGACCAATTCTTGCTAGCACCCCCTTTGTACTGTCCACTTAAGCACCAGCATTGGATTTTTTTGGAAATCATCAGTCCTCATAGGATAGTTGGGGATGGCTAGAGGGCAGAAGGCAGGTGGGCATAGTCAGGAGGGAGATGTGGTTCCTCTACCTATGCTCCCCACTCCATCTCAATGCCCCGTCCCATTCCCCTTGGGCCCTGTGGTCAGGATAATGGAGTCTATAGATCTCCCTAGTTCCTGACCCTATTCTTAGGTCAAGACTAAGTAGATTACTCAGGAAAATTCTTAAGATAGAATTCCTCTAAAGGTCTTCTCTAGTGTGTCAGGAAGATGACAGAGAAAGGTTCTCCAAAGGCTAAGCCAATTAGTGGAAATTGCAGCAGATAAAAGTGGAAAAGCCTTGCTTAGGATCCAGACTCAGACTACATGCATGCTATCTGAGTTACAACTTAGCCTACATTCTGGGAATCCCGCAAAACTGGGATGGGGGGAGTAATTTTGGGGGCCACAACAACTCCTGATGTTTTACTACATTTTAGTGGGGGTTGTGGTTTGAGTACTATAGTAAATAGGAGTGGGCCCCTGTTATCTCTAGGGTTAAAAACAAACTCCCTGGTTTGTAGAGAGATTGTGGTCTGTATTGGTGAAGGGAGAGCCCATAACAATGAAGTCACAGACCTTGGAAATGTTGATGTATGATTCATCTAGGTAGGGCAGAGGTTAGTGAGACTTTCACCTTCAACCAGGGCAAGTGAAACTTAGGAAAGTCCATTTCAGTTTTCATAATTGAGAACCTTAAGGCAGACTGTGTGTGTGTGTGTGTGTGTGTGTGTGTGTGTGTGTACACATGTGGATAACATTGGTTAATTTTATTTCATTTCTTGCACATTCTGGAGGCAACTCAAATTTAACATGACCAAAACAGAATTATTTTTTTTCCTTAAGCTCTTCCAAATTCCCTTGCTGCTCCGGGTACCACCAATCAGTAGGTAAGTCGTGAACTGTACCAAAGTGAAAAGAGTGATTATCAATAGTAACTGTTGCTGTTTTCCCACCCAGCATGATGTTTTTCTTTTTCTTGACCTCATTAAAGGAGCCATGCCCTGGCTACCTCTTAAACAGGCCTATTCAACAAATGAGCGTTGCCTCACCCTAAGTGAGTACCTGCAAAGACCTTGGTCTAAAAGGCCCAAGACCTCCCACACTACATCCTGGGTCATCTCCAGTCATTCTGAGGAATATCTGGTCACTGCATTCAGACGGCTCTGGAGGAGAAGTGAGGCTGGTGACCTGCACAGCCCTCCCTCACTCAAAACAAAGTCAAGGGCAAGTCATGTCATCATTTCTCTGATGGCATGGTCTTCAGCAATGAAAGACGAACACACAACAACCATAATGATATTAGTAATAACTAACATTTATATAACGCTTCTATACTCCAGGCACTTACACTCTTAGCACTTTATCAATATTATCTTGTTTGATTCTCACAGCAACCTTTGGGTGATTTTATTATCCCCATTTCACAGATGAGGAAACTGAAGCAAGCAAGGGCTAAATGACTTGCTGGTATATGAGGCCAGATTTGAACTTAGTCTGTCTCCAGGTCCCATCCTCTAACCACTGTCCTAACCAGCTGCTTCCTCTAAAAACTACCTCTGTCTACCACCCAGCTACATTGTCCTATTTGCTGTTCTTCACATAGGACATCCTCATGCCTTTCAGCTGACTTTCCCTTTTCCCCTCTGCCTCTGTCATTTCTCTGGCTTCCTTCAAGCTTCAGCTCAAACCCTTCCATCTTCAGTAAGCCCTTCCTAACTCCTTGTGCTGCTGGTGCCTTCTTTCTGAGGTTACCTCCCATCGACTGTATATGTTTTGTATATATCAGGTTATTTACCTGTTTTCTCCACTAGAATGTGAACTGTTTGAGGGTGATGGCAGAGTTTTTTGCCATTCTTTGTATCCCCAGTTCTTGGCACAATGCCTGGCACATAGCAAATGCTAATAAAAGCTGTTGACAGTTCTCGGTGTTCATGCAATCATCACCCCAGGTGAACCCCTGCTGGACTATTGCCAGCAGGTTCCTAACTGGTCTCCCTAAAGCACAGGTGTGATGTTCGTTCACTGCCCTGTTCAGTAAACACCACTAGCTACCTAGTTCCTCCAGAGTCAGATACTAAATTTGTGTGGCAATTAAACCCCTTCCAAAGATGGCTATCTCTCCTGACATTATGCATTATAGATACTCTGGTTTTTCCAAACTGGACTATCTGTTGTTTCACATGATATTCTATAGCCTCTCTCTCTGTCTTTACAGACTCTTTCCCCAAGTTTGGAATGAACTCCCTCCTTGCCTTTGCCTCTTAGAATTACTAGGTTTCTTCAAAGTTAGCTCAAATACCCTCTTTTACAAGGGTGGAAGTGGAGGGGAGGGCAGGTTCCTGAATCCCTCAGCTGTTAGTGTTTTCCTGGTGTTTGTTTTGTATATACTTATAAAACAGTCCTTCTGTAAAGGCTTGGATTGTCTGCCTTGTGTGGTGGCCTAAGTGGCTAATTGTATTTCTTTTCAGCTCAGGAAGAGAGGAAGGTGTGATGGGAATTGGAATTGGAGGGTGGAGTTTTCTACTATAGCATAATTTTCACATCTCTCTGGAAAAAGAGACAGAGAGAGAAAGAGAGAGAGAGAGAGAGAGAGAGAGAGAGAGAGAGAGAGAGAGAGAGAGAGAGAGAGAGAGAGAGAGAGAGAGGAAGGGGAGATAAGAGAGGGAAAGGGAAAGGAGAGAGACAGAGAGAGAGGTAAAGAGGGAAGAGGGTGAAGGAAGAGAATGGAGGAAAGGGGGAGAAGGGAAGGGAGGGAGAGGGAAGGAAAGAAAAGAAGGAGAGGGGGAGGGAGAGGAAGAAAGGGAAAGTAGAGAGAGGGAGAAAGAGAAGGTGGAGGGAAGAAGAGGACAGTTTTCAGGCGACTGACTTAAAGGCTTGTAGTGACTGGAGCCTGTTCCTGGCTTGCACCTGGATTTATTGAGAGGGTTCAGGAGAGAGTGACTGAATTATGGCTACTTAGATAAAAGAGAAACCATTGGGATAATGGTGAATTTAGTCCACTCTGTTTCTCCCTTCTGTTTTTATGGTCACAAGCAGTTAGTGGCCTAGTTTATTACTAGGTGTTTCTTTGCTTACTGGATATATATTTGTGTGTGTGTTTGTGTGTGTATGTGTACGTGTATGTATATATGTATATATAATTATACATATATATATATATTTAAAGCAGTGGTTTACTAGATAGAGATAAGGTAATTTAAGTTGCATCCTGAATTTGAGCTTTTGCTCTTGAGAATATGATGAGCATGGGGAAACCGGTGAATAATTGATTACACCAAAATCAACAGGCTAGAGAAATAATCCTCTCAGCTTGACAAACAATGGATTACCTGAAGGCTGTGAATTTTATTTGTAATCTGTACTTTTAGTTTTTCTTTGTTATTTTTAGCTTTGCAGAGAGTGGAAGCTGCATAGAACTGCAACCTTTGCTTTAGGCTAAAACCCTCCCTTACAAATCTCATTATCTCTAAATTGATGGATTGCTTTCTGTTTGGGACCTCTGGTTTTTCTTCCTGCATCTTCCCAGGGGAGATGGAAGGAGGAGGCAGTTTTGCTCAATACTGAGGGCTCCTCCCTAAGGAAGGGGGTGAAAAGTGCTGCTCACCCAAATTGCCAGGTCCACAGCGGTCTCTGCTGTTGTGCGGTCGGGTCTGACTCTGTGACCCCGTGGACCACAGCACAATAGCCTCTCTTGGCCTCCATTAATCTACACTATTATGCATTTATTTTGCATATATTTTATACACATTTGGATATGAGCCCCGAGATACGTGGGGCTCCTGAAAAAGAGATATGGTACTTGAAGTTTACAAACTCAAAAAACTCCCCACTGAGGAATAATTATTGAAGTTGAGAGAACTTTCTTCCCTACACAATCCCCATTTTCTAACATCTTATTGAGGTAGCTAGGTTGTCACAGTGGATAGAGCACTAGACCTACAGTCAAGAAGAGGATTCAATTCCAGTCTCCATTTACTAACTGTGTGATCCTGGGCAAGTCACTTAATCACTGTCTGCCTCAGTTTCCCCATCTGTGAAATGGGGAATATAATAGAAACCTACTTCATAGGGCTGTTGTGAGAATCAGATGAGATAATATTTGTAAAGTGCTTAATTATAATTAATAATTGTTGTTCAGTTATGGCCAACTCTTTGTGACCCCATTTGGGGAGTTTTTGGTAAAGATACTGGAGTGATTTGGCATTTCCTTCTCCAGTTCATCTAACAGAGGAGGAAACTGAGGCAAACAGGGTGAAGTGACTTGCCCAGGATCATACAGTTAGGGAGTGTCTGAGGTTGGATTTGAACTCAGGCAGATGAGTCTTTTTGACTCCAGTCACTCTATCCACTGTGTCACCTAGCTGGCACATAGTAGGAACTTAATAAATACTTATTGCCTCTAACTTCTCCCCTCTGGACTAAAAGTACAAGGAAAGGATGAAACAGCAACTAGTTCACTTTTATAGACCAAGGGGGAAGAGGGTCCTTCTGATGAGTGTGCCCGGCCTCAGTCACCAAGCATCTTGGAGGCAGCCCCAGTCACTGCCAGCCCATCAGGAGTCCCCTTGTGTGCTGTGTTTACCTGAGGTAGGAGAGGTGAATTTCAGACAAAGATCTAAAACCTACCATCGCATCAAGTTGATTGATGGGGACTCATAAAATTGATCAAGGACTCCCTGATCACCTTCCTTCTCTTACTATTAATTTAATCAACTCAATTTGTTTAGAGTATAGATATCATTCTGAACACGAACAGAGAATTAATTAAATTTTGTAAAAGTAATATTACTGATAATTGATGGGATATTCAACCTCTCTAAGATTCCATTCTATTACTTACATGTTTCATCCCACATGAGGATGTAAAGTCCTTTTGGGAAGGGACTGTTTCTCTTTGGTTTTTGCATTTTACTTAGCACAGTGCCGGGCATGTGTTAAATGCTCAATTATTGTTTGCTAACTGAACATATTCAATAATGAGATAGAGTCTGGTGCATGCCCAGCCCATTTGAGATGGTGTCATTCAAATAAAAGACACCTGCTTTTAGGAGACTGGAAGATGACCATCCATGGACATTCTGCATTGGCCTACCATATGGTTGGGGTCAGAATTTTTCCATTGATGGAATAGCTGGAGTTGTTGGCTCTTCAAAATGGCCTGACTCAGGGCCTGCTAGAGTTTTTGAAACATTTGAAACATAGAGTTTGAGGGAGGAAGGGACTCCTTCCCTTACAACCAGTGGTAATGTGGCAAGACTCAAACTTTGGGCTTCTCCCACCTCAATCCCAACTTCAGTTCCAGGCCCTGTGGTTTGGCTATTCATTATTTTCTGTTTGAGATAGGAGTGGGTTTTCTAATCTGGGACAGGAATTAGAGGCACAGGGATCTGGGGCTTCAGGAATCTGAGCTGGGTGTTGCTTCTAGTTTAGCAGAAATTGACTGTGCTAGTTTTGGACATGAATTTGGTGGAACCAATGCTATGTAAGAATTCACCTCAACTGTGAGCCTGATCCCTTCCCAAGATTCAAGCTGGTGTAGAAGGCTTAATCCCCAAGGTCTGGGAGAAAATGCTTGTATATTTGTCCTTGCTGTATCTTTTTTTGAAGTAAATATCCCATATATAAAAGTTAATTCAGTATTAAGTGGTACAGTGGATAAGCACAGGTCTTTTTTTCCTGGAGTCAGGAAAACTAATCTTTCAGAGGTCAAATTCAGCCTCAGACACTTAATAACTGTGTGACCCTGGCAAGTCACTTAACTATGTTTGCCTCAGTTTTCTCATCTGTAAAATGAGCTGCAGAAGGATATGGTAAACCATTCCAGGATCTTTGCCAAGAAAAAATGAGCTCACAAAGAGTTGGACACAACTGAACAGCAACAAATCTAGTGTTAATAGGTTAAGCAGAACTAAGATGCCAGTCACTGGGCCCCTAAAAATGGGTGGAACATGGAAAATGGTGGCTTGGGTCAACCACACAGAAATGAGACACCCTAATGCCTTTAGGGTAACTGAAACCCTGAAAAGGAGATGAAATGTCCCTAGTCCTTGAGGGAGAGGAGCTAGGAAGAGGACGACCGAGTAAACCATGTCACAGTAATTTTTAAAAAATTATCTTTATGTAATGTTTTCAGCACTATATAATACGCACATATATATATATACACACACACACACATATAGCTTTATAATATAAAGTACTATATAACAATAACCCCATAAATAAGGGAGATTATTTCAGCATTAATGTTCTCATTTTGTAGATTGGAACATGGAGGATCAGAAATTAGCTAGAAATGGCTGAACTGGAACTGTAGAGCTGGCTTTCGGTTTTGAATTCAAAGATTTTCCCCCGTTACTCCAAATTGCTTGGAAAGGTATTCATTCCCTTAAGCGCAACATGGGCGTCCAATGTTAGATCTATATTTAAAATCATAGCTTTCTAAACATGGAAGGGAAGTTAGATATAAATAAACCCAACCAAGTAATTATATCAAAACCAAAAATAAATATGTAAAAAAATATTCAGAGAGCTTTTCATTATTTTTTCCCCTCTGGTGATAAATTCTGATGATAAAATGAAGCATGGGGCTTTATACTAAGAGGCCCTCAACAAATATTTGTGGAGTTGAGTTGAATTGTGTGTAAAAGGACAAAGATCAGTGATTGGATGGGAAGTGTCAGAGATCACCAGCCTCTCAGGGGCTCAGTGGGTGAGTCTGAGACGGGAACTAAGAGAAAAGGTATGTATGTGACAGAAGCTGTGTGTGGGACTATAAGCACAAGAAGGCAAACATTAAATGATGAGTGGTGGGAATTAAAAGGAGAGAATATTCAAAAGGCATTTATGGAAAATGCCCTGGACCTAGTGCCAGAAGACATCTTTGACTTAGGAATGGAACTTAGGAAGTCCCAAATGTTGGGACTCAATTTCTTTATCTGTAAAATGGAGATAATAATATCTGGTCTCCATTTAAGTAAACTGAGGCAGATAGAGGTTAATTAATCAATCAACATTATTAAGCATCTACTAGGTGCCAAGCATTGTGCTAAATGCTAGAGATACTAATATGAAGCAGATAGTTTTATTAAACTTGAGGAGCTGACAATCTAATACATGAAGACAGCACATACCAAAAAGCTGACTTGTTCAGAGTAGGTATCTGAGATCACATTTGAACTCAGGTCTTCCTGACTCCAAGCTCAGTGCCCTATCCACTGGGCCACCTACCCATTTGGATATAGACTGGGTCTCAATGGCATGGTCACTGACAGGAAGCTTAGTGGTTCTTGATTAAATTTGATTTTCTGCAGTAGAGTTATAGCTTCTCCCCCTGGAGCTGCTTTAGATTGAGATGGAGTTTGATCTGTGAGCTAAAAAGGGTATCTGAGCCCCTGAGAGGCTGCTGATCTCTTTATAGTTCAAGGTTAACTCTGCCTTGAGTCCTTCAGGATAGGGGGTCTTTGGCTGTGCCAACAGAACCAAACAAAGCTGTTCTAGTCTTCCTCGGGAGGCTGGAACATGGGCTCCCTATCTGCCTTGTCAGATACTCCTTCCCAAGAGAAATCAACCTTGACAGTGAACCCAGAGCCCTTTGGGAGATGTGATTTGCTAAAACAGCTTGAATAAACAAGTTATCACAAAGAGAAGCCTTGCATAGAGTCCTTTGAAGCAGCTAGGAAAACACCTTTCTCCCCAAGAATCAGCCTGTCAAATGCTCCAGTGTTTTATGGCTCTTAAGTGGCACTTGGAAAGTCAGAATAATTATAGTCAGTAATTATGTGGCACTTTAAGTCTTACAAAGTGCTTTGCAGGTGGCAGCTAGGTGGTTCAATGCATAAAGTTGAAAACAAATTCAAATCCTGCCTCAGATTACTTATTAGCTGTGTTACCCTGGCCAAGTCACTTAACCCTTATTGCCTCAAACAGAAACCCAAAGTGCTTTATAAATATTGTCTCATTTGATCCTCACAACCTTGGAAAGGTTGCTGTTGTTATCATCCCCATTTTATAGATGAGCAAACTGAGGCAAGTCAAGGACTGTCCAGGGTCATAAGTCAGTAAGTACCTTAACTCATTTAATCTCAGGTCTCACCCACTAGAGGTCTAGCCCTCTATCCATTGCCTCAGAATCAGCAAGGTCTCAGTCAAGAGCATGAGAAGAGGAGTTAGAAGAGATCTTCTAGTTCAACTTTACCTGGAGCATGATTCCTATTTGCAACATCTTTGATAAGCTACAGTTCAGCTGTGGCTTGAACACTTCCAATGTCAGGAACCTCACTACTCATCAAAGTGGTCTATTCTTTTTGAGGACAGAGCAATGGTCCTTCTTCCTGGTTCCTCAATGTCTACATCCTTGAAACTTCCTGGGTCCTAATTCTCCCATAAGTAATCAAGCTGAGAAGTTTTTTTATCCAGAGGACAATACTTGAGGTATTTGAAGAGTTTAATCATATTTTCTCTAAGTATTCTCTTTAGGGTAACTGGGTGGCACAGTGCTGGACTTGGAATCAGGAAGACCTGAGTTCAAATCCAGCCTCAGACACTAACTGTGTGACCTTGGGCAAGTTACTTAACTCTGTTTGCTACCATATTCTCACTGTCAAATGAGCTGGAGAAGGAAATGCCAAACCACTCCAATATCTTTTCCAAGAAAATCCTAAATGGGGTCATGAAGAGCAAGACATGATTAAAAACTGACTAAACACAACAAAACCCTCCCTAAGCTGTTCTTTTTTCCAGTGTTTCTTCAGCTGACTCTTATATATTATATAGTTTCCAATCTTCTTACCACTCTTGTCATCCTAATAAAGATGGAACTTAATAATATTCATTCTAAAAGGTAGTACATAGAACAAAACATGATACTCAGATGTGTTGAACAATATCTAAGGATGGTAGATCATCATTTCCCTCATTCTAGATACAAAGTTTCTGTTAATGGAAGGGACAAATAGGGAAGGATTGAGAAAGAAGTATGGAAAGAAAGTTTAGTGCAGGGTCTGAAATATGAATTTTCTCCTATAGGTGAAAAAACTACTTAAATTTAAGAAGTAGAATGACATAAAAATTGTGCTTTAAGAATATTGATCTGCAAAGCATACTTTTAAAAACTTTATTGTTCTTTGGGGGGATCTGTTTTCTTTTGTGACTTGGCTAATATGGAAATATGTTTTACATGATTGCACATGTATAATCTATAACAAATTGTTTGCCTTCTCAAGGAGGAGGGAGGGGAAGCAGGGAGAAAAGGAATTTTTAGGAAGTCAAAATTTTAAAAAATGAATGTTGAAAATAGTTTATTACATGTAGTTAGGAAAAATAAATTAGAAAAAAAGAGCAAGAAAAAAACAAAGAAAAAAGAAAAATATTAATCTAGTATAAGATGTATTGGAATTGGAAGACAAATGACTGTTCAGGAAATTTTTACAATGTTCTGCCTAAGTTTGAGTTAAATAAGAACCTGAAACATGGACATCTACATTGAAATGAGTCAAGGGGCTTCCAGGGTTAGGATAGGGGACCAAGGCCTCAAGTCCTAGATTCTTGCTTGAGGATTTAGAAAGAATGCCTACTTAGGACTCCATTACAGTTCAATTTATTACCACCCAATGCATAGCTTAAGCAAAAGTAGAGAAGTAAGATGACATTAGTGGAGGGGAATGAGGTGGTACATAGACAGAATCTCTACCACTAAGGGTCACTCACACAAGGAGAGAGTACAAAGCGCAAGGTCTCAGCGATGCTGGTGCTGGGAGATTGTCTGACTGTGGGCATGAGGATCAAGCAGAGGGATTCTTAAAGGGTAAAAAAGGAGGAGACCAGGTGGTTTTAAGTGAGTCACCTTAGGCTTATGGAGCCATCTTTTCCCTTGGGGGAGGTCACATGGAAAAGTAGTGAATAACAACTTAAGGCCTACTTGTTTACTATGGAAATTTGGGCCACATACCATAAATAACTCTATTTTGCAACATACTTACAACAACATCAAAAAGGAAGAGACAGTGATGAGAGACATTAGAAAAGAAAAAAGTGACAATTTGGTGAATGATTATGGAACAAGGACTGGAATTATATGGAACAAGGGAGAATCAAAGTAAGAAACTCATAAAATTATAGAATTTAGAGGTCGTCTTGTTTAATCCTTTTCTCCTTTAGGAATTGCCTTCTCTTAACCTTCCTGAAAGATCTCTACCCAGTCTAGGCTTGAACAAAGTTTTCTCTTGCTTGGTCCATAGTAGGTGCTTAAAAACACACATTGATGGTTTTACATTGCTTTATTCCCATCTTTGTCTCTCTACTTTCTTCTACCCAATGAACTGTAAGAAAGAATTTTTACAAAAAGAGGTGGGGAAAGCAATTTAGTAAAATTAAACTAACCAGGACACCTATGGAGCCTGACAATGTATACAGTGGGCTTGAAAATTTTTACTGATAACCTTGCAAGAAAGCCCCCTTCATTTTTGAATAAAATTAAATTTATTTAACAGACTGAAGTCTACCTACCTGTAATTTTCATCTATTGTTCCTCACAATAATCTTTCAAATTTTTGAAGATGATTTTGAAGTTTGATCCTTGATATATTATTGTCACCTCAAATTCAGTTTGTCCAAAACCAAATTTATCTTCTTCCAAACTTGCCACTCGTCCAGCTGGCTCTCTCTTCTAGCTTCCACATTTCTGTCAGCATTCTGATAATTTTTGTAAATGTAAGATCAGTTTTAGAAATGGAAAGGACCTTTGACCCAGAATGTGTTGAGGTGGACAGATGCCACAGAGACAACGTATTTGACCAGAAAGTACATTCAGTGGAGGCTGGTGGGGCGCTTAGGATAACGTTCACAGAGGACATTAGTTAATGCCTATGGTATGAATTGTCCCTTGAAGTGAGTTTGGTATCCAACATCTTCTCTATGAGTGTGGTCTTCCATAAATGACCTATGTATGGCTAATCTTCCTAGCGGTGGTGTATATAGTGTATACACACATCAACATACATGCACACACATGTGTATACCCATGTGTGCATGCATATATGTGCATGCATGCATGTATATTATTGTTTGTCCTTTGCTCTTGAAGAGGACCATGGCATCAGGAAGATGATGTCATCACTTGCAAATGAGTTGGATTTAAGTGAGGCAGGGTTGTGCAAAGTCAACAGCTTCATTCTCTTCTCTGGAGCCATCTTGGAGATGTGGATCAGGAAAACTGGAGATGGCCCCCAAGTGTGTGTGTGTGTGTGTGTGTATATAATATGCGTATGTATATACATATATGTAATATATATAATATATATATATAATATGTGTGTATATATATATATATAATATGTGTATATATAAACATGTATTACAGATGATGAGGTTGATGTATGAATTGCCAGAGGTAGCTCTAGGTTGTGGGAGAGGAGATGTATTAGACTGCCTACCATACTGCAGAGCCACTGTGATGTCCTCTTTGTTTATATCTGTGAAAAGTGGACAGTATACCCAAGCCATACTAGGTAACTGAATTGTTTTCATTTGGATTGTCTTAGGGAGGTTCTGAAGATCTCCTGGCAGGATAAGGATGAGGTCCTTTTTCCAGCTGAACTGCCAAGCATTCAAACTCTACTGCAGAGAGAGCAACTCCTAATGGTCATGTTAATCAAATGCCAAAAGCAAGTTTACCTAAAAGACTATTTTATGAGAACTCACACAAGAGAAGCACTCATATGGAGGTGAGAGGAAGCAATACAAGGACCCTCTCAGAGTGTCTCTGGAGAACTTTGGAACTGATTGTAAGACATGGGAGCCACTGGTACAGGACTGCCCAACATGGCGTGCCTGAATCAAAGAAGGCTCTGTGCTCTATGACCAAAAACTGCAGTAGCTCAAATGAAACGTGAGAGATGTTCACGTTCAGAGACATCCCCCACTCCCAATGTTCACATGGACTACTTGTGCCCAACCTGTGGTAGAACCTTCTGAGCTTGAGTTGGACGTTGGACACACTGAACCTGGACCTCAACATAATGATGTCATTTTGGTCCTCTTTGAGAATGAAGGATAATGATCACATTGTGTGTGTGTGTGCGTGTGTGTGTGTGTGTGTGTCTATATCTCTGTCTACAAGTGTGCACCAGATTTATGGGCCAAATAGTGTTACTTTCTTACAATACTGTCTCACTCTGTTTCTTCTACACACGTATATGTATATGCATATGTATATACATGTATACACATATATGTATCTCTCTCTCTCTCGTGATTTTACTGGTATCAGGAAGTCCCAAATGAGGAAACTGCTGATACTTAAAGCAGTTCTTTTCAACATCTTCTCTGTGATTTCTAGTCTGGTTGAGTTTAGGGCAGTAGAAGAAGTGGGCCTAAGGTCACCCAGTCAGTACATGTCACTGCAGTGTACATGTAGTGGGATTCACCTTGCACCTCTTCTCCCTTATTCCTGACCTTTCACCCTTCCTTCCCACTCCCTTTTTGGAAAACATACCTACCGATATACCATTTATTCTAGACTCTGTTTTCTAGGAGACAGTAGGGAGCTAGTCCTTAGTTTGATCATCTGTGTTTTAGCCCTCCCAAATCACAGTGCCTTAACCCCATAAAAAAATGTCCTAGATTATGGAAAGTCCTGAAAGAGTGAATTTGATAAAGAGAATGTCAGATATCTGAAGCTGATCCCCTCAGAGGATGTATTTGGGATTATTTGGACCTTTAGGACTCCTTTGAGTTACCCTACTACACACACACACACACACACACACACACACACACACATATACATACACACACACGCATTTGCACACACATACACTCACACATACAAGGTTATCCCACACAGGCTCTCTTTACCCACTTGTCCCTGAGCAGCTGCTCTAAATTCCTCCTTGTACAAGGATACAGCTGTTCCTTTGGATGAACTGCCTTGTAACTCGATCCCCAGGCCTTTAAGTACACAGTCCCCACACACTCCTGGCTACAGCCAGCTCTGCTCAGTTTCTGCCAGCAGGAAACTCCCTTTTGTGACATTTGATAGGCTGTCCCTGGGGAGATGTTGTGTGAGCCTCCAAACCACCCCATATCACACAGCGAGTCAAGAGCAGAGCAGTGAGAGGACTCTATGTGCAGTCTGCCCTCTGTGCCTTCTTACCTCTGGCTTCCTCTCAGTGGATTTCAAGAAAGAAGCAGGAAATCACTGAGTCTGCATCGATTTATTATGCGGTGATTGCCTTGTAACAAACCTGCGATGACGATAGTAAACATCATTTTTATCCCCATTTTATAAATGAGAAAACCGAGGCTCAGAGCAGTTCATTGATTTGTAGAATTTAGAGCTGGAAAGGAACTTAGAGTTCATCTAGTACAAAGCACCTACTTCCATCAATAAGGAAACAGAAGAGAGGTCCAGAGAGGTAAATGACTTGTCCAAGGTCTCATTGTCCATGAGGAGCAGAAGTATGATTCGAATTCAGGTCTTCTGATTCCAAATCCAATATTCTTTTTACCGTGTGACAAATGAGTTCCTCATGACCACACATTCAGTCAACTAACCAAGCATTTTTATTAAGCACTTGTAATCTTGGGTAACTATGTTAGTCTTATGTTTGATGAGGCAGATTTTAGAAGGTCTCAAGTTTATAGAAATTCTGCCATTGGAAGTTGTTGTGAAACATATGAATGGTTCATGGTGATGCCCCTATTTTGTGAAATCTCACTGACAGTGGACTGGGGAGGGCTTGGGAAAGAGGTCACTCCTATGCCTGGAACACTGGGAGTCAGTGAAATGTAAGGACTAGATTAACCTGGAGAATTAACATTAGATCAGTCAAATGCAGTCTCTAGCAGAAGAAAAGGATGTTATTAGCAATGGGTGCCTATTGCATTCGTCACAAGGTGGGGGAATGGGGTCCTTCCTGGCTGTTGTTTCCCTTGGCCTTGTAGTCCCCTGGAGAAAGCACCTGCAATTCAAAAAAATGTCTCAGACTTTTACCTCTCACTTCTCATGCTTTTTCACCTTCTGGTCCTGATCTCACATTAGTTTCCACTCTTCCTGGGCTAAGGAAAAGTATAATTCCCAGAGTCTTGTAGCCAGCCCAACCTTTGCTTGGTTGAAAATAAATACATTTACTCCGTGTCTGGCAAGGTGTTGGACATCATGGATATAAATAAATGTAAAAATGTGGTCCCTGACCTCAAGGAACTTATTTTTGAGTGGAGACAACATGAAAACAAGTCCATAATACAACATATACACGTATTTACACATACATATGTATGTGTATGTATATGTATTTGTAGGTATATGTATGTATATGTGTACATAAATATATATGTATATGTGTGTGTATATATATAAGATGAATGGTAATCTCAAAGAAACTAGTAGGAGTGTGGAGGGGGAAGAAGTACTGGAAAGGTCTCTTGCAGAAGGTAAAATCTGAATGGTGTCTTTAAGGAATCCAGGAGGAGGAGGTGAAGAAGGAGAATGTTTTAGCATGGGGTATATATAGCCACCGAAAAGGCACAGAGAAGTGATAAAGGAGATCTGTTTTTGAAGTACAGTAAGAAGGCACATGTTCTGCTATGGGAGATTATCTGGGAGAGGGGAGTAAAGCATAACAAACAGAAAGAATAGTTCTCAAGATAATATATAGGAATAAGGTGTGCTAGATAAAACAAATATTTATCAATTGCCAGTTAAATGGGCAATTAGGTGGTGCCATGGTACATAGAGCACCAGGCTAGGAGTCAGGAAGGCTCATCTTCCTGAGTTCAAATTTGACCTCAGACACTTACTAGCTGGGTGATCCTGGACAGATTGCTTAACCTTTGTCTGCCTCAGTTTCCTCATCTGTAAACCTAGAGTGAATTTGAAGATTTGCAAGAATCAATTGAGCAAGATGGGAACAGCTGGAGAAGGAAATGGCAAACAGCTCCTGACTCTTTGCCAGGAGAACTCCAAATGGGGTCACAAAGAGTTAGATATAACCGAAAGTGACTGAACAACCAATTGAATGCAAGGCACTGGGTGGTCCTGGGTGTTACTCTGAGTTCGAGTTCAAAATAGCTTAAGATATGAAGATATAGAAACAAAAAATCACAACGGATCACGTATTCACTCATGTGTCAGGTATTTACTGAGCCCTGCTATGTGGCCAGTAGTTTGCTGGGTTCTATGGGACCTTTAAGATAGTCCCTGATTTAAAGGAAATTATAGTCTAGTAGGGAAAAGAATCCTTCCTTCCTTCCTTCCTTCCTTCCTTCCTTCCTTCCTTCCTTCCTTCCTTCCTCCCTACAATCCTTTATTCATTTATCCATCCATCCATCCATCCATCAATCTATCCATCCATCCATTCACCATATTTAATAAGATATGTGTCAGACATTGTGCTTGCTAGGGTCTGGGCATTCAAACAATAGCGTTAGACAATCTCTGATCTCAGAGAACTTGTATTCTATGGCATGGTTGCGGGGAGCTAGCATTCACACACAGACACACACACACTCTACAAATACAAGGTAGTTAAAAGTATAGAGTGGGGAGGTGATGGGTGGAGTGGGGGTGTGTGGAATGTTGAGTATGTTGAAAACCAAAGAGGCCAGTTTGACTGGAGCATAGAGTGGGTGAGGGAGAATTACATGTAATCAATCATAAAAAAAAAAATAAGCTGAAATTATATTGAGAAGGTCTGTAAATGCCAGTTGTCCGAGTTTGTAAACAAGGGAGTTATATGTAGTCTCATCCAGCTTTAACTTTTCTATTTTCTTTGTGTGGGAATTATTTTCTCCTAGAGGCAAAGGGGAAAGCCTGAAGCTTCTTAAGGAAAATAAACACCTATGCTTGAGGAATATCAGAATGAATTGAATTGGGGGGGGAAGGGAGGGGGCATGAGTACATGAAAAAGAATGTATTATGTTTTAAATATGTGTCAAGAACAGTGTTAGATGCTGGGAGTAAAAATAAAAAAGTGAGACTGTCCCTGCCCTCAGGGCTGTCTAATGGTGGCCAGGAAGGGCTGTTTTGGTTTGAAAAGGAGAATGAGAAGTGAAGAATAGACAAGCAGACATATACATTAAGGAGATGTGTGGATGATGGATTGGAGAGGTGGGAGATTGGCTGTAGTAATGACTAATGAATTAGGAGGTTAGGGTACTAGTCTAAAAAGGGTGATAAGCCTTCATTTTCTCATCAGTAAAATGGGCATAATGCATGTCCTACCTGTTTTTATATCTTCTTTTGCAAAGCCTGAGTCTTTCTATTTCATCCAGGCTGTAAATGTAGGGGCTAATCACAGGCCTGATTCCATTACAAATCAGCACAGGAGCTTTGACCTGCTCTGTTTCTGCTCTGGTTCTGTTTGCCTCTCCTTAGGCAACTGGATACTCACTAAACTCCAACTCTACCCTCCTGGACCTCAATATATTAACAATGAACTTTGTTTGGATGCCACATTGGCAGAGACCCCTACAGCTCAGTCCTTCTTAGATCAAGAAATCCACCAGGCTGAGCCTCTTCGCTGGGAATGTAGACTTGCACCACTAAACACAGCTTTCCTTATATTCCCATCTTGGGCAATTGATTCTTGTAAATCTTCAAGTTTGTTCTCTGTATACAGATGAGGAAACTGAGGCTGAGAGAATTTAAATGACTTACCCAGGGTCACATAGCTACTATGAGGCAGGAGTAATAAGTAAAGGTTGTTGTGTTTGAACTTTGTTCTCAAAGAGGTCCATGACATCAAGATGATGACATGACTTGCAGTTGACTTTGATTTGAGTGAGGGAGGGCTGTGCAATGTCACCAACCTCACTTTCTTCTCCTGAGCCATCTAGGTCCAATGGCCTCATATTCATCAGGATGACTGGAAATGACCCAGGATGCAATGTGAGATCTTGGCCCTTTCAGGCTAAGGTCTTATCACATTCTCATTTTGAATGAGATACAGCCATTCAATGAATACTAAAGGGATGGCCCCTTTAATAAAAAAAAAAAAATTAAACTGGGAAAGGTAGACCCTCAGGGTTCCTGGGTAAGAGAGAAACAATTACTATTAAGTTATTATTATTATGTTATTATTGTATTGATACTTATTATAAGCATTGTATTATAAGTATTATTATAAGTAAAGGTAATGTAAATGAAAGAAAACACAGTTTTCTGGGCTCAAAAGGAAAGGCTTCCTAAAAGGAGGAGTGGGATGATCAGTGAAGAAACATGGATTCAAATTACGCCCCCATCTCTAACTCTCCATTCCAGCTAAATTAGCCTAGCTGCTAAATTTCATCTCTTGCCTGTATATATTTATATAGGCTATGCTGCATGCCTAGATACCTTCTCCCTTTACCTCTGCTTTTTGGAATCCTCAGCTATCTCCAAGTCCCAGCGTTTGGCATCTTCTACACTGGGCTTTTCCAGTTCTTTCCCTTTTCTGTCAAGAGTTGTTAAAGATCTCACTCCTCCCCAAATTACTTTTTATTTATAGATTTATGGGACCATAGAGCTAGAGGAGACCTCAGAGGGCATCTAGTGTAGTCCCTTCATCTTACAGATGAGAAAACTGAGACCCAAGAAGGTTAAGTGATTTGACCTAGGTAACAAACATCAAAAGCAGAATTAGAACCCAGGTCTTCTGGCTCTAGAACCAGTATTCTTTCTGCTGTACCATGTTTTCTCCAACATAGAGGCTGTATGAGATGCTGGACCTAGACTCAGGAAGACTTGGCTTCAAATCCCAAATCAGATACTTGTTCTGCTTCTGACTCAGTCTCCCTGGGGCTGCTAACATGTTTGTAATATGCAGGGGTTGGTCATGTCCACCTCTAAGGGCCCTTCCAGCTCCAAGTTTGGGATCTCAGAAGATGTAGTAAATTGCACTTGCTTAGCTCTGTATATTCCAAAAGAAGGCAAACTCCCTGACAGCAAGCACTGTTCCATTTTTGTACTCGTTTTTTTCTTCTTTTTATTTAGTTTACTCTTAGTTTTCAGCAATCACTTCAATAAGTTTTAAATTTTCTTCCCCTCCCCTCCCTCGTCTCTCCCCAAGACTACATGCAATCTGATATAGGTTCTACACATACATTTCTATTAGACATATTTTCACATTAGTCATGTTGCATAGAAGAATTAGAACAAATAGGAGAAAGAAAAACAAAACAAAGCAAAAAAGAAAATAGCCTGCTTTGCTCTCCATTCTGACTCTGTATTTCTTTCTCTGGTTGGGGATGGCATTTTCCATCATGAGTCTTTTGGGATTGCTTTAGGTCTTTGTATTGCTGAGAAGGGCTAAGTCTATCAAAAGCAGTCCTTGAACACTGTGGCTCTTACTATGTACAATGTTCTCCTGGTTTGGCTCACTTCACTCAGCATCAGTTCATATAACTCTTTCCAGGTTTTTCTGAAGTCTACCTGTTTATCATTTCTTATAGCACTATAGTATTCCATTACATTCATACGCCACAACTTGATGCACATTCATTTTTGTATTTGTGTCTCCAGAGTCAATCTCAATGCTTGGCATATACTAGGAGATTCATAAAAGCTGAATTAGGAAACCTCTTTAATACAGTGGCAGAGAATGCTGAATTTCAGGTTAGGGCACCTGGATTCTCATGTGGACCAAGTCACTTTATCTCTTCCTAATCTGTAAAATGAATGAGTTGGATTAATTGCCGAGATAGCTGAATGGTAGGATGGAGTGAGTGCTTGACCTGTAGTCAGGAAGACTTGAATACAAATCCTGCCTTATATTAGCTGTATGATTCTAGCAAATCATTTAAATGCTCTCAGTTTCCCAGATGGTTGTAAGGAGAGTTAAAGCTCTTCCCCTCCCATTAATAGACCTCGGGTGGAGTTCATTGAGGGAAGTTTGATTAGGGAAGGCTTACTTTGTGGAATTTTGTTAATTAGGCATTGAAACAGGAGGGTTGTGATGCCTCCTGGCTCTGAAAAGTCTATATATACTCTGAGGTAAAGTTTTGCTTTTGGGGTTTACTCACTGGAAGAAGGTTCATGTGCCAGGTGAGACTCTGGGTAGCTTTAAGGAGCCCCCAATTTTGAAAGCCCAGATGATGGTGCTTCTCTCTCTGGTAACTATGTATGTGTGTAATGGTCAGACAGTTGGATATGTGATGTATGTATTGCTTATGGTCAAAAAGAAGTCCTGTCTGTTGGTCTCTTTTTCTCTGCTTATATTTTTTCTGTTTTGAATGTAATTAAAAAAAGATTCTTGACCCCTCAAAAGTTGCTTTCCCTTTAGAAAAGCAGATCCAAGAACCTGTGCCAAGAGGTCATCCTGGGTATGCTATGGTGCTTGCTGTTACAGTGGTGCAGTGGATGGAACACCAGGTCAGGTATCAGTAAGATTTGAGTTCAAATCTGACTTCAGACACTTAGTAACTGTGTGACTTTGGGCAGGCCACTTAATCCTATTTGTGTCAGTTTTCTCAGCTATATGGTGCCTGGAGGAGGAAATAACAAATCACTCCAGTATCTTTGCCAAGCCAAATACAGTCACAAAGAATTGGACATGATGGTACAACAAAATGGAGATAATAATAGCACCTACCTCTTTGGGTTATTATGAAGATCCAGGGAGTAAATATATATATGAAGCACTTTACAAATCTTAAATTAGCTCTATATAAATATTTTTATTTATAAAGCTATTATTATACATTACATTTATAAAAGTATTATTGTTATTAAAAATTATAGTACCATCCAGCTCTAAAATCCAGTATTTTATCAATGGAATTGAGTGGCATTTGCCAAGTTCATATTTGGCTCTTTTAATCTGAAGATCTTAGTGATTTTTCATAAATAGTATTTTAATATATTCTCATCCTTTCCATGTGATGCTGTTGTTCACCTGGAAGATAGTAGGAAATGAAAATCTAAGCAGGTGAGCCACGCATCCCCAACTCACAATGGCTGCCTCAGGTCACCACTTCCCACCACTGAAGTGAGCTGTTTGCTTTGCATCACATCCATTTAGAAGACAGAGCATGATTGATTGGAGAAGTGGAGGATTATGAGGCCATACTCTCACCTCAGATAGCCTTTGTGCTAAGAGGAAAGCAGTGTTCTCTTTGTGGTCTAACTCCTGGTGAAATCTTTCTTCCGGGTGTGGCTCCCAGGAAAGCCCTTGGCTTGCTGAGAGAAATATATTGTCATTCTGGACTTAGCTGTTATTTGGCTGGTAAACATCATGGTATAGGCCCAGAAAAGTGCAATACCTAACAAAATAACCTCTGGGTACCAATGACCTCCTTCCCTCCCTCCTTTCCTCCCTCTCTCACTCTCTCCCTTTCTCCTTCTCTCCCTCCCTCCCTCCCTCCCTTCCTTCCTCCCTTTCTCCCTCCCTCCCTCCCTTCCTTCCTTCCTTCCTTCCTTCCTTCCTTCCTTCCTTCCTTCCTTCCTTCCTTCCTTCCTTCCTTCCTTCCTTCCATCTCATAACAATTTCTTCCTTTAAACTTCCACTGCCATCGGTCAAGTCCAAACTCATCACTTTATGCTTAAATTGTCTCCATAATTTCTTAATGCAGCATCCTATCTTTCCTTTCTCTCTACTCAGATTCATTCCAGCCTTTGATTTTTTTTTTGCTGCTTTTTTCTAATCTAACAACCTTCCCATAATGTGGAAGCTCTCTTTCCTGATACAAATCAGCAACTCATATATAACTAAGGTCCTAGGAGTTGCCTGGGGTAATCAGAGAGGAAGTGACTTGCCCAAGGTCTCATTGCTAGGAAACGTTAGAGGCAGGTATTAACCACTGATCATCTTCACTTCAAGGCCAGACCAATATAACCACTACATCAATCAATCAATCATTGGACAGTCATTAGTAAACATTTGCTATGTGCCAAGGACTGTGCAATGCACTGGAATTACAAAGACAAGAATAAAGCATTTCCTGCCTTCAAGTAGTACCATACCACTATCAATCTTCCTAAAATGCCACTTGGTATGTCTCTGTTAAAAAATTATTAAAGATCTCATATCATCAACAGAATTTGGTACAGACTCTTTAACTTGGCATTTAATGCCTTCTACCATCTACCTTAGCTCTACTATTTCCAAACATGAACCCTTAGTTTCAATCAAATTTATTTACTCATTGTCCCCTGAACCAGGCATATTTCTACCACTGTGTCCTTGCTCATAATGATCACTTACTTAGAATACCTGGGACTTCCTCTTCATTACCTAAGTCTGGCCATTCAACAAGACCCAATTTATATCTCACCTTCTCTGGAAAGCTTCAGACCACACTGGTTCATAGTATTCTCTCTCCTGTAAAGTCCTGTAGTAGCATGTTTTGAAATGTACCTTGAGCAAAGGGCCATGAATCTAATTGTATGGTGATAGTTATTGCAATGTTTGACATTCATTGGATAAAGACAAATAGCCATTAAAGTCTTTTGGCAAACTTCTTGTCACTCTGTTGTCTAGCCCCAATCAAACTTTCTAGCCTTATTGCTCACCACTCCCCTAACCAGGTTCTATTGTGTGGTCAAATGCACAACATATCTTAGTCTGTCCCATCTCCATTCACTGTTCTCCAGCTGGTGGTTGTGTTTTTCCTTCATTTTCGAAGAAAACCATGACATCAGACAAATGAGGACATGACTTAGCCTTGACTTTGTTTTGAGTGAGTGAGGGAGGGCTGGGGCAAGGTGACCAGCCTCACTTCTCCTCCAGAGCCATCTGAATCCAGTGACCAGATATTCATCAGGATGACTAAAGATGGCCCACGATGCAATGGGAGACTTGGTCTTATTAGGCTAGGCCTTTTCGGGTGCTCACTTAGAGGGAGGTAACACTCATTGAGTCAATAGGCCTCTGTAAGAAGTAGTCAGGGAATGGACCTTTTAATGAGCAAAAGAAAAAAATAAACCAAACTAGGAGGGAAAGAGAAACTGTTACTATCGATAATCACTCCAAGCCAGTCATTAAGGAGAGCTTGGGCAGGGACCTTTCGTTGCCCAAACTATGGACTTCAGAGTGCACTGAGTTTTGGGAACGACAAGGGAGGGAGGGGGGCAGGGAGGGAAGGAAGGAAAGACAGATGGATGGAAGGATGCACGGCTGGACATCTAGTCAGTAAACTCCAAAGGAAGGGGAGTGGGAGACAGAAGGGAAAAAATGAGCTGGGTTACCCAGCTAGCTGGGTCCCCCGCCCAGACAGCTTGGTCTATTCACAGAGCAGTTTGTCTTGAAGTAGTTTGAAGGACAGTATTCGTCCTTCATTTTTGAAGAAGACTATGACATAAGAGAAATGATGACATGACTTGTACTCGACTTTGTTTTGTGTGAGGGAGGGCTGTGCAGGTCACCAGCCTCACTTTCTCCTCCTGAGCCATCCGCCAGCTGGTAACATAACAAGGAAGGGAGTAAAGCTGACTTGTAAAAGTAGGAGGGCAACTGCTTTGGTCGGTTTACTTGAGGAGTGAACCAGCTTTTCTCCAATGCTAGGACTATCTATAGCCAGTATATATAAACAGGTAGGAGCCGATAGATCATTTATGGTGTTTAGAGGTTGACTTTAACTCTCTGTATGTAATCCATTTGGAGAATGGACAAAGATGGGACTCATTATGGAGCAGCATGACTTTGGGGATCAGCTTCCTGGGGTTTTTCCCTTAGTACCTGTAGCTGTCTTTCTTCTCGTGTTCCAGGGCTTGTTGCTGAGCTGTTGCCTGAGATGTTAGGTATAGGGACCATCAAAGGCCTTTAGCTGTGATGAATCTATTACAAAGTAAGCTAAGGCTATGTTTTTATGTTACCTTCTGAATCCTTTCCTTTCATTGAATGTATGCTGGAATACTATTTAGCATAGTTAGGCATATATAGATATAGATATATACATATATATGTGTATATATATACACACACACATATATATATATAAAATATGTGTATATATATACATACACATACATACATGCATATATACACACACTCACACACACACATATATATATATATATACATACATACATATTGCTTTAAGATTTGCAAAGCTCTTTAGAAATATTATCTCCTTTTATGTTCATAACTAGCCTGAGAGGGAAGTGCTATTATTATCTCCATTTTACAAATGAGGAAATTGAGACAAAGAAAGATTAAGTGATTTGCCCAAGGTCATGTAGCTAGTAAATATCTGAAGCTGAATTTGAACTCAGGCCTTCCTGGCTCCAGGCCTACTGCACCACTTTGCTTACTATTATGATAAAAGCCCTTTGATGCATCTTCTTGGAATGTTCTTCCTCTAGTTTTTGCATATCACAAACATACTCATCTTTCTATGTCCAGCACAAATGTTCATTTCTTGGAGCGGCTTTCCCTGATTATCTCAGCTGTCAGTCAATAAACATTTACTAAGCACTTTGTATATGCCGTGCATTGTGCTAAGCTCTAGGGATACAGCTGAAAATGAGCCCTTTTTACCCTAAACTATTGCACTTACTCAAATTCACTCATAGGATCTTTATCACTTTTTGCCTTGTATTAAGGGGCACCTAGGTGATACCACAGTTCCAGGTTTGGAACCAGAAAGACTTCTCTTGCTGTGTTCAAATCCTGCCTTACACACTAGCTGTATGACCCTGGGCAAGTTACTTCACTCTGTTTGCCTCATTTTCCTCATCTGTAAAATGAACTTGAAAAGGAAATGGCAAACTATTTCAGTATCTTTCCCAAGAAAACCCCAAATGGGATCATGAAGAATTGGACACAACTGAAAGATTACATTAAAGTATATATGAAGACACCTTCTTCCCTTACTAAGGGCAAGGACTCTATATACAGTTTTGGCCTCTGGTATGTAACACATACTCAATTAATATTTGCTCAATTCATTTCAATGAATGTTAAGCTTCTACCATATGTATTAAGCATTGAGGATACAGTGATAACCCTAAAGTGACCCCTTTACTCCAAGGGCTTACATTTTATTGGGAGACCCATCATGTAAATGAACTAATAGATGGTACAAGGGAATTTCAGGGGGAAGAGAGCTTTAATAGCTGAGTATGTCAGGAAGAGTTTTGCATAGGAGATGGCCCCTGAAGTAAGCCTTCTGGGAATAGGAGGAGCCTCAAATGCAGAGGGGAGGAACTAAATTCCAGGCACAGGAAACAAGCAAAAGGCATGGAGATGGGAGATAGCATGCTAAGTTCAGGGAATAGTTAGTAAGCCATTTGACTGAGGAGCAATATGAAATATTTGGAGAGATAAACTTGGACCAGATTAGCTTTAGATGCTAGCTGGAGAAATTTTATTTTATCTTAAAAGCAATAGTGAATTCATAAAGATTTTTGAGTAGGAGAGTGACAGGGTCAGACCTGTCAGACAAAAAAAAAATTAAGAATATTATTTTGGCAGCAGTATGGTTGATAGATTGGAAAGAGGAAAGATGAAATTGAGGATTACTTTTCTTCCCCAGTACAAAAGCACTGGATTTTGGATGGAGGCAGGGAAGGAAAGTAAAGAGAGAAATTCAGTTTCAGTTCCTTTTGCAGATGAGGAAACTGAGGCAAATAGGGTTAAGTGACTTGCCCAGCTAGTAAGTGACTGAAGTCAGATTTGAACTCAGGAAGATGGGCCTTCCTGACTTTAGGTCTGGCACGCTATCCACTGCACCACCACAATAAGCCTGTGTCAAGCAGTCAGCTAGTCAATAACCATTTATTCATTGCCTAGTATTTGTCATGCACTGTGTCAAATATCGGTGATAGAAAGAAAGGTAAAAGACAGCCTCTGCTCTCAAAGAAACGCACCCTCTAAAAGAGGGGACAATATGCAAACAAATAAACCACATACAGGATAAACTGAAAATAATTACCAGAAGGAAGGCAGTAGAATTAAAGGACACGGGGAAAACCTGGTAGAATGTGAGATTTCAATTGAGACTTGAAGGAAATCAGGAAGTAGAGATGGGGAAGAAGAGTATTCCAGGGATAAGGGACAACCAGTGAAAAATGCCTGGAGTTGGAAGACTGTCTCATTTGAGGAGCAGCAAGCAGTCCAGTGTCGCTTGATCATAGTTTATGGAATTAATGTGATATATCAGTAAATCTAGGTGTATCTCTCCATGTACATGTAGGTGAGGTGTATGGGATCTTCATGGAGGACTAACACGCCTGGTGGAAGGGCTTGCTGAGTCCTTTAGAATGCTACTTATCCTCCTTTGTTGTTTACCTGCCACCCCATTCTCACCTGTGGTCCTAGGAAGCCGTAGCATGCACAGCCACCACAGTCAGGTAAAACCATCTAGGCTGAACTCGGTTGACAGTAACCAAGAGGCTGCAAACTCAACAGTGAGCTAGGGGGATGTCTACCCTAAGCATGTAAAGCCCTTCCCCCATGGAATGGGTGGTTGAGAACAATTTATTTCAACAGCCATGAAGGGGGCTGAAGCAGGCACCGTGCAGCTCTAAGAGTTTAATCAAACATTGAAGATGCCGAGGTCATCCACTGTATCCTGGGCCATCACCAGTCATCCTGACTTTTGTCTCACCATTCTACTTCAGTGGCTCTGAAAAAGAGTGAGACCGATGACTTTGTGCAACTCTATCTCACCTAAATCCCATTCAAGCATGAGTCAAGACATAACCCCATGATGTCACTGTCCTCTTCAAAAATGAAGGGCAAAAAACACATGTAGGTGCTTATGTATTACTGTATACCCACAGAGATGAATTGTAGTACATTGCTTCCATCCTCCTAAAGCATGTAATATTGGTATGGCTCCTAATAACTAATATTTATAGAGCACTTTAAGGTTTACAAGGTGTCAAGTGCTCAGAGATTTTCATGGAGACCCTTTCCCCTAGAAACACACAATCTAAGGCAGAAAACCATGAGAAGAAAAAATAAATATATGCATGTGATTAAATATAAATAATGAACTGAGATGCCTTGAAGGTGAAATGTTAAAACCAAATGCATGTCAGGAGTAAATGGGATTTAAAGAGAAGCACCAATAATAAATAACTGAGGGGAACATAGGGAAGAGAGAATATGTCAGGATGGGAATTTAAAAGAGAGGTCGTAGGCAATGGATTTTTCCTCTCCAGAATTCATATTATCACAGGATTTAAGAAAATAATAGCTAGCATTGAATTCAATTTAATAACTAGATATTTAAGGCTTACAAAACCCAGTAAATGCATCATCCCATTTGATCCTCACAATGATCCTGGGAGGTATAGGCTATTATTATCCTCATTTTTACAAATGAGGCTATTGAAGCTAATAAAGGTTAAATGATTTATCCAAGGTCACATAGCTGTTAAGTGAAAAGTGAAATTTGGCAGAATTAGAAGGGACTTTGAAGGTCATTTAGTCCAAAGTATGGCCAAGTAGCAGTGTCTTCTACATTATTTTTACAAGCGGTCATCTAGTTTTAGCTAGAAGACCTTCGTTGACAAGGGAACTTAAGGAGGTTTTCACAACCATGACATCATTTCAACTCCTACAGGTGATTATGAGTCATTCTGGGTCTGCTCAGTACAAAGGACAGGGGGATCATTACCTTTCTTGTTTTGGGCATTTTCCTTTTCCATTAATGGAATCTTTTTGTTTTTGTTTTGTTTTGTTTTGCCAGTCATGTCATATAATCCATTAAAACTCTACTATCATACCTGGAATTACCCTTGAGTTTCAATTAATGAAGACCTTTCTTCTTCTATTCTTGAAATTGTTCTCTGAATCTAAATACAGGAATTGACATTTATTCTCATTAAATATTATTGTATTTTTTCCCTGTCATCCCAACCCATTGAAATAATTTTGAATCAAGGCTCTCCTCCACTGACTTTACCTAGACATTTCAGCTGTGTCACCAGCAAATTTCTTAAGCATGACCTCCATGTTCAGCTGCATGAGGGCAGGCAATTTTTCACTTTTGTCTTTGCATCATTAATACCTAACACAATGCCTACTGTGTAGTAGGTACTTAGTAAAGTCTTGAATCAACTGATGTCTCCAAATGAGTGTTAAAGATGTTGACTGGTCAGGACTAAGGACAGAGCCCTGTGGCATGTTGCTAGAGAGAGAATGAGAAAACAAGAAAGGATCTGGCTAGTGATATGGACACTGTGAAATGAAAAAATGGAAGTGAGTTGAGTAGAGTGTTAATCCACAGAGGTTTGGCAAGATGTAGCAACATAGGGTCATTGTTCACAATATTCCATCTACATATGTGTTCTTAGGACTGTGTCCAAATATGTCCCTGATCAATCAACAAATATTAAGAACCAGGCACTGTGTGAGATGCTGGGGATGAAAAGACAAAAATGAAAAATTCCATGCCCTCGGGGAGTTTCCATTTTATCAGGGAAAATAGCATGTACACATATAATTATATACAATATCTATCCAAACTAAATACAAGGTAGTTTTAAGTATATATGTGGGAGGGAGGGAGTAGATTAGAGGGATTTGGAATACCCTCATGTAGATGCGAGAATTTGAGAGGAGTTTTGAAGGAATCAAAGATTCTAAAAAACAGAAGTGAGGAGGGACTGTATACTAGCCATGGTGGGACAGCTTTCTAAACTCATGGAGGTGGGGAATAGAATGTCATGGGAGAGGTATAGCATAAAGGCAGTTTGACTGGACCATACAGTATATGAAAGAGGTGTGTGTGTGTGTGTGTGTGTGTGTGTGTGTGATGTTTATGTTTATAAGCTTGGAAAAGTAGGCAGAAGCCAGGTTGTGAAGGATTTTAAATGTCCAATGTGAATGTTGCATTTGATTCTAGACATGATAGGGAGCCCTTGGAGTTTATTCAATAAGGAAGCAACATGGTCAGACCTCTATTTTAGGAAAAACACTTTGAATGTGATGTGAAGGATAGGTTGGAGAGATAAGAGACTTGAGGCAGGGACAGCTATTAGACAGCTATTGTAATTGTAAGCCAGAATAAGAGCCTGGACTACAGAGACAGTCCTTTAAGTATAGAAGAAAGGTTGAAGTTTGAAGATAGAAATGAATTATTTCTCATGTCTATCTGTTATTTTTTGTGGCCATGTGTATATGAATACCTCTGAGTATATCATTTTCTCCTTGTATTTGTCTTTGTGCAGGTACAATTATATATATTGTCAGAGGCCTGGGGGGTTGAATCTTGGCTGTGCTACTGGATACCTGTGTAATGTCATTTTTTTCATCTGTAAAATGAAAGATTTGCATTAGATCAGAAGTTCTTAACCTGGTAGGAACAAATTAATTAACTTATTAAGATTTTTTGATAATTTGAAAACAGTTGGTCTACTTTGTAATACAATATTTTATGTGTTTAAAAACTCTTCTGAGACAGGTTCCACAGGCTTCATTAATCTGCCAAAGGGGACCATGGCACAAAAGGAAGAACTTCTATAAGATGGTCCTTAAAATCCCTTCTAGCTTGAAATCTATGATCTTATGGGGGAAGGCAGAGGGGCTGGTGCATGTTTGAGCATCTGAATGGGCATGTCCACCTGCAGAGAATTTTAAAAATGCATTGACAGTCAAGAGAAGTGATCATATATACTGCAATAACAAGGCCCTCTGCCTGGCATCAGTGATATGCCATGTGGCATAATGCAATGACTGTGATATTAGACTTCAGTGAAAATTCATGCAAGATTCTCAAGGAAATGGTGGAATGAATGGAAAAAGCACTTACTAAGTGCTTATTTTGTGCCAGGTATTGTGCTGAGGATGGAAATAAAAAAACAAGACAGTCCCTGCCCTCAAAAGGCTAACATGCTACAATAGATATAAGGGACTGGCAGAGGAAATAGGAGAGAAAAGCATTCTGGTTTGGGAACTTACCAGGATGATGAGTGGAGCCATAGGGTAATTGATTGACATGTCCTATTCAAGAATAGTATTGTTGCTTTGATTACTGTCTCTAGAGCTAGAGATGGAAAAGGAAGAGTGTTCAGGGAGTAGAACAGAATAAAGATGAATGGAGAATGCAGTGGTGGGGTTGGGTCTTGCTAGATATAGCAGCGAGGCCAGCAGTAGATAGAACACCAGACCTGAAGTCAGGAAGACATCCTCCCAAGTTTAAATCCAGCCTCAGACACTGACTGTGTGACCATGGGCACTTAACCCTGTTTGCCTCAGTTTCCTCCTCTGTCAAATTAGCTGTAGAAGGAAATGGTAAACCAGTCCAGTATCTTTATCAAGAAAACCCCAAATGGGGTCATGAAGAGTCGGACATGACTGAAACCACTGAACAATGACAACAGGTATGGAGAATTGTCCCTAGTCAGAAGCCCATATCCCTAGTGCCTGAGATGGAATACCAGGCCAGAGGCTGAAGGTTCGAATTGGAGCAGGGTAGCAGAGAATGGAGATCTTTCTTCTTTCTTTAGTGACATGTCATCAGATCACACACACAGAAATAAGGGTAATAAAAGATGTTTACAATAACCTAGTAGTAAATGGTGTTTGAGCATCCTAGGAGTGTTATTAGGGCATGTTCAATGTTCTTAACATGAGTAGGTCTGTCCCTCACTACACCCCTAGCCATGATTCCCTGTAGAGCCATATACATATAGGATCAGGTCTGGGCATCTGTAAGCTTGACTGTCATGAAGATACCTCCCTCTCCGAAGAGAAGGAACACAGTTGCCAATGACCCCATTTCTGCCTTCGAGGAGATTCATTTCAGAGGTCAATCTTTTTCTTAGCTGCTTTCTTTTCTCATTAGGACTTCTCCTTTGGAGGCTAAGAAGTCCTTCCTTCTCTCCTAAATTCTACCACCCACTACATACCCTAAGTGGATCTCTCTGTGCCTAGTTGCAGTTTGCTTTCTTCAGGCAAATTCCCTTGAAAAGACTATTTATGTCATCCTTTTGGCCTGATAACCAAAGAGAGGGTTATAATAAGCATCATCTTGAAACCTTAAATACAATCTTTGGCTCAGCAAATACCATAATGACAGACTTGCCTTCTCAGTACCAGGAAATTCTATGGGCATTAGAGTTCAGAAATATCTCAGGAGTCTAAGTAAACCTTTCTTATTTAATGTCTTCCATCAAATTGAAAACGTAGAGGGTCTGAGAGCCAATTCAAGTCGGCGTCTTCTGAAGGAGCGGGCAAAAGGAGGGCTGGGGGGACAAAGGCAGGAGGAGGGATAGGGGAAGCATCTTCCCTCCCCTTTCTGAGATCAAGTTTCTATGAAAGGAGAATGGGAAGAAGCCTTCTTCATGAATCCTCTGTGAGTTTTGTGGATAACAGATGCTATTTCAGCTCAGGACCCAAGCACTGATTTAGTGGCTAAATGGTCATTAGAGAAAAAGCAGAGACAAGGCCCAGAGAGAACTGAAACAGGCTCTCCTCACATACTGTCCTGTGGTTAGGAAAGAAAATACTCATGATTGCTGCTGTAATTAGAGCTATAATGGGCTCCGATGACTCTCTGAGGTTTCTGAGGGGTCAAGAGCACTAGGATTACTGCACAAAGTTAAGCTGTCCTGTTCCCCTCCTTCCTCTCCTGACTCCCAGGCTCTGTTCTCTGAGGCCTGGGACATTTCTGAGGCTATGCCATGGGTTACCTTGACCTTCACCCTTCAGCAAGTCACCAAAGTACAGGTGTGCCTTATCTTATATGAGTATTCCTGAAGAGGGGCAGTTAGGTGGCCCAGTGGATAGAGGGCCAGACCTGGAGTCAGGAAGACCTGAGTTCAAATCTGGCCTCAGACACTTACTAGCTGAGTGACCCTGGGCAAGTTACTTATCCCTGTTTGCCTCAGTTTCCTCATCTGTCAAATGACCTGGAGAAGGAAACAGCAAACTACTCCAGTATCTTTTCCAAGAAAACCCCAAATGGAGTCACAAAGAGTCAGACATGACTGAAACAACTCAATGAACAACAAAAAAATTCCTGAAGAGTTGTACCCAAACCTAATTTTTGTGAATCTAACCATATTATGATGCCCCAGGGTAGCGAGGAAGAAAACACACTGATTGCAGGAATGCTGAAATCAGTCCTCATTTTGTGGATCTTTCTTATCTTGGGTTTACTTACAGCTGCTGTACTTTATGTTCAGCATTTGAAATATCTAAGTGCTTTATGCTTAATTTTTGGTGGAAGGAACTGGAAAGAGAAGACTTGAGGGGAGCAGGGTAGGTCTCTTTGGTATTTAAAGGCCCATTTGCTAAACTTAGTCCTTTCTGTGGGAGACAGATTAGAATGTTCTGCTTGGCCCAAGAAAGGCAGAACCAGGAATAGAGGGTAGAAATTGCAAAGAAGCAAATCTAGGCTGGATGACAGGAAAGGTTTTCTTCCAATGCCAGTTATCCTCAAAGGAGATGGGTGGCCTTGAGAGGTGCTGGGTACCCCCTTTTGGGAGATCTTTACTCAGGGACTGGACAATCACTTCTTAGGCTTGTTATTGTGGAAATTCCTTTCACACAGAAGGGTTGGCTGGATGACTTCTGATGTCCCTTCCCACAGATTCTATGAGTCATTGGTTTTATATATAATGCTTTAATCTTTATTTAATATTAATAATAGCATTTATAGGACATCTTAAAATTTGCAAAGCATTTCACAAATATTATTTTATTTGATCTGCACAACAACTCTGCAAAGTAGTTGCCATTTATTATTTATTATATATATATGTTGTTCAGTCATTTCAGTTGTGTTTGACTCTTTGTGACCCCATTTGGGTTTTTTTTTTTGGCATCATTTGACAGATAAGGAAACTGAGGCAAACAGGGTGAAGTGACTTGCCCAGGATCACATAACTGGTAAGTATCTGAGGCCAGATTTGAACTCAGGAAGATGAATCTTCCTGATTCCAGACCTGGCACTCTGTCTACTGAACCACCTGGCTGTTCCTATCCCTATTTTAGAGATAAGCAAATGAAAGCTGAGGGGTTGATTTTCCCAGGGCCACATAGCTAATAAATATATGAGCAGAATTTGAACTCAAATCTCTTTGACTCCAAGTCCAGTGCACCAACCACTATTCCACTTTGCTGCCTCCTAATAATAGTATCTGATAGCTATATGACTTTTCAGGTTTACAAGACACTTTTTATTTTTACATTTTATTCTTCCAAATGACCTGTTAGGTGTGACTGTCATTCCTCTTCACATTTTACACATGAAGCAATTGAGGCTCAGAGATATTGAGTGATTTGACCCCCTAATAAGTGTCAGGGAGAAGAGTTAAACACATCTTTCCTGACTTCAAGTCCTTAGCACAGCATAATGTAAATTACCCAAGGCTCCTGGATCCTAGGAGAGATTCTGAGCATCTCCGGGACTGCCCCTAAGATGTAGTTCTGAACTAGGGGACTTTCTGGGACCCAAAGTCATTGGTACCACCTCATACTTTTTGGATGAAAGGAGTAGGTTAAGAGAAAGATGGCTAATTCAGCATAGACTACTGAAGTAGGTTAGAACACCCAGCAAGGTCTTTTCAGAAAGAACCGAATTCAAATTCTATCTCAGGCACATCCTAGTCCCATGACACTGGGCAAGTCATTGGACCCCTTTGGGGTTCAGTTCCTCATCTATAAAAGTGAGGGGGGGTTAGATTAGATGTCCTTTAAGATGGCAGTATGATGAAAAAAACTTTCTTCTCCTTCCTTCCTTCCTTCCTTCCTTCCTTCCTTCCTTCCTTCCTTCCTTCCTTCCTTCCTTCCTTCCTTCCTTCCTTCCTTCCTTCCTTCCTTCCTTCCTTCCTTCCTTCCTCCTTCCTTCCTCTTTCTCCTCTCTTATCAGTATGTTCCTGCTCTATGTTTTTGAGCTTATGATCTTATGATACTGGACCCATTCCCACAGGGTCCCTCAGAACTTGAAGGCCACTGTGGAATGGGATGGATGTACCCTGATCACTTAAAATCTTGCTTCAGAGAAATCCCTAGAAACTAGAGCAATAAGCAGGAATTTTTTTCACCTGGAGAAAGTGCAGACTCAGAAAACAATCCAGAGATGTGCTGGGACTTGAAACAGTTGGAACCTTGTTCTCTTAGGAGTTTGGGCAAGGCAGGCTTTACAAGAGCTCCATGTCACCTTGAGGTTGTTGTACCTTATCGTTCAGCACAGGTCAGTGGAGGAATGTGAGTTACAGGGACGGCACTTGCAATGGGGGAAGGCTCCTCCCAGAGAGGAGGTATGCAAGTTTCTAATCCTTCCTCAAAAAGAAAATGTCCTTTCCATATTTGTGTGCTAAGGCAAAACCCCATTTTCCCTGTGTTAGTTATATCTCTGCTAGGAGTTACCTACCTGTGCTTCAGTGTGACAACTTACACTATGGATCCCGAGAAGCTTTAAATATTTTATTGCCCCTCACCTCCCCAAATTAGCATAGATTAGGACATTGAAATGTATATATATATATATATATATATAATATATATATATGTGATTTACAAGGCCCTTTACAAATATTATTTCATTTTATCCTCATAACAACCATAATTAGGTCAGTGTTATTATTATCTCCACTTTACAGATAGGGAAACTGAGGTAGATGATGGTCAAGTGACTTGCACAGGGGTCACATAGCTAACAAGTATCTGAGGTCTTCTTTGACTCCAGGTCCAGCTCTCTAGTCTCTGTATCACCTAGTTTCTTGTAGGTTCTGGGTCAGATTCCTCATGTACTGCAATAGCTACTTATTGTCAGGAACAGGGGGACTCCTGGATACTTGTCACATAATTAAGAGGTTGTTATAAAGCACTGGGTGCTTGGTTAATACCTGTAGTGTTTGCCATATGTGATGAATCTGAGAAATAAAAGTGCAGCATAATAAGCGTTAGTATTTACCTGATGTCCCAGAGAGTTCAAATTATGAGCCCAGTAAATAGCCTGACCAATTTTCTCACTATGCACATTACTTTTCTCTCTGCCATTTTAAAGTCCTGGCCCTACCCAAATTGTTCTAGGCGAAGACTGCTGAATCTCTCTGTTTCTGGAGACTTCTGGAGACTTCTGGAGTGTTTTTTAGACTCTTTTTTTTGCCTCTCCTGAGGAGGCAGCCAGGGAAATAAATGACAATGCCCTGGGAAAACTCTGGGGACATTCTTTCCATTGTCAGAAGTGATCAACCTCATTACAGGGCTACCCTGCACAAACAATTTGATTTTTCTAGTGGTGATTCACTGTTGTCATCCAGCACACTAGCTTCTTGATAGGAGACAAAAGAGGAGAAATGATGAGGAGGAAGAGGGAGGGACTTGGGATCAGCTCATCTGTCACCCCAAAGTCCGTCTTTTCTACTCTGACTAGAGGAGGGGGACCTGAGATCTGCTTCTGGTCCTTAAGGGTTTGTAGGGAGATGGGGGCATAGATTTAGAGCTGTAAGAGATCTGAGAAATCATCTACCCCAATCCCCTTTTATTACAGATGGAGAAACTGAGACTCAGTTATATTAAGTGACCCTAAAGTTACCTAGAAAATGTGTGGCAGAGCCAGAATGATCAGTAATTATTAATTCATATTCCTGTTGTTATTTTTTTCAGCTGTGTCTCACTCTTTTTGACCCCATTTGGGGTTTTCTTAGCAGTTATACTGGAGTGGTTTGCCACTTCCATCTCCAAATAATTCGGCACATGATGAAAATGAGGCCAACAGGGTGATGTGACTTGCCCAAGGCTACACAACTAGTAAGGGTCTGAGACCAGATTTGAGTTCAGGTAGATGAGCCTTCCTGACTCCAGACCTACCATTCTATCCATTGGATCAGCTAGCTGCCCAAATCTTGTTTAATATCTGCAAAATAAGCAAGCTGGAGAACAGTTTGCAAAACACAGGAGGAGAAAAACCTTGAAAAACTTGAGGACTCTTACTGAATCAGATACTAATCACAGCTTCAATATACTGATGATGAAAGCTGTCCCCCAATTCCCTCTTGGCATAGAGGCGATGGATGTGAGGCACAGAATCTAACCTGCATTCTCATGTGTGACCAGTGGGGGACTTGGAGAGCTTTTCCTAGGGGTGAGGGGAAGTGAGTGAATAGAAAGGAGTGACTGGGGGGAAGTGAGTGAATAGAAAGGAGTGACTGGCATTAAAAAAAAATCAGAAAATATTTTTAAGAAGGAAAAGGAGTAAAAAAAGAAATGCAAAAGGAAACACAAATAGAGCAGCCACTTTTTGAAACTCAATATATGTATACACACACACACACACACACACACATAAATAAGAAGTATTCCAAAAGTCTTAATGTACTTTTAAGCTATTAAAGGTTAAAACTGCACTAAAACTTTTGGGATACTCTCTATTTTTTTTAAAAGGATATAACAGAAGTTCACAGCTTCCTATACAGTTCTCTTCCATGTTCTTTATATCTTAGAATAGTTATGCATAATTAAATTCACAACAAAAAAAGAAAATGAAATGAAATAAAAAAGACTGTGTGTGTGTGTGCGCGCGCGCATGTGTGTGTGTAGTTTTGTGCTGGCTGTCTCTCTCCCCACCCTCATCCAAATCTCCCTCCTTACTTCTGTTTCTAAGAATCCTTAGTTCCATTCCAGGCTTCATTAAATGCCACCTCCTACAAACAACCTTTCCTGATGCCCAGGAATTGGAATTTAGTCGTTCTGCTTCTTCTCACCTTCAATGATGTTGTCTTAATTTTGAATGAATTTGCATTTGCTTATCTGTATATATCTTATATTGTGCTCCTCACAGATTAGAATGTAAACTCCCTGAAAACAGAAACTATTTCCATTTTTTTTTTTTGGAGGGTGGTGTCTTCGTATGCCTCAATGCCTAGCACATTGTAGGTACTTGATAAATGTTTGTCAAAATAAATTAAGTTGCAACCTACTCATTTTACAGTCAAGGAAACAGAGAACCAGGGAGGTTACATCCCCACGGTTGTAGAGTTCTGAGGTATGGAGCTAGATCTCTGGACTCTTAACCATGAACCTAGCACAGTTCTCTACACATAGTAGAGACTTAAGAAGTTTTGGAAAGAATCAGAACTCAAAGCTCAGAGATAGTTGGAACAAAGGAGTGAACCAGTGGCTGATAAAAAGACTACATCAGCAAAAGAAAGGGCAGCTACAAGAGAATGCCAGTGTTCTTGTACTTGAGCCAATGTTTGAACACCATCTTAGTCTTTTCACTTCTCCCTAGAGAATTGTCTTTTTTCTAAAGCATACCTGGGAAGTGATTTATGCATTAATGTTACTGATCTTCTAGCAGCTTTCCATGCTGAGGATGACAGCACCAGGGGACCAGTCCGACCAATGGAGGAAGAGCATATTGTATTATTCTAGCTCTTAGTTATGAAGGCGTTGTTTCTTCCATCACAAATACATTGTGGAGAAAAAGAGAAAACAATATGTTCACTCCAATCCTCCCTCTCTGTGCCTTCCTCCCATTCATGATCCCAAGAAAATAATGTTGCCCAATTCTTCCCTCCCCCACATGCTACATGGAGGGTTGATTTTTGTCTCTGTTTTGTTTTTGTTATTATTTTGCTTTTGACTTTCCCAAATATTGCAGGGGCTGCTTTGGTGGTAACTGCTTTCATGTCACTGAATAAGAATACCTTACATTTAGGATTTTCTTATTTTAAAAAAATACTGATATCTTTTGTTTTTACTTAATAATAGCAGACATAAAGCACTTTAAGATTTGTGACACACTTTATGTATGTTATTACATTTGATACTCCCAATAAGCTTGTGAGGTAAGGACTTTAACTGGCACACTTTATGAGGAAACTGAGCCTGAAAGTAGTTGCCAAGGTCACACTGAGCTAGTAAGTGTCTGAGGCAGGAGTCAGTCAGGTCTTCAGCTGCCATTACTATATAGTCTTCCCAGCCCCCTTCCACAGTTTTCCCTTATAATAAGGATAAAGACTATACACCTGTTATTTCATTGGTAAAAAGAATTCCAAGGTGAAGAAATTTCATCTACTTATGCAGGTGTGTGTCTAACCCCAAATCTAGGAAATTACTCAGGATACTGAGAGGTTAATGACTTACCCAGGGTCACCTAGGCAGTCTGTGTCAGAGGTAGGATTGTCTTCTAAATTAACATTCTCTTCTTGACACTACACTGATTTTCTTGCAGTAGAGAATTAAAAAAAGAAACAAATAAAATAACTCAGCAAAACCAGCCAATATCACAACCAAGTCAGAGAAGACTTATGATATTCCACACCCATAGTATTCCACCTCTGCAAAGAAGGGAGGGAGGTCTATTTTTTCTTCTTTGTATTTAGAATTTTCAAAGAGCATTCACATAATGTGATCTTATTTAGATGTATTGCCTTCTTATCTAAACGTTGTATCTCTCCAGCATCATAGAAACAAATATTTGTAGAACTGAATTGTTGAGGTCAGGACAGACATAAATCAAATTTTACAGATTAAGAAAACTGTGGCCTGGAAACTGCTTGTCCAAGGTCAGATGGGATAAGTGTGGGAGCTGAAACTTGAACACAGATCTCTTGACTCCCAATTAAGTATTCGCATCAGATTCCAGTCATTGCTTTTCTAAATTGGGGTAGGAGGTAGGTGGGGAACTACATGGAAGGCTAACAATTGCAAAAAAGAAAAAAACCCCACAAAATAAAATAAAAACAAAAACAAAAAAAACATAGACAAATTAAACTAGAACAATTACAAAGTTAAAAGGCCTGTGATGTTCTGAGTTATAGGCATAAAATCAAAATGTACATGCCTCCAAAAGATAACTCAGAGCCATCTCAATGAGAAAAAAAACACAACAAAATCTCAGACTGCCAACCCAAGGCAATGAACAATTAGAAGCAACCTCACAAAGAGAAAGGCAGAGGATAATTGAGGTAATTTAAAATATTCAGGGTATCTCTGATCAAGGACAGAAACAAAAACCAGAGAAGAATGAATGTAGGGTCACTGTGGAACAGGGCTATACAGATCTCTCCTCTGTGTAAGGCTCTTGGAAATGATTCCTGAGATAAATGTGGTTGTTAAGATAATGATCTGTGTATTTATGTAACCATAAACCAGGGAACCAGAGTGTTTCAGAGGCACTGTGCATTAAGTCAAGAAGCAATTGGAAAGAAGAGGAAAATGCCCTGTACTGGGCAGGTCTTTATGCCTCTCCCCATGGAGACAAAGTAAGTTCAGAAAAACCCTCTAGTAGCCAATACAGGGAAAATAGGTCTTCTCCATCAAGAGGGGTTCTTAACCTGGGGTCTATGCCCTTGGTTTTTTTTTTAATGTTTCAATAATTATATATTAATATAATTGGCTTCCTTTGTGGTCCTATGTATTTGTTTTAATTCATTTAAATACATTCTTCTGAGAAGGGCTTCCAAAGTTTGCCAAAGAGGTCTAGGAGATGGAAAAGGTTAAGAACCCCTGATTTAGAAGAACTGTTTGAATATGTGGTAGAAAGAGTACTACACATCAAATTTAATAGCAGAGAATTTGAACCCAGATCCCCTGATTCTAAATTCAGTGCTCTTTCTACTACATATTCAAATACACAAGGAAAATGAGATGAGTGGTAAAGGCAATGGACAAATAACTGTTTCAGCTTTTTTTTAATTTGTAGAATGAAAATGTTGAGTTCTAAATAATTGATCCTAGGAGTTTCCAAAGAAGGCAGGTAGGGTTGGACTGTCTAGGTCTGGTTGTCCCCACTCTCAACACATACCTGCCTTCTAAAAACCAGTCTAGTCACCACCATTGCCTATGGATATGTGAAGTAACTGGAAGGTCTAGGGACATGAGACCTATTCTGAAATTTCCCCCATTGACCAATTCAATTCTGCATTTACTAAATATCTACTATATTATTAAGTAGTGTCACTCTAGAATAGTTTGGAATAATAACAGTTTGGAAAATAGTGGCATTGGTAGAGGGAGTTTCATCCCCAATAGTTCCTTACATCAAAGAAATCACAGGCCTAGTGTTTCTCCAAATTTCTTCTTCACATTATGCACTACATACGAGTGGAGACACTGAGGAACAGAGTAGATTGAGGGTTAGCTTTGAAGGCATGAAGATCTGAGTTCAAATGTTGCCTTGGAAATAGACAGTCAAGGGACTATGAGAAGTCAATGATTCTTTCAATGCTAGAGATGACTCTTTTAAGACTATAACCAGAACTGCCAATCATTAGTGAAAGGAGTTTCTGCTCTGGGAGTGCCCTACTTCAGTTAAATAAATAATAAGGCCAAACACTTTTGCAGAGCTCTCTGTTCCCCCCCACAATGTGTGCAAAGTCACCTTGCCTGGTTTTGGGAAAACAAATACAGCACTCCCATCCCTACCCTCACATACCTTGAATTCTATAAGTAGGCTTGGAGGACCCATAATGATGGTGAGGATGATGATGATGATGATGATGATGATGATGATGATGATGATAAACATAAACAACGATGATGAAAATAACTAGCATTTACAAGTGACTACTATGTGCCAGTCACTGTACTAAACACTTAATAAATATTATTTCATTTGATCCTTACAACAACCTTGGGAGGTAGGTACTATTATTATCTCCATTTTATAGTGAAGAAACTAAGGCAAAAGTCAGGAATCTTGTCCAAGTTTCCAGAACTAGTAAGTGTCTGAGGTTGGATTTGTACTCAGGTCTTCCTGACTTCAAATCTGGGTTCTATCCATGGTACCACCTCGATGCCTTAGGATACCATAGTAGACACTATCTTTTCTGTAATGAAGGTATGGAAATGACTGGAAAGTTGGTAAGGGGACTTCAATTTGTGTAGAATGACAAAAGGAAAATTAGAGAAGAGGTTGAAACTCTCAGTTGGAAAAATAGGTAAAGAGAGTATGGAGAGTTATTTAGTGGAAAAGAGAGAGAAGGTTTGACTGGGGAGGATGGGGTGGTACAGAACTCACTGGAAACTGTGCTTTAAGGTGAATCTATGGAAAGAGCAACAGCACCACAGACAGAAGCATCATGATCAGGTCACTGGGGAGGCCTGAGAGATCACTGAGGTCCAGAATACCCAAATGGCAATGACCTCCATAACTTCTCAAAGCTATCTTCACTTGAAGACCTCTACAGAGGCAAAACCTGTTATTCTCCAAGGCAGCCAATTCCACCTTTTATCTAGCTCTTAATGGAAATATTTCCTTTATGCAATCTAAGCCTGCTTTTTTATAACTTCAGCCTACTTGTAAGTAGAGTGGGGACCCAGCTAACTGGTAACCCAGTTCATCCTCTCCCTTCTGTCTCCCTCTCCCCTTCCTTTGGAGTTTTGGGATCTACTGGATAAATTCCTTCCTTCCTTCCTTCCTTCCTTCCTTCCTTCCTTCCTTCCTTCTTATTTTTTCTTTTGTCATTAAAAGGGTCATTCTCTGCCTACTTCTTAAAGAGTCCTAGTCACTCAATGGGTATTACCTCTCCTAAGACCAACCTAAAAAGACCAAAGTCTCCCATTGCATCTTGGGCCATCTCTAATCATTCTGATAAATATCTGGTCACTGGATCCAGATGGCTCAGGAGGAGAAATGAGGCTGGTGACTCTGCACAACCCTCCCTCACTCAAAACAAAGTCAAGTGCATGTCATGTCATCATTTGTCTGATGTCATGGTCTTCTTCGAAAAAGAAGGATGAACACAACCTACTTTAACCTTGCCCTCTGGGGACATGCAAAACAAATCTAATCCCTCTTTCATATGACAACTATCAGGTTCTCCTAAATCTTCTCTTGTGTAAGTTAAATAGCCTTAGTTCTTTCAACTATTCTTCAAAGGACCAGGTCTTTATAGGGTTAGTTTAAAAAAGATAAACTGAGGTACAATGTTCTTAGTATGATCAATTTATTAGTAAAGCATGAATTTACCAATAAATAGAATCTCAGCAACTAGGTGGTGCAGTGGATAGTGCACCATCCCTAAGCTCAGGAGACCCTGAATTACAGGACAGTGAAGCTTCCAGGCTTGATGTCTACTTACCTCTTCTCCTCCAAGTGCTCTCTTTTTCCTGTGTTGAGTCTACTATAAGGGGCTTAGAACTGAGCCAACTAGTTATATCCATCTTGTAGGCTTTCACCATAAAAGTCCCCAAAACTAGAATTGTGTCATGGGAATTGGTATTAGAGGATAGGAGCACTTGACTCTTTGAGTTGCCTTGTGACACTCTTATGTTCTATAAACTGAGGATTATCTGCATCTTAAACCTTACAGACATTTACAACGAAAGGTTTTAAATGTTCTATCAAATCACTCAGAAATTCGCACTCAAAACATAGCCTCACTTATACGCACTGTTTTATACCTCACTGACACACACAGATTCACAGTCTACTTTTTGAGCACAGTCAGATGAACCAAGTAATCACAATTTTCACTTCCAGATATGCCATCCTCCACACACTATGTCCCCTGCACACTCAAAAACTCTGCTCCGAGTACACTCTATCAACTACTCCCAGGCAGATGTAGACTTCCAACAACATCTATACCATCAGTTACTCGCTTCAGGAGATGTTCTTTGCAATCCTTTATAGCGCAGGGGTTGGAGGGAGTGGTGAGGATCAATTACCTACATTGTTGTTTTAAGGACCAATGGTATCATGCCTTCATTAAGTGAGACAGAATTGGGCAAAGTTACAGGAAGAGAGAATGAGGCCAACAACCTATGTCAGTTTCATGAGTGACTTTTTTGTCTTCTCTGAATAATAATCTACCTTTTGAGTCAAGTAGCCCCAATTCAATCCATTCCAACAATCATTCACTGGATTCAGTCAGAGTCAGAGGAAAGGAAGGGTGGGACATTTCTGGGAACTGGGCAATCATTTGGAGGTAAAAAAGCCTTTTCAGGAAGGAGCTATGTCTATGATGGAAAGGAAACTTAGCTCCTTTAAAATATGGAAGGCTACTTAGAAGCCTTTCCACATGAGCTGCCTATTTCAAACAGGAAAAACAAGTAAAGTCACTGAAAATAAATGTTGTTACGTTGTTTGGATTTATTAACTACAAATCAGTACATCCCTTGAGACATAGCATGGCATCAGGAAAATACAATTCATTATTAACTTCTCATACATTCATAATTCTTCCCCACCCACAGCAACACAATCAAAATTAAACTCTTAAACCCTCAATGGAAAATTGCCTTTTACCCTTTTTTAATGATCCCAAGGATTTGGTGTCATGCAGATAAAACATCCAAAAGACTGACTGCATTCTTCACTTTTTAGAAAATCTGGCTATTTTGACATCTTGTAGACGAAACATTTAGATGACAAAATTTTTCACTTTTATCTGAATAGTTTGGCATTGTCTAGACATAGCCTGTCTTTCTCCTGTTCTGATTGCTGTCTATATTCTTTTCTTTTGGCCTGCAAGATGCTGAATTCTTCTCTTTTCTTTTTTTACTGCTCATTTTCTCTCTGCACCCCCTCCTCCCCACTCCTTAAAATGCTGTCCCTGAGTTTTTGGGACCTATGCCATGTGATTACCTTCGAGATCAGTCTGCTTCATCATTATGAGTTCCTTCTGCTATTTCAGTAACTGAAAACCCTACCACATAGTCCAATATGGATCAACCTATGAGTCACTGAAAACTAGTTTGACTATTAGAGTTCCAGAATGCATACATACCAAGGCTTACTGAAATAGGGGTACAGGAGCGGGAGAGGAGCACAGCATTAGTGGACTACCAGTCCATTATGGGTCAGCAGTATAATATGACTATCAAAATACTAGTGTGATGTTGGGCTTAGCTTCTAGTTTCTGGAAAAATGATATCTTAGTCATCTGTCATCTGGAGCTAGGAAAGTAGGTGAACTTTTGCTACATAGTGAATGTTAAATTTAATATGATAGTTATAAATTGCTCTATGTGTCCCCAAATCTTTTTATTTTCTCCTGTGTGACTCTCAGCAAGTCACTAAACTGCTGCCTGTCTCAGTTTCCTCATATGTAAAATGGAGATAATAATAGTACATGCCTCCCAGGATGGGAGGATTAAAATGACAAAGAATTTGAAAAGTGCTTTGAAAACCTTGAAGTGATATATAAATGCAAGCTATTGTTATTATTGTATTGAGTTCTGGGTACTACAGTTTAGGAGATCATTGTTAGTAAGCTGAAGAATGTACAGAGGAGACATTCAATCAGGTGAAGGACCTTGAATCCATGTCATATGAGGATCTGTTGAAGGAATTGGGTGCTTTTCACCCAGAGAAGGGAAGACTCAGGGTATCATGATTGCTATCTACAAGCGTTTGAAAGCTTGTCATATACAGAAAGGATTATACTAGTTTTATTTGGGCCCATAGCAGGAGGTAAAAGTTGCAAAGAGGCAAACTTAGGCTTGATGTCAGTAAAAAAAAAACCCAACAGATCTGCCTTGGAAGATGGTGGCTTCTTCCACCTTGGAGATCTTCAAGTAGAGCATGGACATCCACCTACTGGCTATGTTACAGTGGGAATTCTTCCATATATGAGCCAGGCTTGCTGGCTGCTGGGATCTCTTAAATTCTGGGATTCTATGACATATTTAAAGGGTTGACATGTGAATGAGGGATTTGACTTACTCTGCTTGTCTCTGGAGAGTAGAATCAGAAGGAATGGCTAGCAGTCGCAAGGAGATACATTTAGGTTTAATGTCAGGAAAAATTTCCTAACAATTAAAGTGGAACAATGATGTATTCGCCATAATTCCTCAAACAAAGGCTGGATAACAATTGCCTTGGGAGATGGTATGTTCCCTGTCATGACTGAAGAAAAGGTCACATGATTCATACATTAATTCATTTATCCATTTATTCATTCATTTATTCTTTCATTCTTTTGTTACTTTATTTGCTTATTTATGCATTTACTCATTTATTTATGTATCTATTCATTCATCCATCCATCCAATAGTCCATCCATCTGTCCATCTGTCTATCTATCTGTCTGTCTGTCTGTTTATCTATCTATCCATTTTAGGTATAGGATGATCTACATGACCCCTGAGTTCCCTTGCATCTCTGAGATTGTTCATGTGCTTGTTAGAGAGCTATTCACCATATATGAGATTTGGTATAAGGTAGTACAGGGTAAGAGGGGTGAGAGCTGTTTCCAAATAGTGACATTGCCACATAGGGATGGCAGCTATGGAGAAGAGCTGATACCAGCAGAGACAGCAGCCCAGGTGGGCACCCCACACTATCTCTAGCTACATGGCTAGGCTTGGGTGTGCAGCATGGTGAGCACATTGGGGCAAAGACCCCCAAGTCACTCAAGAATCAAACCGAGAAAGACATTAGCTGACAATATTTCACATAATACTTTGAATGGTTCTTTACCTAGTTTAGAGGTTCAGTAAAATCTTGATGAATGATGGCATGAAGGAAGAAAGGTTGTATAACTTTGGACTAGATTGGCTCCCAGGATTTTTGTGCCCCAAGTATGCATTAGATAATAGAAATGTTTAAGGAAATGGATATGGGGAAGAAAAAAATGTTTCAGGAACTAAAGATATGAAGTTATAGGTGGCAGAGAAAGGAGAGGAGGAGAGATAATAAATGAGAAAAGAAAGAAGAGTAATAGGTCAAGATAAATAGATAATGTTTATTATGGGGTTACTCTGTGCCAGGCACTGTGCTAAGTTCTGGGGATACACATACAAATAAGCAAGATAGTCTCTGGCCTCATGGAGCTTATCTTTTAATTCGGGGGAGGGGGAGACAATACATACAGGAGTGGTGCAAAGTGGGTTGGGAACTAGTGTATGTGGTAGCATAGTGTGGTAATGGCCAGGAAGTGGTATGGAAGGCCTGAGGCCCTGGATAAAACAAGACAAAATCTCACATCAAAATCAGGGAACCCAGAGGTGGAGTCCTCTGTCCTGCCTGTGGGAAGGAGACGCAGATGATGCCTGAAGAACAGACAACATGATGACGAAGCCATTATGCTGTAGCTACTCCCGAAGACAGATATTTTTAAAAAATTCTATGGGGATTTTTTTTCTTGACTAAACTTATTTGTTACAAAGGGAAAGCTTTAATGTGGGAGAGGGGAGGCACAGAGATAGTTGGTCAGAAGTGACAGACGTGGTAAAAAAGAAAGATAAACACCAATAAAACATTTGAAAAGTGCATATAAAAAAACTAAAAAGGTTTGGGGGGGCACAAATAGGACATGTTAAATTTTCTGTACACTTAAAAATAAACTGCGAAACAAAAGTTCACAGTTTCACATTCAATTTTCCTTTTTGATTTTTGTATATCGAAACGTTTGGGTTTACCAATGATTATTGAGGTCATAATAAAAAATGAAAATTTAAAGAAATGAATCCCTCTGTGTCTCCTATGATGAAACAAGATCATCCAGGCCTCTCCAGTTTACCTTTTAAGGAATCAGGAAAAATTTCACTTTCACACCCAGCCTGTCTCACATTCATCAAAAAGTTGCCAGTTTCTAGATAACATTGTAATGACCAAATATCCTGCCCTTCATATGCACTTTATAGATGAACTTCTACTCTGTGTATTCTAGGCAATTCCCATCAAACAAATGAGTTTTGTTTCAAGGTTTCCCAAAGCAGTATAATGGAAATTAAGTACCAAACTCAATCCTCTTACCAAAGAGAATGGAAAGAAAGTGATGCTCATTTATTGAGACATTCTATTTCTGTGTTCCAATGTCTAGCTCATTTTTCCTGACAGCTCCTTGGAATGTCCCAAATAACACAGATTCTCTCCATGTTACTGAGTTGTCTGGGAGCTACAGCATTCATTTCTTCTGGCCAGTGAGGATCACATAGGAAGGAAGACTCCTTATCACAAAGTGATAACTTCCTAAAAGGTCACATGTCCACTGAATCCATAATTGACAGTCTCCTGTCAATGGCTCTGAAAAGATTCATTCATCTTCCAATGACTCTCAACAATTCCTAGGTACTGGGTCACTGACTGGAAAAATCCTGCATGTTCTCCCAGAATGATGTATCTACTACCCAGAATTGGGTTTTGAAAATTTTGGGAGCCCCATTCTCTCTTCTACCACACCTATTTATGGTTCCCCCTTCACCAGTGTCTTCTATTTCTCTCTTCATTAAAAACAAAACAAACCTGCTCTCAGGGAAGGATCTAGTATCATTTTATACCCCCAATAAAACTGGCCTGTTTGTTGAACTCCCTATGGACAAGGACAAACTCCTTGAACTCCCTATGATGTTTCCCATCTCTGTACTTTTGTCTGTCCTTTATGTTAAAATGCACTCCCCTACTAAACTTTGCCTTTTGGAAGCTTTGGTTTCCTTCAAGGCTCAGCTAATGTGCCATTTTCTAGAGGAAGCATTATCTATCTCCTCAGTTGTTAGTATACTCTCTATCCTCCTCCAACAACAGCAAAAACAGTAACAATATTATATTTCTATGTTCATTTATTGCACTCTCCCACCCTCCTCAAATATAAGCCTCTTCAGGGTAAGAACTTATTTTTATTTTGTCTTTGTGTGTTTGCATCAACACCCAGTTTAGTGCCTGGAACATGCTTAATGATTAATAAATGCTTGTTGGATTGGATATATGGCAACTATGGTAGAAGTGGAGTCAGAGGACTTGGATTTCAGTCTTGGCTCTGATATACATATACATATACACATACACCTATACATACATCTATACACACATTTATACATATATCTGATTTACGTCTTACTATAAAATTTGTAGTATTTTTATTTTGAACCTTCTGCTCATTGTGGGACAAAAGATAATGTGCTTAGAGACATTTCATGCCTCAGTGAGCAGATAGAAGGGGCATTTGGGAAAGCAGAGACTCTCCCCTGACACCACACTTACTTCCTACTTCATCTTTGTATCAAGGCTTACCTTATAGTAGAGAACAAGTGTCAGCATTTCCATGACATGCAGCCAATGGACACAACATTGGCTAACTGAATCAGATAGAGTTATCAGAAGGTCCTTGAAGTGGGAATCGGTCAACCTTGGACAAGTCATTCTCTTTGGATCTTAGTCTTCTCATCTGTAAAATAATGGCATTAGGTTAGATGATCTCTAAGACCTTTCCTTGTCTGATCACTACGATACCAGTTAGCACATGGGTAGCCACTAATCTGTTCTTTATCTTATAATCCAGTGGTTCTTAGCCTTTTTTGGTGTGTCACATGGACCCTTTTGGAGGTCCGATAAAACCTATGGAATCGTCCTCAGAAATGCTTTTCAATGCATTAAATAAAATACATAAGATTACAGTGGGAACTGTTTATATTGAAATAGTTTTTTAAAAAACATATTTTCCTCATCCAAGTTCACATACACCCTGAAATATATCCTCAAACCAGTGTAGTTCATGTATCTCAGTTTAATATTTCCTCCTTCCAAATCTAACAGCTGTTAGAAGTTAAGCTACTTGAAGGCAGGGACTGTTTCTCTTTTTTGTCTTTTTTATACACAGGGCTTAGCATACTGCCTGACACATAGTAGGCACTCTTAATTGATCAATAATTTAAGAGGTTTCTATAACTCCTCCAGATGCAAGTTGTGACCAGGCTGGGCCCTCAGATTTGTCCTGTAATTGACCTGATCCTGGAGCTCTGGAAAACTCTTAGCAGATCTAGAGTCAGTTTGAGGCCTGCCTAGAAGCCCCAATTAGGATTACTGGAGGTAGGGAGCAAAGCTCAGACCCTAGACTGGGATATACCTTGATTCTGAAGCAGACATTTTGGAAGGCCTCATGTCAGAGGTTGTGGAATGATACCAGGGTGAATGGTTGAAGAATTTTCATAGTTTTGGGACTTTAGGCAAACACTGCAAAGGCCAAGTGAGCCCAATTCCATTCCACTTTATAATTCAGAAAACATTCAATATATAGAAGTAAGGGAAATGGCCAAGAAGGGTAAGGCCTTCAGGTTGGGGAATACTCTCTCTTTATCACCTAAGGTTTTAACCATCTCCAATCACTCTTCAATTCATGGGATGGGTTCTTAGACTTTTTGTGTGAGTGGGGGACTCCTTTGGCAATCTGGGGAAGCCTTTGAACTCTTTTCTTTGGATTCTTTTAAATGTATAAAGTCAAATACATAGAATTACAAAGGAAACCAATTATGTTGCAAAACAATCATCAAAATATATATTTTAAACCCAACTTCATGTACTTTCATGGACCCAACTGAGAACATTTTTTTATATCTTTCCTTTTATTCCTTAACTGGTCTTCATACCCTGGAGAAATCTGGAGGGATTTGTGGAAAGTCTTTGTCAGATTTGATATAGTCTAGTTAACTCTGATTCATTCACCTGATTCATAAGCATCAAGTACTCTCAGGGTAGGAAGGAACATAAGATGTCATTTAATCCAACCTATCCTAGAACTTGTCTCCTTTACCACCAAGAGGTCATTCAAAAACTTCTTGAAAATTTCCTGGGCCCATTCGGTTTCACATAATTCTTCTCAACTCCTCAGTTAGTAACTGAGTATTGGTGTTTTTATTGTTGGCAATGATGAGGAACTTTATCACTTTCTATAGTGATAACTAATGATTGATTGAATTATTGAGTCCAGTTATCCCAACCAGTGGGATGACTTGAATGAGATAAGATAAATTATCCTCTCACCTAGCCCACACCTCTCCACCTTTTCCATAAGAATGAGATGAGATAGATAAGATACTTTACTAAATGCTTCAGTAAACACCTCCTAGCTCTTGTCTTATCATTCAAGGAAATTATACTCCATAGCATTTCTCTGATCTACTAATTTAATAATCCTGTCACAAAAAGAAACAAGGTTAGTTTAGCATAGCCTGTTCTTGATGAAGGCCTATTGGCTTTTTGTAGTCACTGCTTCTTTTTTTCTAGATGTTTACTAAGCATCCATTTAATAATCCATTCTAAAATTGGAATCATATTCACAGGCCTGTAGTTTGCAAACTCTGTTCCCCATTTCTTGAAAACTGTAACATTTTCCCCTTTCCAGTTATCTCCCATTCTCTCCAACTTTAGCATCGTTAACCATAGTCAATGCATTCATGTTGGCCGTTCTGTTATTCCTGGAATACTGGTTCATCTGGGCCAGGTGACTTGACAGAGTAAGGGCAACTAGGTAATCTCTTATTTTCACCCGATTTTTTTCCTAATTGTTGCTGTGTCATTTTTTTCCCCAGTCATATCCCACTCCTCATGATCCCATTTGGGGTTTTCCTGGCAGTTACTGGAGGGATTTGCCATTTCCTTCTCCAGGTCATTTTTACAGATGAGGAACTGAGGCAAACAGGGTTAGATGACTTGCCCAGGGTCACCCAGCTAGTAAGTGTCTGAGATTGGATTTGAACTCAGGCAGATGAGTCTTCCTGACTCTAGGCCAGGCACTCTATCAACTACAGCGCCACCTAGCTCATAACAATTTCCTATGAATATTTTTAGTTTTGTCCTTTCCTATCCAAAGGTCATTCTTCTTGGCAGACAAAACATAATCAAATTATTATGAGTAGGTCTTCCTGTCTTCTGTTGCCAATTATCATTATCTTTTTCACTGTGAGAAGTGAAGTCCCCTTTTCCTCCAGTATAGTTAAAAATAAAACCCCACTCCTGCAGACACAAAGCAAATAAACAAATCCAGTTCACCCTTTTCTTTTTGCTGTTCTTATGTTTCCTTGTCTGTCAGTTCATTTGGGGAAACTCTGACCTGATCAAAATCACTGCATCCTTACCAAGTAGCCACTAGGTCTGTACTTTAAGACTCTCTGCCTCCTGGAGCAGCCCCTTCACCTCACAGGGTTTCCCCTCTCTTTGTTTACTACCATCTAAACTACATAGTGAGAGAGGGGTGAGAGCCCTAACGGGTTAGAGTCTTTACAAAGGATGTTAGAGTAGACCTTCTATTGAAAAATGAGAAATGAAAGGAAAACATCACTTCAAACTGTTCAAAATCTGTTTATGAAATGTATAGTGATGGGGCAGGTAAGTGGTGTGGTGGATAGTGCATGGGTCCTGCAGTCAGGAAGACTTGAGCATAATACAGTCTCAGACAATGACACTAATTGTGTTACCCTGGGCAAGTCACTTAACCCTGATGGCCTCCAAAAAACAAAAAAGAAGAAAAGAAAGAAAGAAATGTATAGCTAAAAGAAGTCAGAATCAAATGCTGTTCTGAATTTAAAAACTGTTAGGGAAACAGGGTCTTGTTGTAGTGTATAGAGAACCGAGCTAGGGATTGGGACAACTGAGAATTTTGGCTCTAGCACAACTGATTGTGTGAGTGACCTTGGATTCATCACTTCCTTTCTTTAGGTTTTAATTCCTCATCTGTAAAACAAGATGGCAGCATGGTAGAGAGGAATGAATATTACGTTTTGAATCAGAATTCCATGGTTTGAATTGTGGCTTTACTACTTACTACCAATGTCACTGGGGCAGTTAACTAATTAATTCATCCAAGCCTCAGTTTCCTCATCTGTGAAGTGAGAGGGTTAGACTAGAAGTTTCCCAAGGTCCTTTCCAGGTCTCAATCCTATGACTACATGATTTCCAAGGTACTTTCTAGATTTAGCAAACTATGGTCCAATGACATTGTAACTTGGCCATCTGAAATAATTACCAAATGCCATGATTCAAGTCATTTATCTCATATGAACTAAATATTATCCAAGGTGAATAGATTAAGCAACAGTGTTCATTTATGTGTTTGGGTTGTGTAAATGTGAAGACAAGTCAGCTCAAGTGTGACATAGATAGATATTGACCAGAAGATCTAGCCAGTGGTATACTGTAACCAGCTGATATTGACTTGTGAAAGCTGATTGTTAACTTTTCAGTATGAGCATTTTTACCTTGGAAATTGGAAAATGTTACAAATTAGGACTTGATGTATTGTTTTGCTGGTTGTCTTGACATAAGAAAATGATAAAGAAAATATTAATATTGCAAATTAAACTTAAAAGTGTGCTATTCACACCCCTCTACCCCAAAGTTGGTTGTTAAACATTTATCAGCATACTTGATCTGAGCCAACCCACTCCAAGGAAACTGCCATTTCTGCCTTCTGAGTACCCTCAGTTGCCTCTCCTCTCTAATTGTAATGCTAGGAGGTAGAGCAACAAACTCTTCCCAAAGCCTTCCTTTAAGGAAGGTGAAGAACTTTCAAGGTAACTCCTTATTTTCCATTAGCTGCTCTGCTTGTTTTGACTCCACAAATGTTACAGAACATTATGCCCCAAAGCCTGATGTCCCCTGACAGCCTCTCTCCCCTACCCTGCCTTTTCCCTTTTCTTTTGTGTATTGTCTATCTCCATTAGATGTAAGCCCCTGGAGGGCAAGCCTGTCTTCTTTTTCTTACTTGTATCCCCAGCACTGAGCAGAGTGTCTGCCACATAGCAGATGCTTAATAAGTATTTATTCACTATTGATGTTGTAAAAAGTAGGAGAAGGGCTGTATCTAGGTACTTGCTCATTTCCTTACCTTTTTCTAAGAGAAGTTTTGTACTACAATTATATCTATCCAGCACTCCTCAAATATCATTAGCCCAGAAGAACCATATTTTGGTGGCCCAGATTCAATGCTACTTTGCCTGATCACTCTCAAGGGAAAGGTAATACTAAGCTTATTATTGCCAGCTTTATTCCTATCCAATTAATTCTGGTTCCATAAAAATCCATCATAAATAGATCTTATACTTCTTTATCAGAGTAAACAGCAAATTTAGGAAGTTATAAGGATTCACATAGACCAAAGAATTCACAAAAGCAAACAAGGTCTTTATCTGGGAGCAAGATAGAATTTCTCCTCAAATAAGCAAAGAGAATCTTTTCACTGAGGGAGGGTCCACTCTTAGTAGTCTAGGGTTATAAGCATTGAGAATCAAAGGCCAGGTTGGGGGCTAGTTTCACACATATCTGTGGGTCTGAGGGCTCTTGCTAGTTATTCAAAAGTTCCTTTTTGCCTCTCTTGACATCTTTCAACCATATGAAGAAATTTCTTCTCCCTGCATGCAGATACATAGGCTCTGTGTTCTCTCAGCCAGTCAGGAGTCACATCATAGATAATAGGGCAGTTCCTCCAAAGTACAAAATCCTTCAAGCTTGGTTAGTATCAGTTACATAAGATCCTGGATAACAAGCAGGAAGAGAATTTTGAACTCATCTAGTCTACTAATCCTCTTATTTTGTAGAAGAGTAAACTAAAGCCCTGAGAGGTAAGATTATTTTTCCCAAGGTTACATAGGTAGTAAACAGCCTTGCTGTGATTATGTTCCAGGCTCTCTTACTTGACATTTAGTGCCCCTCCCAGTACATAGGTGTGTATCTAATGAGGTAGAGTATACTCTCTCCTTCCTTTCCTTTAGAGTGAGAGCAGTTCCAAAAGTCAAGTGAATCAATTGAAAATCCCAAGTAGGAATAAAGATATTGTGGAACTTGACTGAATTACAGGAAATTCTGCCTGACAATAGTAGTCTATGCTTATATGGTGCCTGAAGTCAACGGTGTCAAACTCAAATGAAAGGAGGCCATCAAACTGCCTGCAGGGAGACCTGCTGGCCTTAGAAAAACTTTGTTGTTATTACTGCTCAGTTGTTTCAGTTGTGCCTGACTCTCTGTGACCTCATTTGGGGTTTTCTTGGCAAAGATACTGGAGTGGTTTGCCATGTCCTTCTCCAGATCATTTTACAGGTGAGGAAACAGAGGCAAACAGTTAAGAGATTTGCCCAGAGTCAGACACTTTAGTAAGTATCTGAGGTCAGATTTGAACTCATGAAGATGAGGCTTTCTGGTTCCAGCCCTGGTCTACCAGTCCATAATAGCATAATCCATATTCTAGTCTATTTTTATTTATCTTGTTAATGTTTGCCAGTTAGATTTAATCTAGTTGGGCTGTATTTGAAAGTGTTGGGCTGCCTACTCACTGTGAGTTTGACTGGCTTAGAGAGCACTTTCTTCATAAGAACCTGTGAGATAGGAAATGGCAACATTCCAATTCCTACTTAACAGATAAAAAAACTGAGTTTCAGAGAGGTTAAGTGATGTGCCTATAAGCACACATCCAGTAAGTAACTGAAATGGAATTTGAACCTGATGCTCTTGATTCTGAGCTTATTAATTCTATATTCTGCCCACTATGCCTACTGGCTGTACTGTTGACAAAAATGCAACCATGCTGTTGCTGGGGGCCAGTGAGGGCCTCTAGTTTCCCATCATCTCTACGGAAGTATTAACCTTGCATGTTGATATACTCAGAGATAAGAAAATCTTCCTTTCTCTATCTCTACCCTCACCTAATAGATTCTCAGATGTAGCTAGGAAAGGAGCTGGTGGTTACCCCCCTACTCCCCACACCTTCCATTGCTGAACTGGAGGCCACAAAACGGTGAGTATGGGTGGTTAGGACTTAAATGAAGATTAAGAGAGAGAGAAGCCCTGGTCTAGGAATAAGATATGAGTTCCATTTCTGACAATGCCAGCAACTTCCTGCCTGTCCTTGGGCAAATTGCTTTACCCATCTGTAAGCCTCAATTTCTTTCCCTTTAAATGTAGACAAAAAGTGCTTGTATCACTATCTGACAGGCTTATCAAACACTTGAATAAGCAGTAATGTATGTATATATAAATTATGAATAACAATCGTAAAATATTTTCAGTCTCAATTATGACCAAGCAACTGGTCACCTCAGTTAACTTAATGGGGGAAAAAATCTGCCAAGCTGTATTAAAATCTCACTTCTGCTATTTTATTAACTGTGTAACCTTGGCCAAGTCACTTAACTTTTCTGATCCTATTTCCTCACTGGGTGAAATGAAAGGACAGGACTAAAAAAATCTTTAAGGTTCCCACTACCTCTAAATTTTATGATCCTATAAATATTTGATATTAGGTAAAAATGGTAGACTGATTATTGCCCCTTCTGAAGGATTTTTCTAGTGCTTTATGGACACTATCTTAGTGGATATAGCAAAAATTTCCCAGCAAATGGTCATCTGGGTATGTCCTATACTTGTTCCCTGAACCACATCTCACTGGGAATTGTGTGCTGGGGGGTAATTCTATGTGCAGGCAGAACTCTTGCAAAGCAGGCCCACAAGTTTTGGGAGCACACAGATGGTGATTGTGGAAACAGGAATCTACATATCAGGTTAGCACTGTTGTCATGATATCAAGGTTCCAGGTAGCTGAGGGGTTGCTCCAGGGCCACCATGCAGGTCACTGCACTGACCCCAGAGGGTGTGAAGCCTGTTCTAATACTTAGCTTGGGTGCAAGTTCCCCTCTAAGCAGACATCCTCCTAAGCCAGGTCAAGTATCCAACAATATTTTGTCATCTTTCCCTTTTCCTTCCCCTTCCCTCTTCCGGGTTCCTGCTGTCTTGTGTCATTTGGCAGGTGCTCATGATTTCCAGTTCCACATGGATGCTGGGTTCCTATGCAGAGCTGTGGCAGACACTACTCAGGAGAGGTAGGGTGAGCATTTCCAACAGATAGGAATGGATAGAGGAAGAGGGAGAGGTAAATAACATGTGTTTGCAGAGACCCCCTCCTCTCTACCATGTTCCTCAACTCTCTCCTCCTAAGGGGAGAATTCAATTCAGTAGTTATGCAGCTGAGCCCAGAGTGGGGGTAACTCAGCTCTAATGATGTCACTTCCAACAGTGCCAGGAGATATAAATTTTGTTTCCCAGAAGATGCAGAAGGAGATAGTAGCTTCTGGGCAAACAGTGACTTGAGCAATAAATATTGGCAGAGCAGAGAGACCTTTAATGGAAAGGATCTGGGAACCTGCAGAAGCCAGGGCTTTAAATCCTAAACCAGGGAGGGATTTAGTACTTTAAATCAGAAGACAGATTACATCAGAAGCAAAATAAATAATTGCAAAGCCTAGTTGAAGGGACCAAAGTATTGAATAAAACCTCATCCAATAACTGTGGTCAGAAACCAAGAAAATGAATCACAAAAAGGACAAGTGCAGGCTAAAGACATGTGGGAAGAAAATGATCATTCTGGATGGAAGTGGGGGAGAGCTGTCTAGAAGCCACTATTCCTCCCCCAAAGGTTAAGGGGATGTTGTACATTGAAATTTAAGAGGTAAGTGACTGCTTTTACATGAAGTGCAAAGCAGTGTAGAAACCTAGGTAATGAGGTGGAAAAGACCTTAGAGATTTCCAAATCCAACTCTCACTTTATAAAGGGAATTGGAGCCCAAGGAAGGAAAGTGGCTTTCCCAGGGTCCTATGGGTAAGTAGGAGCAGAGCTGCAAGCATACCGGACTTGGAAGCAGGACACCTGGCTTTGTATCTTGGATCTGCTATTTACTAGCTATGTGACTTATGGTAAGATTATTAAGGAGACAATAACATTTCAAGGCTTCTAATTCACAGGATTGTCATGAACAAAAGAGAAGACATAGAAGATAGTAACAGAGGAAGGGGAGGATACATTTAAATTGATTGTCCAAAAATGCTAGGAACTGTAAAAAAAAAAAAAAAAAATTCCACTTGTCAACAAAATATACTGTGAAATGGCTTCCACAAAATTTAAAATGACAGTACAAGATTTCTTGAGTCTGTTCCTAAGGAAAAATCAAGATAAGATGAGGTCTATTTCAAGGGTCAATCAGAGTACATGATGAGAAAAGGAGAAAGTGAATAGGCATTCCATTTGGCATCTAATAACCCAGCCCTTGGAGTATTCCATCTAGTTCCACATCAAAGGTTGTGTTCTAGGTTAAATAGCTCAGTCAACTTTACCTTACTACCTAAGTATGAAGACCACTGAGTTATTGGTCTAGTTTCAGGACTACAGAGTAGGCTCAGATCCTTCTCCATTCAGAGAGCTCCCTGAAAAGACATTTTAGTTATTAGGTCAATGGGTCAATTCAGTTCTGCTCGGGAAGGGCTTAATCAATCCCTGGATGTTCCAGACAGGCCCCAAATTCACGAGTCCACTCAAGGAAAGATCCCATAGTTTAGAATTAAAGCAGCCTCCTAATGGCACCTGACCTAATATTGAACTGAAAATCCAAGCATGCCTTGGTCTTGAACCAGAGATAAGCATTCTCGGAAAAGTCTTTGCCAAGGACATTGCTGCTGTCATTGTTCAGTTGAGTCCAACTCTTCATGACCTCATTTGGGATTTCCTTGGCAAAGATACTTGGGTAGTTTGCTATTTCCTTCTCCAGCTCATTTGACACATAAGGAAACTGAGGTAAACAGGGTTAAGTGACTTGCCCAGGGTCACATAGCTAGTAAGTATCTGAGGCAAGATTTGAACTCAGGTCTTCCTGACTCCAGGCCACTCCTCTATCCATTCAACCACCTAGCTGCCCTCTCAAGGGCATTAGTCCCCCCAATATGATTGGGTACTTTAATCTAATTCTAGGTACCACAAATGAAAACAACTTTTAAGTTGCTCAGGGGAGATATAGAAGGATGAGGATAATGATGAGGAGGATGATGATAGCCAGTATTTTAAGATTTGTGAAATGCTTTATAAATATTATCTCACTTTTTCTTCACTGCTATCCTGGGATGAAAGTGCTCTTATTCTCCCCACTTTACAGATGAGAAAACTGAAGTAGATGGAAGTTAAGTGACTTGCTCAGCATAACACAGATAATAAATGTCTGAGGCTTAATTTGGATTCAAGTCTTCCTGTCTCTAGGTTCAGAGCTCCATCTATTTTGCTATTCGAAAGACTGATAATACCTGGAAGAAAAGATTCAACTTGAACTCACTGGGATTAGTCAGCGTGGAGTACACAAAGTTGATGGGCAGTTTAATAATAGCTCTGAAGTCTATGGAGAGTCATTATAGCAGGAGAGTGAGCAGCTATACTCCAGCCTCATCAAAGGACAAAAGAAAGGAAATGAGCTTAAATTCAGGTCAAAGGATTTAGATGATGTTCTGGCATCCTCAGGTCCTTCTCTTGACCATTCACTCACCTTCCTTCTCTGTCACTCATTCTTTTTTTTCCCCTTTCTAATTCCCTTTCTCCCATCTTCTTAGTTTTTCACTCATTCTCTCCCTTACCCAGCCTTCCTTTCTTCCCTCTTGTGATTGTGTGTGTGTTACTATAGCAACCAGGCACCTGCCTCCAGGGGACCAAAGACCCAACATGTTGGAGCATAGAACAAGTATCATATGGCAAGTAAAATAAATATAAAGCCCAGCTGAAGGAACCAGCTATTAAAATCATAGCATTACATAAAACCGGATCCAACTGTGGTCAGAGACCAATAAAATAAAACAGCGAGGACAAATAGTACAAGTACAGGAAGATGAATCATATACAAGGACAGTAAGTGACAGTCCAAGGTCAGACAGCTAACCAGTTGATATTAGAGATAACAATAGAGAAGTTTTATGAAATACCCTGAAAATCTTTTTTTCATTTTTATGTCCTTAAAATGGTTCTGAATACATCCTGAAATTCTTGTGTTCTGAATTTAGAGTCAGAGAACCTGGATTTACACATCCTTATATCCTTGGAGAAGTAGATTCCTCTCTCAGGACCTCAGTTTCCTTATCTGTAAAATGAGAGAATTGGATCAGATGTTTTCTAAAATCTCTTCTAGTTTACATTCTACTATCTTAAACAAAACCTTATCAACATGAGAACTGATTTTACAAATTTTGAAAGTGATAGAAAAAGTACTTGTTTTGTCTTTTAACAGATTTAGGTATATACCAGGCATGTGGATGAGATTGTTATAAAAAGAACAATATTGGCTATTTTGACAAAGGCTGCACAAAGAACTAAGTTAAGATATTTTAACAGAGTCAATTTCCTGTCTCTGCATGTATCCAATCAGAGGCCAGGTGATCACTTGGCAGAGATGTGGTAGATAAAGTTCCTATTACTGGGAAGGACTGAAGACAAGATGAACTCTGTTGTGCCTGGTAAAAAGAGGGCTAAATTTGGAGTCAGAATATTGGTATTTTAATGCCAGTTCTGCCTCTTAAAACCTGAAGTCATTTCACCTCAATGGGCCTCAATTTCCTTATCTGTAAAATGAGAGGAGGGTCCTTAGTGGTCTCTCAAGTCTCTTCCTGAACCAATATTCTGTGATCTCTGGCACATATGTTACTGTTCAGTTGACAATCTGTCCTGTCTTTCTGCAAACAGCTTGAGATGGAAATTGAAATTTCACGTCTCAGCAAGTTGGATTGCTATGATCTGAAAGTCATGTAACAACAACCGTAACACAAATGAACATTTGTTAAACACCTACTATGTGTCCCTTGTGTGTTTATTAAACACCTACTATGTGCTGAGTGAAGCTACAAAGAAAGGCAAAAAATAGTCCCTGCTCTCAAGGAACCTGAAGTTTAATGGGAATAATGACAAGGAAGAAATGGTATACAAATGAGACATAGATTGTGCAAAATGGAGAAAAGCTCCAAAAGAAGGCACTAAGATTAAGGAGGACTGGGAAGGGTCTCTTGCAGAAGGTGAGACTTCAGCTGAGATTTGAAAGAAGACAGGTAAACCAGGAGATTATAATGAGAAGAGGGAGTATTCTACACATGGCGGGGTGGGCAGTGAAAATGCAAGGATTTGGGAGAGGGGAGTGTCCTTGGGGGAAAGAATAAGAACATCAGTGCCACTAGATCTTGGAGAATGTGGAGGGGAGAAGGAAAAAGAAGACTGGAAAGGTAGGAAGGGGTCAGGTCACGAAAGGCTTTAAAAGTCAAATGAGCTTTTATATTTGATCGTGGATTCCCATTACAGGAGTTTACTGAATGGTGGGTGGAGATTAAGTGGTCAGATCTGACTTTTAAGATCATTTTGACAGCTAATTGGAGGAAGAACAGGAATAGGAGCCATCTTGAAGCAGGGAGATCAACCAGCAGGCTTTTGCAATAGTCTAGGAATGGGGAGATGAGACCTGCACCAGGCTGGCTCCAGTGTTAAAGGAGATGGGGTTGTACATGGGAGATGTCCCAGAGATAGAAACAGCACTTAGCAACTGATTAGATATATTAGGGAGAGAGAGTAAGGAGTTAAGGATGACACCTGGATGGGGAGCCCGAGTGAATGGGAGGATGGTGGTGTCCTTCGTACTAATAAGGATGTAAGGAAGAAGACAGGGTTTTAGGGGAAATATGAGTTCAATTTTGGACTTGTTGAGTTTAGTGTCTATAGGACGTTCAGTTTCAATTATCTAGTAGGCAACTGGAAACAGTTTAGGGACAAATAGACCTGAAAAACATCTACATCAAGATAATAATTGAATGCATCAGGGTTGATTAAGAGAATTAGTATGGAGGGAGAAGGGAAGAAGGTCTAGGACAGAGCCTTAGGGGATATCAATGGTTAGTCAGTCGATCCTGGATGAAGATCCAGAAAAGGAGAATAAGAAGCAATGATGACATAGGTCAAGAGAATCGGCATAGAGTAGCATAACAGAGAGTATAAAAGACAACAGGATGCTTGCCAGTATCAAAAGTTGATGAGAGGTCAAGGAGAATGAAGACTGGGAAGGTTATTAGGAGATCATTGGTAACTTTGACAGAACAGTTTCAGTTGAACAATGATGTTGGAAGCCAGACTACAGAGAGTTAAGAGGGCAAGAAGAAAGGAAATGGAGGCACTGATTGTAAATGACTTTATCAAGGAGTTTAGCCAAGAAAGAGAGAGATATGAAATAATAGCTAAGAGGGATGAATGGATCAAAGGAGGGATTTTTTAAAATGGGGGAGACCTGGATGGATTTGTAGGCAATCAATAGACAGGGAGAGATCAAAGATAAGTGAGAGAGTGGTGATAGTAGAATGGGGGAAATCTGATGGAGAAGACAGGACAGAATGACACTTGCACAATAGAAAAGTTGGCTTAGCCAGGAGGATGGCCATCTCTTCTTGTGAAGATAGAGGTGAAGGACAGAAAGGCATCTCTCTGAGTGTTGTAAAATGAGGAGGAGGATTTGGTAAAAAGAGGAAGCTTTTGGTCAATAGTCTCAATTTTTTTTCGGTGAAATATGAGGCCAAGTTCTCAGCTGAGAGAGTGGATAGAGAGGAACCCATAGGACTTTTGAGAAAGGATGAACATTTGGAGAAACTACTATGGTAAGTGAGTTGGTGAATCTTTCTAGCTAGATCTCTCTCCAACAGGAAATGATAGTCGAGGTCCCTTCCAACACTCAGGTTCTGAGTCTATAAAGCACAAGTTGTCCTGGTCCCTGGAATTTTAACCATATCCTGTGTTCTTTTCCTTGGATTGCTTTATGGTTTTACAGTTGCCTTTTATTGCATGTACTGAATGTTGCCTGATTCCACTCCCTCACCCCCACCCCTGCTTTATATCTATCCTGGCTCCACATTGTACTATTCTATGTCTCAACCTCTTCTCTTGTCCCCATGTATCTTTCTGTCTGTCTGCTGCCACTGGTGAGAGAATCCTCAGAAGGCAAGCTATAGACAGTCTGGCTACATTCCACATCAACTATAAAACAGTAATAGTCAAATTGTAAAAGATATTCTTTAAGAGAACCCAAGTGTCTAAAACCCTGCTGCACAATCTCCTTGGGATCTGTCTAGAAAGACCTCAGCTAAATGCAGCTGGTCTTCTCCGAACCCAGGATTTATACCAAAGGATAGTTTTGTTATTTAGGTATGTCCAACTCCCTGTGACCACATTTTGGGGATTTCTTGGCAAAGATACTGGAGGGGTTTGCCATTTCCTTCTCCAGTTCATTTTATAGATAAGTAACGGAGGCAAACAGGGTTAAGTGACTTGTTCTAAGTCACACAGCTAGCAAGTGTTGGAAGCCAGATTTGAACTCAGGAAGATGAGTCTTCCTCTTTCCAATCCCAGTGCTCTATCCACTGTACTACCTAGCTGCCCCTCCAAAAGATACTACCTGGCTGAAAAGCTCTCGGCAGTCTTAATAAGCAAGTCTGAGAACTATTGAAGGGCACAGAGATGTTTCATTTTATACAATAGATATATTCCTTAAAATTTGTGCGTAATCAAGTTTGTGAAAATTGAGTTAAAATCCAAATGTTCTAAGGGAATTTACAATTCAAAGGAATCCTGAAATGAATTGTCTTGTAATTCAAAAAATTCTTCATTCATTAGTTTCATTCAGGTGGACCAAAAACTCAGTATGACACAATAGAGTGATTTAGCAGCAGCTATCACAAGTAATACAAGCATGGTTTGCTTTAAGAGAAGCACAGATCACAGAATAAGGGAAATGATAGTGTTCTCATATTCTGCACTGGTCAGACCACATCTGGAGTGTTATGTTCCTTTCTGGGTCCACCAGGTTAGGAAAGTCATTGATAAGCTGGGGAATATGTACAGGGCAATTGGAATGGGAAAGGACTCTGTCTATCCCATATATTCATAATGATTTATTGGGGGAACTGGGAACATAGAGCTCGCAGAAGAGAAGACACTGGAGAAGGGAGGATGAGGGTTATCCTCAAGTATCTGAAAGACTATGATAGGGAAAAGTGATCAAGCTTGTTATGTGTTACCCCAGAGGGCAAAAGGAGGTACAATATGTAGGAATTGTAAAGATGTAAAGTCAGGCTTAAGATCTGGAAATGCTTTCTATTGATTTAGAACTATCTAAAATTTAGAATTGGGCTACCAAGAAGGATTCCCTTCACTGCAAGTGTTCAAGCAGAGGCTAGGTTACTAGGAAGGAAATAAGTATTTATTAAGTACCTACTATATGCCAGGTACTTGCTAAGAGCTTTATGGGTATTATCTCATTTAAGCCTCACAATAACCCTGAATGGCAGGTGCTATTGTTATATCATTCCCCCAATTACAGAAAACACTGACAGATGAGGGTTAAGTGACTTCACCAGGGTCATACATTAAGTAAATATCTGAGGTCACATTTGAACTCAGGTCTTCCTGACTCCAGGTCCAGAAACCTATTTACTGTAGCACCTAGCCACCTACTTTGATATATTATAATGGTAGGATTCTTCTTAGTAGAACAATAGAATTTTGGAGTTAGAAAGGACCTTGGTAACTATTAGCCTAACCAAACCCCCAAAAAAGAACCTTTGGAATTTGGAGATATGGAGTGAACAAGATGGTCACTCAAGTCCCTTCTAACTCTGACATTGTGGGATTTTGTTTTGATTTCATATATTGCTTTTCTTAAAGCGGGACACACATGTAAATATACAAGTTTCTTTTCTTCTTCATGCTCAATCATAAAAATGGTTAAAATTACCTGAACAAATGTATCATGTCCAGTTTTATGTACTTTTAATTTTCACTGTCATATAATTCAAATAACATTTATTAATATCTACAATGTGCAAGAAACTATGAAAGATACAGAGATGGTCTCTGTCCTGCTCTCAGAGTTTACATTCCATTAAGGGAGATCATAAATTAAAACAAATAAATATAATAAAAAGTAGAATGTAAATATCATATGTATGACAATTCAAGATGCTAAAGTAATTCAGTAGGAGAGGTCACTTTCCCGGTGATGGGGGCCAGAGCATATATATTGCAGGAAAGGACATTGAAGGATGAGTAGATTCCAGGCAATAGTGCCCTCTGAGCAATGTGAAGGGAATAGCGTAAGCAAGGTATGTCTATAGAAAAGTTTATAGTAAGGTCAAGGAATAGCAAGTAAGCCAACTTGATTGGAATAGATGGTACACAAGAAGGAGTAGTGGGGAGATAAGGATGGAAAGGTAGGTTAGGAGTACGTAATGGAGAATACAGCTAAGAAGTTCCAACTTTATTCTGTAGAGAGTGTGTAGCTATTAAATTTTTTTAGCTGTATCAATAAGCACCCCAACACACACAGGGGGGCCTACTATCATAGGTTCCTAAATATGCATTTATAAAAGGAAAAGCAACTTTTGAAGGGTCAACAATCACTTTAATTACATTCATCATACAGAAAAATATGGGCAGACAGATAAAGACCAACAGACAGGGCTCTTAATGCCTGAATCAAAGCAATATTTACATACATATTTACATACATCCCCAGATTGAGAGAACCTTTACATCTGAGCAGTCGGGGGAATCTGAACATATGGCCACTCAGAGCCTCAACCAGTTAATCACAAGACCTTTCTCATAACGGAACCTCCAAAGTAAAGTACTAACCACCCAGCGTATATAACGAAGACTTGGCTCCTGATTGGCTCAGAGTCAGTAGGCAGGAAACCCACATGACTCAGCACAGCTGTGAATCATCAGAGCTCAAAGGGGATTGAACCCTCAGGTGCTCACAATCCAGCCTGAGCCTGGAAAATAACTCTAAACAAACAAATCTCACCCAGCTTTGCTGCCACGGAGCATGTAGATGATATGATTAGACTGTGCTTTAAAAAAATCAATTTGACAATATTATATAAGATAGGATAGAGGAGAGCCCACGTGCAGGAAGAATAATTCAGAGACCATTGTCATAGTCCAGGCAAGAGATATAGTGTTTTTGAAGTGGTTTTGTTCATGATGGTAGGTAAGAACCAACTTAAGAAGCAGGACTCGCACTGAAGAGTTGACACGACTTTATAGCATATATGGGGAACAAAGGAAGAGAGTCAAAAATTACTCCAAGACTTTGACTCTAGCTGACCGTAGGATGGTTCCATGGATGGAAACAAGGTCAGAAGGATGAATTCAATAGGAAGAGGGGGTTTGATCACCTTGCAAACACAAAAAATGGGTTATTTGACCAGAATGATCTCTTTTCCTTTTCTCGGTGTAGAAAAGTAAGTTCTTTGAGGATAGGGGCTATTTCTGGTTTTGTCTACATCTTCAGATCCTACCACAGGGTTTCATACATTTGTTGTTGTTCTTTAGCTGTGACTGACTCTTTGTGACCTGATTTGGGGTGTTCTCAGCAAAGATATTGAAATGGTTTGCCATTTCCTTCTCCAACTCATTTTATAGATGAGGAAATTGAGGCAAACAGAGGTTAAGTGACTTGCCCAGCATCACACAGTAAGTAAGTATCTGAAACTGGATTTGAATTCAGGTCTTCCTGCCTCCAGGCCCAGTACTTTACCCATTGCACTACTTAGTTGTTCTTTTATACACATAAATACTAATCAGATGGGTTTAGGATTAGACTGACTTTCTCTATCAAAGGAGACAACTCTGAAGATAATTCTTGCTTCCAGAGATCTCTCTGATACATGGATATTTGTGTTCTCATTTTGGATACAAGAAAATTCTGTATCCTGTGGAAAGGGCAGGAATTTCCAAGGGGGACCATATTCTTGGAAACTTATCAACATGGCACACAAAACTCTTCTGTAGGCCTAGGAGACTTGAAACGAAGCCCAGGTGGATGTTTTCCTCCACTGAAAAGCAGCACTTTAGGCCAGAGAACCACCTTATGGAAGCATAACATATTAGTAGCATAGAAAGGAAGAGAGCCCAGTTAGAAAATGAAATCTGGTGGCAGATTGGCCACTCATGTTGGTAAAAGGACCATAGTGCTGTCCTAGAAACAGTAATATTATCGCAGCCCATTGGACATAGTAGGGGCAATGAATTTCTGTGGAATGAGTGAATCACTGAGCAAATGGAATAATATAATGCTTTATTGTTACAAAACACTTTAAAAGCAGGGAAGCTGTTGAAGATTAGTCATTGTACCAGATGATTAAGTAAGAATAATAGCTCACATTTATAATAACACTTTGAGGTTTATAAAACACTCAGGTGGTACAAGTATTATTTTTTTTTTCCATTTTAGGACTGAGGAAATTGGGACTCCGAGACACGAAGTGACTGTGCCCATGGTCACAAAACTCTCATTTTAGAGCCAGGACTATACCCCAGGTCATTTAACTTGACGTGCAACATTCTGCTCATGAAACCAGGCTGAAAGGGTCAGAAAGGGCAAGGGAAATCAAGGTTGTGGGAGAGGCCAAAGGGTAGGAGGAATCAGAGAAGAGGCATGTAATTGAACTGCTTTTTATCCCACTTGACAGTCTGACTGTGGATCACAGAATTGGAGCCAGTTGGAAAGGATCTCCGAAGTCATCCAGAGCAGTCCCATCATTTTACAGACAAGCCAATGAGGGGGAAGGGACCAGGGTAGTTGGGTGATTTTCCTGAAGTCACATAGAAGAAAGAAGGCTATCAGTGGGTGGAAATAGTCATTATGTGTGCGTGTGTGTGTGTGTGTGTGTGTGTGTGTGTATGCATGCAGTATAGTGCAAACCTCCCCATTTCTTAAAACAACATAAGTGTAGCTTCCACTCACGAGGGTATGAAACGTGAACTGAATGAGTCACTGTCTCATCATTTTGTAAAAAGGAAAGTTAACCCCCTTAGGGCAGGAGAGGCTAAGAGCTATGTAGGAATTAACTATTGCAGAACAAATAAAGTAATCAAAACCTGAATTTTTAAAAAAGCTGAATGTGAATTACGACAGGATTAGAAGTCATTCTGAGATAGCCTATAAATTGTAGGAAGTAGAAAAAGAAAAAGAGGAATTTAGAACACTTAGAAATAGTTATAAACATATAATATACTATATTGATGTTATATTAATATATTATAAGTATTTAATAATGTATCATATAAATACTATATTCTGTATCAATATAATATTGTATATAAATATATTATACAATGTATTAGTACTATATAGTCATTTAATGCTCATTCCTTAAGGGAGTCTGTGAGAAGGTGAAGGGTTTTAACTGTCACTTATAAAGGGATTAAATTTTAACTGTCATCGTTAAAGAGACTGAGATTTTGTCATTCTATATGGAATCTGTGAAGAGACTGAGTATAGTTGTTCCATGGCATAACTAGAGAGAGGGAATTAGATTTAATGTTTAAGAATAAATAAGAAAAGGATTTTTGAGACTGCAATTGCTAATCTGAAATCTGAATGGTGGGAATACATTCTAGAAGTGAGAAGTTGAGAGCAGTAATGATGGTTAAATTGACTCTCGCTGTGATTTTTCTCAAAGTTGAAACATTGTAACTAATTATTTCTCTTTCTTTTATTATTTGTTGCACTGTTACCAAATTTTCCAGTCTTTTACTTTGATGTTTATTTAATAAAATCAAGTGCAAGTCATGGCATTATTTCTCTGATGGCATGGTCTTCTTCAACAACGAAGGACGAATTCACAATTCTAGGAGATGATATGTCTTGTTATATGCAGAAAAATGAGCAATTGTTTATGGGAAAAAATGCTTTCCCCCTGTCTATTAAAAAAAAAGAATAGTTATTAAAATTGAATGAAGGTTCAGAGTTGATTGATAATTAGACCAAGACTGCAACTTTAGTAATTAATAAGAAAATATCTAAAGATTTACCCTTAATTACCTTAAAACTTGGAATGAGGTGAATGAATATGGGAGCAAGTCAAGTATCCAACTAGGAGGTGACTTTAAAACCTTGCTCCATGAGAAACTGAGACGGTGAAGCCTAAGAGATGGCCATGTCAGGCAGGTGGATGAAAAGGAGAAGGAGGTTGTTAAAGCTGGAAGGTCAAGTTGCTACTGAGGTTATTAACAAGAGTGTTGATGGCTCTTAGAATAATGATAGGGGGGTGAGGTGGGAGAGGAAAGTCATGAGGCTTATTGAAATAGATGGAATAATGATGTGGAAATAATAAGTGAGAGCACCAAGGATGGAGAGAGGGTGGTATAATCAGACTGAATGGACTTGGAAAGAGCAAAAATGGAATGAGGGTAGGTATAATAAAGAGACATCATGGTAAAGTGGCTAGAACTCTAGACAGAGGGGCTACATGTATGTATGTGGGAAGAATGAGAGAGTCTACAGATGAGATAGTGGCTACAAAACACTAGACCAGGTTGGGGAACTTGAGCCTCGAGGCCACATGTGACTTTTTAAGTCCTCATGTGATGCCATTTGACTGAATTAAAACTTTGGCTTTGAGGCCACATGTGGCCCTCTAGGTTCTCAAGTGCAGCCTTTTGATTGATAAAGTTTGGATTCACATCCTTGCACTATACAAACCTTAAAAGGTTAAAAGAAAACACTTCTGAGTTTTTTCTTTGGTTTAGTTTTAGACTATTAAAGTTTAAGACAGACCCAAGACACTTTGAAGCTGTTATGTAGTAGTAATAGCAATAGAAGAATCGTCTTGAAACAACAGTAGGGAACAAATAGCCTGTCCACCCATTCTCGAAGTTCTGTGAGTAAAAGGGAGTAAGTAAAGAAATTACCATGAGCTGAAGGCTTTTCAGGGGTCTGCCATCCTCAGGAATGAGCCAGCTTACAACCAAATCAAGGAGATAGCAGGAGTGTAGATTGCAGTGCTGGAGGAGGTTAGAGGAGTTTGTTGATGTACGGCAGGGATTCCCACAGGCTTGGTGGAATGTGTGACGTGAGGGATGGCCCATGTCAGAGCCTGACAAGGGAGGGGTAAAGGTGATCAGAAGAGGGTTGAAGCTTGAGGAACAGGTCCTGTGGACATGCTGCTTATACATCAGGCAGTGAAGTGGAATGACTGGAATTGGGGGGATAGTACCATGGGATGTATATTGATATCATAAGATTTCTTGATAAAACTTAATCAATACAGGATTTGTACTATTAATCCGACCTATAGTTGAGATAAAATTTGGAACTTGTGTGTTTTATAGTGAACTTCCAGGAAGTGCATTATTCAGGAGTATCCCATATTTTCAACTGAAGGAGCCAGACCTTGGGACTTAGGGAAGTTTGCTTTCTGGGTAAGGGAGGGACAAAGGACTGACAACAGAAATTGAACCTCAATGAGATATATCATCCAGGCATTATCTTGGCTCTTTCAAGGCAAGAGTACTCTGAGGCTCTGGAGGAAATAATTTAAAATGGAGGAAAATAATTAAAAGGAAAGGGGAGAATTAAGAGATTGGGGGGCAGCGGAGTGGATGGAGCTGAGAAAGACCAATGCCCTTCCTAACACATTTGTCTTTGGATCCTGATGCCTCCCATCGTCAGACCCATAGGGGCAGTACGGTGCAGTAGTAAGAGCACTGGAGTTGACATGAGGAGGTAGGGGTTGCATCTTGGCTACATTGTTGACTAGCTCTTTAATCCTGGACTATAATCTCTTTCCTTCAGTTTCCTCATCTGTAAAATAATACTACTGACCTCCCAGATCTGTTGTGGGGGCAGCATTTGGAAATCTTCAAGGCATGTAGAGTTATTATTATTCTTTGGAATTTTGGATGAGTTTCTTGTTGCTGCCCTTTACTCCTTGGTTATGGTGGAGCCATTGGCCTCCTGGACTTGCTTCAGGCCTCTCACCTCTGGACAGCTATCATGCCCTGATCAAACCAGACTGTGTGTCAGATTATTTGCCTGGATGGTCACAAAGGCGGCCCCTGACTGGATCTTCTGGCCTTCACTGGATCAGAGCACTTATTCCAACAATATAGAATTCTCTCTTTTCAGAGCCTTCATAGTAAGTATGCTTATGTACTTCATACATTATTCATTTTCTTAAAAACTATTTGGGAAATGATCTTATCTGTCCCTCCTCCCCCTTTTTTTTTTGTTTGTTGAGTCATTTCAGTCATGTCTGACTCTCCATGACCCCATTTAGGGTTTTCTTGGTAAAGATACTAGAGTGGTTTGCCATTTCCTTCTTTAGCTCATTTTATAAATGAGGAAACTGAGGCAAACAGAGTTAAGCCACTTGCCCAAGGTCAAAGCCAGTAAGTATCTGAAGTCAGGTTTGAACACAGGAAGATGAATCTTCCTGACTCCAGTTCCTGCGCTCTATCCACTATGCTACCTAGCTGCCCCATTATCTACTATACTGAAGTCTAGGGGTCAGGAATCCTAATTTCTAACTATTCCAGAGGTGAGAAATCCCGAAGCAAGTCAAATAGGCCAATGGATCTATTACCATCAGGTAACAAGGGCCAGAGGATTATATTCGTCTTCACATTCCCACCTCAGGATGCCCAGAATAACTGACTAAATTACCAACTAAATGGAGCAGCTAGGTGGTACAGTGGATAGAGTACTGGACCTGGAGTCAGGAAGACTCAGCTTCCTGAGTTCAAATTCAGCCTCAGACAGTAGTAGTGTGACCCTGGAGTAGTCACTTCATCCTGTTTGCCTCAGTTTCCTCATCAGTAAAATGAGCTGGATATGGCAAACCACTTCAGTATCTCTGCCAAGAAAACCTCAAATGGGGTCACAAAGAGTCACACGCAACTGAAAAAATGACTGAAAAACAAATTGACTAAATGGATATAAATGAGTAAATGAATGACAGAATGGTTGCTGAGTAAAACAGACAGAACAGGAAAAACAATAACAACATTACAAAGACAAATAACTTTGAAAGAATCAAGAATCAATCAATTCGGTAAATAATCATGATTGTGAAAAACTTACGATGGAGCATGGTGCCCACCTCCTGAGAGAGAGCTGATGGACTGAGAAAGCAGAACGAGATAGACATTTCTGAACATGGCCAAGGCAGGAATTGGTCTTGCTTAACTATGCAAAATCAATCAAGGGTTTTGTTTTCTTTTTCTTTTTTAATTAAGGAGTGGGAGAGGAAAATAAATATAAATGTTCATTTAAAAAGAAACAGGAAAAAGAATAAATGAAAGTGGTAAACCTAATTACTGTGCCTCTGCCACTCCCGTGTATCTAGTGGTATTCTTCAGATGTAAAGACACTTTGACAGGGGTGACAGGTGTGGATTCAAATGTTTCTGCAGGTATCCTCCTTGACTCATTTTCAGAGGCAAACAGTACTAAGACATATACAAGTCTAAGGAATTACTGTTTGGTCCCTAGGAACAGAAGGGACCACTTTCAACTTTGTACCCAGTCATACAGTTGAGGCCAGAATTAGTCCTGGTAAAACCAAGCCTATAATACCCTTGCAGATAAGGTCCCTTTTCTTGTACTTTATTGTACTCTTAAATCCTTTCCCTGTTAACCTGGGGATGATGTCATTGGTAGCTTCATTTTTAGCTCATATCTAAGGTTTCCCCAAAAAGGGGGTGTAGAAAGATAGTGTACAATATGATTCTAGAACGGAATAGGTAATTTGTTCCTGTGTTCATCCTCCATTTTCGAAGAAGACCATGACATCAGAGAAATGATGATATGACTTACACTTGAGTTTGTTTTGATTGAAGGAGGGCTGTGCAGGGTCACTAGCCTCACTTTCTCCTCCTGAGCCATCTGGATTCAGTGGCCAGATATTCATCAGGATGACTGGAGAAGGCCTAGGATGCAATGGGAGACCTTGTTCCTACACACAAAAGAAATGCTAAACACAGGTCACTCAGCAGCACATATTTGACAAAAAAACACACCCGGATAAAATAGGATTCAGTAACTTAGCTTACAGTTACTGTTACAATCTACTGGGAAGCAGATACTTAAACCTCATCAAAAACTAAAGTAGTTTGTACGACTGCCAATTAGATATTTTCTATTTAATCTTGACTTCATACTATACAAACCACTGCTGGTATATGTCTGCTAGCAAAATAACCAGGTTGGGGCTACTTCTCTTATTGGTGGTTGTCCATTCCAAGAGCACCAGAGTAGCTGCTGGGGTACTGCTCTTCTTCTACAATATCCTGGGCTCCTCACCCAGGGACTCCAGATTCTCAAATTCACAAAGTGACCTTCAAGCCTGAACATATCTGTCTCAAGGTAAATACTCAATTGCCTAAGATGAGAAATAATGAACACAAAAAGACAACCTACATGTCAGCTCAGGCTTGCCCAAAGAACACGTTTTGTAAATGTCATGTGCTTCCAGGCACTTAGAGACCAAGATGGGGAAATTGGGCCTTCAGTCTCTTCCCTAGCCCACCCTTAGAAAGTAGATTGAAACAAGTCCTCACACAGTTTGTAGTAGGAAAGGAAAAGAGAATGGATAGAAAGGTCTAAAATTCTTCCTTAACCCATGCCATGCCATATACCTCAAAAAAGCATTATAAGAATGTCCGTAGGACTTAATTTTCTGTAGTGCCTGGGACTGAGAATAGTCTTACTCATTGGTTGGGATTCTCTGTACTACATTTCCCATAGGGCTATACTTCAGTTGGGTTGGGGTCAGCAGACACATTGTGTTGATCAGAGTTCTCAAGTCTTTCAAAGTTTGTTTGTCTTTACCATATTGTTTTCATTGAATAAATTATTCTCCTAGTTCTCCTCACTTTACTTTGCATCAGTTCATAAAAGTCTTCACAGATTTCTCTGAAACCTTCTAGTACAATTATATTCCTTCACATGCATATACTATAACTTGTTCAGTCATTCCCCAATTGGTGGGAACCTACCCAGTTTGCAATATTTTGCCACCACAAAGAGCTGCTAAATGCATTTTTATACAAGTGGGTCATCTTTTTCCTATTTCTTTGATTTGGGGTGGGGCTGAGGTATAGACTTAACAGTAGTATCTCTGGGTCAAAAGGTTTCAAAGCTTTTATATCACAATATAATATAATAATATAATACTATAATAAAATAGTTTCATAGCTTTTTGGGCATCATTCCAAATTGTTTTCCAGAATGACTGGATCAGGTCAAGGCTCCACCAATAGTACATTAATGCACCTGCTTTCCCACAGCTTCTCCTGCATTTGTCATTTTTCTTTTTTGTCAGCTTTGCTAATCAGATGAAATACTTTCATTTTTATAGATGAGGAACTGATGTCCAAATTATTCTTTATCATCAAAGTCAAAACCAGGGTGTGGAAACTAGAGCTTTGTCCCAGGATGACAACAGGAAGGACACATTTCCTCCCCTACCCACATCCCACCCCAGATTGTGACTTTTTTGCCTTATAGTCTTCTGCTGTCTTTTCATGTGGCGCAATTCCACTTCCTTGACCAGTTCAAAGCAATCAATCACAGGATTCCATCACTGTGTTATGTGTCCTTCCAACCTTTTCAGCTTCACAGATTAGACTCTGACTCTCTCTCTCTCTCTCTCTCTCTCTCTCTCTCTCTCTCTCTCTCTCTCTCTCTCTCTCTCTCTCTCTCTCTCTCTTTCTCTCTCTGTCAATGGTCAGATTATCCTCAGTTTTACTGTTCACCTCCCACCAGAGGCAATACCACTCTCTTCTGGCTCAACTGTTTTTGCAGCAGCTCAATAAATCAACCAATCAAGCCAAGCATTTGGTCAATCATTTACTATGTAGTAGGCACCAAGAATATAAAACAAAAATGTAACTCCTTTCACTTAAGAAATTGACATTTTATCAGGGGAGAAAATAAGTACACACCCAAAAACACATATATGTACACATCTGATAGATATATGTACATACATCTGATAGAAGCTAATTTCTTGTCAAGGAATTCCTAGTTATGTTTCTTTTTATCTTTCCTAAGAGCAGAATACACTTTACATAATAGGCAATTTAATAAATATTTAAATGAGTAGTTGAATGAATGAAAGACTAAATGAATGAATGGATGAACCAAGGTGGGTCAGTAGAATTCAAGGTTCAACACAACTTCTTGGAGCTTCTGTTTTCTCATCTCTAAATTGGAGTTAATAATATATTAGGGCCATAGATTTAGAGATGGAAGGGACTTTCCAGGTCACCTAGTCCACTCCCCACCCCCTGCCTCTTCCATTTAACATGAGGAAATTGAGATTCAGAAGAAAAGTGACTTGTTGAAGGTCACACAGGTAGTAAGCAGCAGAGTCAGATTTGAACTCTGGTCCTCTGCCTCCATTCCTGCACTCTTTCTACTACACTACACACCTGCCTCACAGGATTGTTGTGGGAGTCCACTGAGGTTATGTATGCAAAGTGCTTTGCAAACTTTAAAGTGCTATACAAATCAGTTATATAATCATTTAAAAAAAAAAACTTATTCCTGAGGTTTTCAGACAGCAATTGCCTTGAAACAAGTCATTATCCTACTGTTATATCTTTGATGTTTAATGCTCCTCAGACTATGATTATTACCTATATTTGGTCATTTAGCATGCTCTCAACCAGGCTGTCCCAAAAATCTTAGTGTAGTTTAAAGCTTAATAGCTCAAAACTGCTTTAAATTTTATATTATTAAAGTTTTAATAGTTTAAAGCTGGAAAAAGTTTTTTGGAACAACCCAAATCCACATAGGATTAGAGGTGAGACCTTGGATTTCCCTAATATAGAAAAGTCCTAGATGAAGAAATTTCATCTGCCAACACAGGTCAGCACCTTGTCTGTAGCTTATAGTCTCAGAGCTCTTTAGAACACTGAGAGCTTGGTTCAGTGCCTTGCCCAGGGTCACACAGTATGAGTTAAAGGTAACACTTGAACCCAGATCTTCCTGACTTTAGAACTGTCTCTTCTTCTACTATACTTTGCTCAACACATAGTAGGTAATTCTTGATTGTTTTGGGTATGGACATACCTAATGCTGGTGTGTGCTTGGAGGAGCAGATGATACCCTCTGTGTTCTATCCCCTAAGCTTCCTTAGTTTCCTTTAAGATTAATTCCAAATTATCCCTTCAGCAAGAGACCTTTCCTAGTTCCCCCTGACTGCCAGTGTTTTCCCCTCTCAGATTACCTTCCATCTGTCCAGTACATGTCTTATATGTACCAAGATATTTACATGTTGTCTATTTCCCATCAGAATGTACTCTCTTGATGGCAGGGACTGTAGGGGTTTCTGGTTTGCTTTGTTTTGGTTTTTGCCCCTACTTACTTATCAATCCATTTATTGTTTGTTCATTCATTTATCTATCTATTCATCCATTTATTTTTGTATTCTTAGGGCTTAGTACAATGCCTGGCACATAGTAAGAGCTTAATAAATACTCATTGATTGATTGACTGACTGACTGGAATTCCTTTTTCTCTCCCAAGTTCCAATCAGTTTCCTATGGGTCCATTTCTAGAGCCAAATGTACAATCCCCGAAAACAATGTCCTCCTTGAGAATTGTCCTCAGGACACAGAACTCTGATGCAGCACAAACAGCAGTGTTAGGACATGTCAAACAATTATCAGAGGAGCCTGGGAATTGTAATGAAGGCATGAGAAGGTAAGAATGATCTGTACAATGAGAGCATTGTCTGGAGCCGAACCCAGCGTGGCCCTTTCCTTGGGTGGAATTCTCAGAGCAGGGGAAGGATTTGCATTTTGCAAAAGAGGATTTTTATTTTCTTCCTTCCCCAACTAACTGAAACCTCCCCCAATTCCCAGGAAATGTTTCAGTCCTCTATAATAAGGACACTCTCAGAGTTGCCTCTCCTTTTTACCGAATGTGTTTCTTATGTAAATGCTGCATCAGAGAAATTTCCCTCTGCCTTACACTTTAATTCCTCTTTTAAAACTTGCAAAATAGAAACACAGAGAAAGACACCTTGAAAATATTTTTTTGCATAATCTAGTTTCCATTTTTAACTCAGTGCTCAGTATTTTTTTTTAAACTTTGTTCTTTAAATTGGGTATATTTGAATTTCATCCTCTGGAGAACTGAGGTTGGAAGAAGGAGAAAGAAAAAAAATGATAATTCTTTTACATTTATGCTGCACCAATGTAGAAGGGAACACAAGGCACTTTATAATGATCTCATAATGCTGCAGTGGAGTCTAGAAGCATGAATAGGAGCCTGAAGGGACATTTAAGAGAGGACAAGCTTAAAAGCACACTGCAATGAACAGACCATTCTTCAATTACTACAGCCATCAAGAGAGACAGACCCTTCTTTTTCCCTAGTAAAAGCCATGACTGCGTTTGCCCAGGTTGTGTATCCCAGCCTCTACACCTTTCCTCTCTATGATTTCCTTCAATGTACTTGGTACAGATCTTGCACATTCCTATTTATTTACAATTTGTCTCTACCTTTATAGGGTAAGCTCCTCGTGGGCAGGCAATGTATTTGCCTGTCTAGTGTGTTGATTGACTCATTTGTCTATCCATTCATTTAATTATTTGTTCAATTGTGTATTTATTTGTTCATGTATTCTTACTGATTAGCCTAAAGCCTGGCACAGAGTAAGCTCTTAGTAAATGCTTCTTAACTGATTGATGATGATCTGCCATCTCAGGAAAATACCTCCCTGCCCCTTCTTCTATTTATGACTGATATCTAACACTCAGCACTTAGAATTTCCTTTCTCTAGCTTAGACAGTATGGTCATCATAAGGTTTGGATGTAGGAGACCTGGTCTCCATCTTCACTGATCAACTATGGGATCTTGAGGAAATTCCTTCACTTCTCTGAGGCTTGACTTTCTCATTGGCAAAATGGAAATATTTGTCCTCCCCAATTTTTAGAGTTATTGTAAAACTTGAATAAGATACCCTATAGTGTTTTCAGTCAGTTAATCAGTCTATCAGTCAACAAGTATTAAGTTTGTTCCATGTGCTAGGCATTGTGCTAATCAAAAAAGAAAAAGACAAAAATGATCCCTACTCTCAAGCAGCTCAAGTTGCCTATTTCGTGCGTGTGCGTGTGTGTGTGTGTGTGTGTGTGTGTGTTGGACAATTATGTGAACAGCTGCATAAAAACAAATTATAGACAGAATAAATTGAAGATAATCTCAGAGAAGGCACAAAGATTAAGGAGGACTGCAGAAATTTCTTTGTAGAAAGTGGGATTTTTTAGCTGAGATTTGAAGGAAGCCAGGAGGTTTTGATCAGGAGGAAGACTCTTCCAGGTGTGTGAGGAAACAACTAGTGAAAATACTCAGATTTGGTGAAATACTCAAATTTGGGCAAGTCTTGTGAAAAGAACAATGACCAGTGTCTTTGTAATATATAAGGGAGTATGGTGTGAGAAGACTGGAAAGGTGGGAAGTGGTCAGTTTATGAAGGTCAAACAGAGGATTTTATATTTGATCCTTTAGGTAATAGGAGGCTGCTGGAGTTGATTGAATGAGGGAAGGGGGAGAAGGGGTGGGACATGGTCAGACTTGCTCTTAAAGAAGTTCAGTCTGACAGATATTTGGAGGAGGTACTTCAGTGGGGAGAGACTTGAGCAAGGAAATCAACCAGTAGGCTAGGTAAATCATTCGGGAGCAGGGTGGTGAGGGCCTACATCAGGGCAAGTCACTTACCCTTGTTGGTCTCAGTTTCCTGATCTGTAAAATGAGCTGGAGAAAAAAAATGGCAAATCACTCCATTGTCTTTGCAAAGAAAATACCTAAAGGGGTCAGTCATGAAGAGTCAGACATGACTGAAAAATGACTAATGAAATAACCAATAAGGATAGAGTCAACAGAATCTGGCTCCAGATTGGATATGGGGATGGAGGTGAGAGAGAGTGAAGAGTTGAAGATAACACATAGGTTCAGTCTGGGTGACTGAGTGGATACTGATGACTTCCACAGTAATAGGGAAGTTAGGAAGAGGGGAAGGTTTGAGGTCCAAGTTCTTCACCCCTGACTGCACCATCTCAAGCTAGAAAAAAGAAACCGAGTGTTAGGTGTCAGTCAGAAATAGGAGGAGGGGACAAGAGATATTTTCCTGAGACGACTTGTGGTCATCCATCCACCAACTAATCATCCAGTATTTATTAATGCTTACTATGTGGCAGGCACGCTGCTAAGCAGTAGAGATACACATACAGACAGGCAAACAAATGCGTAGACAAGAAGTCCAGTTTGGGACATATTGAGTTTAAGATGACTACTGGATATCCATCTTGAAATGTCTAATAGGCAACTGGAGATGAAAGCCTGGAGGTCAGGAGAGACGTCAGAGCCTGATCTATTGATCTAAGAATCATCACTGTGGAGACGATACTTGAACTCATGGATTATATTGCCAAGTGATGGAGATGAGAAAAGGGCCCAGGACAGGGCTCTGGGGGACATCTGCAGAACTGAATTTTTAATGGCAAAATTAAAAACCTGTAACTATAGATGCTGTGGATAGGCCATTAGATGTGAAGTCAAAGGAACTGAGTTTGGAATTTGGTCCTAGTAGTTACTATCTGAGTGACCTTGGGTAAGTCACTTTACCCTCACTAGTTCTCAGTTTCCATCTCTGCAAAATGAAGGGGTTAGCCTAGATAATCTTTGAGATCTCTTCCTTAATCATTCTAAATCGGTGAGAGATGCTGAAAACCAACAGTTCCCAGTAATATCTTAGCGATGTTGTCAGCAAGGAGCAAGAAAGTACATTTAGTGCCATGGGAGGTATTCTAGTGAGCAAATCCAGGTTTTCTGGATCTCGTTGACTTTACTATGAAACTACAAACCTTATTAAAATACAAATAGCTCTGGAGTTGCTTGTTGATAAAAGCAATAATGAATAACATTTATATAAGCACTTCATAATTTTCACCTCATTTGATCCTCACAATGACCCTGGTAGGTAAGTGGTAATACTTTACATTTTAGGGGGACATAGCTAGGTGGTGCAATGGATAGAGCACCAAGCTTAAAGTCAGGAAGACCTGAGTTCAAATGTGACCTCAGACACTTATTGACTGTGTGATCTTTGGTAAATCACTTAAGCTTGTTTGCCTCAGTTTCCTCATCTGTAAAATGAGCTGGAGAAGGAAATGGTGAATCACTCCAGTACCTTTGTCAAGAAAACAGGGTTCCGAAGAGTGGGACATGATCAAACAACAAAAGCTGAGATTAAGCCCAGAGTCATACAGCTAAGTGTCTGAGGTCAGATCTGAACAGCTCTTCCTGCCTCTAGGTCTGATGCTCTGTTTACTGTGCCATCTAGCTACTCCAGATCCCGATCTCATACATAAAGGCCTAGAAGGGACCTCAGAGGCCATCTGATTGAGACCCAGGGAAGTGAAGTCACTTGCTCGAGATGGTAAGCCTTGTGGGTAGGATTTATTTTCCTAATGATAACTTCTGGTGACATGAATATAATATCCAATCACATTTGGCACCTTAGGAGTAAAATCAGTGGACAATTAATTCTATTTTCTGCCATGATTGAATATGAGCACATGCACTTGTAAAAGAATTATGCAAGTCAATCAATGGTCTTTTGCCAACCACGTACCTATAGGTAACATATCCATTGTTAGGTTTAATTACTTTGCTTCATCAGCCTGCAATTTGCTGCCATTTGTGGCTCTTAACATAGGACAGGTTTCAGCTCTACTGCAATGCTTACTAACTTGACATATTTATGTACTATTCTCTGAAATATTGGCATTTCCAGGACATTCTGATGGTTTGTGGTGACATGGACCTGAATATTTAAACATAGTAGTGACTTGGAAAATATAAAACATATGGTTTGTTGCCTTATTTACCTTCATTAATGAATGTTTTAAAATATCTATGGTAACACAGTGGATAGAGTACTGGGTCTGGAATCAGGAAGGCTCATCTTCCTGAGTTCAAATCTGGCCTCAGACACTCACTAGCTAGGTGACCCTGGACAAGTCACTTAACCCTATTTGCTTCAGTTTCCTCATCTGTAAAGTGAGTTGGGGAAGGAAATGGCAAACCACTTGAATATTGAGTATTTCAGCCAAGAAAACCCCAAATGGGATCATGATTGAAAAACAATAAACAGAATGCTGAGTACCAAAGAAAGGTCTGGGGAGATATAAAGCTCAGATAAGACAGGATATGGGCCCCCGTGATGTAAAATCAAAACAGATAATTACAATGATCATATTATGTGACAATTGCATTAGAAAAGAACCAAAGTATTCTCAGAGGTTGAAAGTGGAAGATTGCCACAGACTTAGCCTGAGGAGATCTACCTTGAGGTTGGAAAGATGGGCTACAGGGAGTGGCCAAGAAAGGAGGGTGGAGACTGCCAAGGTTGACTTCTCTGTCTTCACTTGCTTTTTTGTTGGGGGTAGCTCCCAGCTATTATCCTGACTTTTGGCAAGTTTAGAGAGCTGTTACAGTTTAGTGGTATTATGGAGATCAGAAGATCATAAATTTCTATTTGGAAACAACTTCTGTGGTTTTCTAGTCCAAAACCCTCACTTTTTGCAAATGCCTTAGAAAATACAAGCAAGTTGCCCAAGGTCACCTAGATAATAAATGGTAGAGTTGAGATTTGAACATGGATCTTTTGCCTACCATTCCAGGGTGCTTTCTACTGTACCACCCAACTTTGCATATTCCAGTGTTTCATTTTTTTTTTCTTTTTGGTCTCAACTCCCAAAACAGAGGCAGAAGAGATGACTTAACATTTTATCCTGGCAGGGATACTCCTGTCCTACCACAGCTCCAGGAAGAAAATGATGAAAAATACTCAGTTCAATTGAAACCTAAAGCAAAAATGGAGTCTGGTGGAAGGTAATTACTTAGGCTGGACTTGGGCCAAGACACTGGGGTTAATGTGGAAAATATCTGGAAGAGATGAATGAGTATGAGTGGTCAGGCCTGGGGTTTTAGGCTCCATCACAAAATGGCACCACAGCTGAGGCAAGGTGTCTGTCTCCCCTGGGTGGGGGCAGTTGTCTTGGTCTGAGGCAGTGATAAGAGTGCCACCTGCTGTGTGAGGCTTGGACTCTCTTCCCAATTAGAGGCTGGGCAGAAGGCCGCCTTCTTGGGCTGGCTAACTGAACAGAACGTGGCGTGAGGACACAGAGAGAGGAGCAGCAGCTCTGCTCACCCTCATTTACTCAGGTGGCTTCATTAAAAATCAGACCTGGCCTTCCGCCAAGAGTTCTCTCTGGGCACATTCCCAGTTCCCAGGGCATGGTCCTCCTGCCTGTTCTTTGTTTTTCTCCTGCTGCTGACACACTGTGGACAACCCCACCCACTGCTCCCTTTCCCATGACGGGTGCTCTGCCAGGAAGCTTCTCAAAGGGGCTTTCTCAACTCTCTCAAGCCAGTCTTTGGTGGCAAAGAGTCAGACGACCATTGTTCTGTAGCATCATGGGGAATTTCAACTGTTCCCACAATATAATATATTGTTAAACCACCTTCCTTTCTCATCTTTCCGTCCTTCCCTGCCTTTCCCCCCTCTCCCCAACCCCTTTCCTTTATATTTTTTTCCCTCTTGGCTACTGGAGAAGAGCAACAGGAGGAAGCTCATGCTATTGATAGAAATCCCAGCACCCCTCTGACCTTTTCTCACTTGGAGGTGTAAAGGAGAAAAGCTAAAAATTTGCTCCATCACGTGCCCACTGGCTGGCATTTCAGCCCCAGAATGCTTGTGCTTTTAACACCCTTGATAATGGTTTGTGGAGGCCTCAGTTATTTTGCTCTCTCTCCTTTCCCTTTCCCCCTTCTGCCCCCAACCTCTCCCTCATGATACAGAATACATTCCAGGGACAGGGTTTGTAAACAATAAGTTAGCCTGTGTGGATGAAGGGATAGCAGATTCAGATATTCATCTGAAGCCAGAACAGAATCTCTGAAAAATGATGGCATGTTGGGGAGGGAAGGATGGCATAAGAAATTTTTTGAAAAAGAAAAATTCTTCTTTCTATGGCTCCATTTCATCTAAGAGCAGAAAAACCCAGAGTAGGTGAGTGATGCAAGTGAGGAGCCCCTTGAGCTTTAGGGCAAGGGTTAGGAGGGTAGCTAAGGAGGTTACAGAAGGCAGGATGTTCGGGGATGCTTGGCTACCAAATACCAAATGGCTTTGACTACTTCTGGTAAGCTGGGGGTTGTGCCTTCTCTAGACTGGCTTCCTCTTTGGGATCCTCTGACATTTCCTCCCCTGGGAAGGATATCCTTGGCTTCTAAGTCACACTGTTCCAGGAATGGGGGAAAAATCATGAAGTAAATCCTTGTGGAAAGTGTTTATTTAAAATCTTATTAAGGTTTATTTTTAGCTTCAGTGTCTGCAGGCCCAGTCTCTGGAAATAGAAGCTGGGAGTGGGGGTCCCTTTATTCCAATTACCTTAAGGAAAAAATTCAGAGGAAGAGCAGAGAATATCTATGGACTATAAATTTTCTTTCTTTCCACCTATTTGGGGTTGGAGAATCTCCACAAAACAGGCCAGGCCATCCCTGATAACACCCAATTCCTATAATATCAGGACAATAGGAAGAGTTTTAGGGATGGATTATTTCCACAGCTCATGTTTATAAAAGCTAGAAGCAGCAATGGAGAGAATGATAGTCTTGGGGACAGAAGCTCTGAATTCAAACCCCTGCCTCTGGATGTCAGTTGTATTTGATCCTATGCATGTGCCTTCTGAAACCCCTGGGAGGAAGGGAAGGGAACAGTCATTTATTAAGCACCTACTATTTACTAGGTACATTGGAGCAAGCACTTTTAGAATGAGTATCTCATTTGGTCCTCACAACAAACCTGTGTTATTATTATCCTCTTTTTTACAGATGAGGAAATTGAGCCTGAGACTTCAGATGACTGGCCCAGGGTCACACAGCTGGTATGGGTCTGAGATTAGATTTGAACTCAGGTCTTCCTGATTCTAGACCCAGGGCTCTATCCACTGTGTCACCTGGCTGTGATCCTCAAAGAATCACATCTGTGAGGGACTCCTAGTCCAGCACCCTCCTTTTTCAAATGAGGAGACCCAGCCACAGTTTGGAAAATACAAAACATATGTTGTCTTATTTTCTTTCATTCATTATTTTACTCATTAATAAATATTTATTAACTATCTACAGAGAGCTGTCAGGTGGTAAAGTGGATAGAGCATTGGGCCTGGAATCTGGAAGACTCCTCTTCCTGAGTTCAAATCCCATCTCAGATACTAGCTGTGTGACCCTGGGCAAGTCACTTAAGCCTTTAAACTTCAGTTTCCTCATCTGTAAAATACGTTAGAGAAGGAAATGGCAAATCACTCCAGTATCTATGCCAAGAAAACCCAAAAATGTTGTTGAGTAACAAGATAGCACAGTGCCTGGTACGTAGTAAGCTCGACATAAATGTTAGCTGTTATAACTATCTGAGGCAGGATTCAAAGTCAGGTTTTTCTGGCTCCAGGTCCAGCGCTCTATCCTCTCCCTCTTTCCCCCATCCCTAGCCTTGCTGACTTTGCCCCGGGCAACATCTAAAGAGAGGATTCCTCTCACCTCTAAAAATGACGGATTGTCCTCTGTGGGTTTTTTGCTACCTCTCTGAAAGACAACGCAGCCTAGTACCGCTTTGTCTAAACTCTGCGTGTCTGAGAGGACCTCAATTGGACCGAACCTTGAAGATTGGATGGATGGAGATTTTAGAAAAGGGAGGCCCGGGAAGGCTAAGGAGGGCGTGACCGTGAAGCAATACTGCATGGGGCGTGGCTTGCTTCAGACCCTTAGCCAGGAGCCGGCTTCCAGCTATCGGGACTGCAGCATCTCGGTCCCCTGAAGCGTTGGCCGGCTTGCTCCCCTCGGTAAAACTGATCCCCTCGGCCCCCAAAGAATTAAAATAATTTGTGTTTCGCCTTAATAGCCTCCAGCAGCACACCCTGCCCTCTCTGGCCTGTGGGCTCAGTGGGGTGGGCTGGGGGCGTGGCAGTGACCCCTCCCAGCCCACTCCTCTTGGTGAACGTTCTCCAGTATGCGGACCTCTTCTCCTTCCCCTTATTACAGAGCCTCAGGGCTGGAAGAGCCCTTTGCAGATCAGCTAGTCTGTGTTACAGACGAGCATGGAAGTCCTCCTTTCCAGTCGCCTTCTTTGGTAAATAAGAAAACTAAGGCAGAAAGAGACACACCCATGCAACCCGAAGAGAGTCAAGTCAATTGTCCAAGGTCACTAGTGGGTTTTTACTACCCTGGCATCCCTCCCCATCCCAGCAGAAATCTCTGCTAAGCTCCAGCTTCCTTCAAAGTATGGCTCAGGGGCCACCCCTCCAGGCAGCCTTTCTTGAACTCCTCAAATGCTAGTGCTCCTCCGCCCCACAAATATTGCTTTATGTATCCTCTGTAAAAGTCTTGCATATACATAGCTATGCACAGTATGTGTGAGAAGCAGGGAGTTGTAGTGAATGGTGAGCCACCCTTGAAGCTGGGAGGACTTGGGTTACAATCCCATCTCTGACACGCACTGATATGTGTGACTTTGGGTAAGTCACTTAACTTTATATGCTCTAGGGAAGTGGTGTCAAACTCAAATAGAAATGGCAACATCTATCAATCTGTCTGTCTATCTGCACACACGTACACACATATATGCACACATGTATATTGTATACAAATATAAACACATATATTTGTGTGTCTTTGTATACACACATAGATACCTGTGCATATACATGTATATGTGTATATATAAATATATACACACATACATACACATGCGCATACATGCATATACATATACATATTTATATGGATACTTGAAGGCTGCTGTATCCATTCCTCTTGATCTACATCTTGCCACAGGACCCAGACAACTCCAGAGGAGAAAGTGAGACTCCTGACCTTGCACAGCCCTCCCTCATTTAAGTCCAATTCGCTTGCAAATCATCTTCCTAATGTCATTGTCCTCTTCCCAAGGACAAAGCTTTGTCTAAGATGTCTAAGATAAGTTTGTCTAAGGACAAACCATACAACCACACATATCCCTGCAGGCACATATTGACTTAGAAAACCACGTATTGACTTTATCTATGTTTTATTGTATTTTTATTTGTGTGGTTAAATATTTCCCAATTACGTTTTCATTGGGTTAGGAAGCACCAGGACTGTTGCTGACCACATGTGGGGATGCCAAGGGCTGCCTTCCACACCTCTTTAAAATAAAAAGTTTCATAGAAAGTGCTAACCTGAAATGCAAGAGGGCGTTTCCTCACCTGATCATTCCTTGTGCACTACCAACGAAACTGTGTATCCAATGCCTATCCTAGCCTATTGAAAAAAAAAAAATAGAACAGGAGATACCTAAGGGGGAGGACTATTTCTTGTTTGTCTTTGAATTGTCTCAGCACCTAGTGCTTGGCACAGAGGGGGTGATCAATAAAAGCTTGTCCAATGGCATTGAATTCAAGATTCTATGAGTCAATGACCTGTAATTGAGGCAGGGCTGGAATTCTGGGAGGATATGGAATGTGCCATGCTGGGTCATGGCGGACAGACCTGTTCTAGCCAGTGCCATATAGTTCAGGGACCGATTTACTAAAGAGTGGAAGGAGTACTGACTGGAGGTTTGGTGCTCAAGTCTTGCCTTTGAGAATTGCTGTCTGGTGCCCTTGGGCAAGCCTGGCACTGTTTTTTTCTTTCCCATAAAATGAGGGTTTAGATAAGATGGCTTCTAAGGTCCCTTCCAGTTTAGCTCACTGGGTTTTGGTGTGGGCTTCTGTGGGGAGTTGTCTGATGATAATCCTGGGAAAGGATTGGTGGAGTGAGGCCCAGGGAGTTTAAGAACATAGTCCTGCAATGGCCCAAGGTATTTATAGCCCCACACGTTTCACTGGCTCAAAGATTGCTTCAGATCCAATAACTGTTGCTTCATTTTTGGATGTTGCTAGGGAGAAGTGAGCAGGGCTGGAGCCAAGGGAAGAAAGAAGGTTGCCGCTACTAGTAGGGGGGGAGGAGGAGAGAAGGGGGAGGAGGCAGGAGAAGGGCTGGGGAGCTGTTCCCAGAAGAATAAAACAATAAACAACAGAGAAAGATAAAAAAAAAAAAAAAAAAAAAAGGAGCAAGTCTATAAAACCTTCCCAGGCAAGGCCGGTCTTGCTTGGGAGCAGAGAACAGTTCTGACAGGGATGGGAAGAAGGATGAAGACAGACCATGTATCCATACTTAAGAAACTTCAACACAAACTCTGAGACTAGACCTGGAATCAGAAAGACTTAACTTTGTGAGTTCAAATCTGGCCTCGTACACCTACTAGCTATGTGACCCTGGGCAAATCATTTAACCCTATTTGCCTCAGTTTCCTCATCTGTAAAATGAGCTGGAGGAAAAAATGGCAAACCACTTCAGTATCCCAATGAAGTTATGAAGAATAAGAAATGACTTAAAACCATTCAACAACATGAACACATCTCTTTTTTCTTCTCTCTCTTATGCATGCATTCATGAGTCTCTTTGTAAGAGACATATAAATACATATATACAAATACACACTCAAGTAGGTGCAATCATATTGAAATGCTCAGATGTGGGAAACATGGAAGTTCTGTTTCCACAGTTCTGGGAGTTAAGGGTTGTGACCTAGTACTATGAAGGTCAGAAACTAATGGCAGACTCTATGAGTGATTTGAGGGAAAGCCTATCAGAGAGGAGAACATAAAGTCACATGACCAGGGGACGATGTCACAGGAGATCCAAAGTTTGGAAAACAGTATAAGAAGCTTCCCTTTTTCTGAATGTGTTGTAGTCTACCTATAACCTTATTGGGGAGGCTACCTGTCCATTCACCCTGATGCAAAGATTAATGAAAACTTTCCTGATTTCATAATAGGTATTGTCCTTTGTTTAAGGTGAACATGTTTCTCACAGTTGGGGGCTTATTAGAAGGGCTCATTTCTCACATCAGAGATAAAGAGGTAACTTGACATATACTTGTACACACTGAGTGTTAAATCTGGAGTATGGAAGATGAGCTCAAATCCTGCCAGAGATATTTAAAACTACATCTCTTAACCTCTCTAAAATGGGAATACTATTGGCTTCTGGGGCAGCTAGGTAGTGCCGTGGATAGAGAACCAGTGCAGGAGTCAGGAGGACCTGAGTTCAAATGTCACCTCAGACACTTGACATTCACTAGCTGTGTAACCTTGGGCAAGTCACTTAGCCCCAGTTGCTTCATCCTGGATTATCTCCAGTCATCCTGATGAATATCTGGTCACTGGATTCAGATGGCTCTGGAGGAGAAGTGAGGCTGGTGACCTGCACAGCTCTCCCTCACTCAAAGTCAAGTGCAAGTCATGTCATTACTTCTCTGATGGCATGGTCTTCTTCGGTGGAAGGACAAACACACACATCATTAGCTTCTAGCTTACAGGTTCTGCTTCACAAACCTTAAAGCATTACATGGATGTGAGTTACTACTGTTACTTTTTATATTATTATTATTGTGGTTTTTTTCCAGTCATGTCCAATTCTTCATAATCCCATTTGGGGTTTTCTTGGCAAAGATACTAGAGTGGTTTTCCATTTCCTTCTCCAACTCATTTGACAGATGAGGAAACTGAGGCAAACAGGCTTAAGTGACTTGCCCAAGTCACTCAGCTAGAGAATGTCTGAGGTCAGATTTGAACTCAGGAAGATGGGTCTTCCTGACTCCAGGTCCAGTACTTTATCCACTGTGCTATCTAGCTGCAATTTACACTCACAAATATATATTGAAAGGTTTTCAACTAAGCATTCCCAAGGGACTGCTCTTTGAGTTATCACTTTTCTTTGTAGAGTCCAGCCCAGAGATTTCCTGGCTGCCTTCTGATTACTGGCTATCCATCATCCAGATGGGTTCTGGGAAACTTGAGGAAACTTTGTGGACACAGTTCTAGGCCACAGAGGTCTGGGGAAAACCAGACCTGCTAACCTCTGGGATAGCAACGCAGCCACCTAAATCCCAGGATGTTGTACAAAGCCCACGAGGCATCAATTGTGATAATGGTGAGAGAGTCTAAGAGGCAAACCCACAAACACACAGAGCATCGTGTAGGGAAAAGAGTGTAAGACCTATAGATTGAAAGGTCCTTGCTGTTTCCCATACAAAATGTTACATCTCCATCTGTACCTCTTTGAATAGTCTGTCTCCCATGCAGTTTTTCCTGACGGTCACTTCTTAGAGTCCTTACCTTCCTTTAAGTCTCATCTCAAGTATTACCTGATATACGCAAGACATATCTAGAAACCTCTCTTTCTCCCCCAGCCCCCTCCCCACAAGTGTTAATGTCTTTCTAGTAGACCAAACAACTTTCTAAGATTATCAAGTGTAGACCAGGTACTGAACTAGGTCTACATTACTAAAAATAACTTCTTTCCCATATGATCCTTACATGAATGAGGGGCACCTAGGTGGTACAATGGATAGAGCACCAGTTCAGGAGTCAGGAGGATCTGAGTTCAAATATCACCTCAGACACTTGACACTCACTAGCTGTGTGACCTTGGGCAAGTTACTTAACCCCAATTGTCTCATCTTGGGTTATCTCCAGTCATCCTGATGAATATCTGGTAGCTGGATCAGATGGCTCTGGAGGAGAAGTGAGGCTGGTGACCTGCACAGCCCTCCCTCACTCAAAACAAAGTCAAGTGCAAGTCATGTCATTATTTCTCTGATGGTATGGTCTTCTTCGGCAATGAAGGATGAACACATACATACATGAATGAAAACAGAAATCTGGTTTAAAAAAATGCATTTGTACATTTTGTCTGTCCTTCCCATTCCCCCCCCAATAGAATATGACCTCCTTGAGGGCAGAGACTTGTGCTTTTATCTTTGTATTCCTGGCATAGTACCTGGAACATAGTAGGTGCTTCAATAATCATTTAAATTTTGCCTCTAAGTGTAGTAGAGAGAACTTTGGAATTGGAGTCAGGAAGACTGGATTCAAATCTTCCCTCAGATTCTTAATAGCTTTGTGACACTGGTTAAGTCATCTGACATCCCTGTGCCTCAGTTTCCTCATCTGTAAAATGAGGGCTTTGCTCTCAACAATCTTTGAGGCCCTTTCCATTTTTATAGCTAGGATCCTATAATCCCAGAACCTCTGGGCTGTGTGACTGTGGGTAAGTTTTTATATTTCCTTGAGCCCAACATTCTTCATCTCTAGAATAGAACTAACCATACCTTCAGTACCTACCTTGCAGTATCTCTGGGAATAGCACACGAGATAATATTTGTAAAGAACTTTGGACACTTTAAATCACTATGTAAATATCAATTATTATTATTAGTGAGATAATACATGAAAAATAGTTGATAAAAGTGTTCTATAAATGTCAGCCAATATTATCAACGATGTGGATACCCAGAGATACATTTCTCATCCCTAGCTAATAGCAAGAAAGAGACAGTGGGTTGGTAAGGGTGGAGGAATCTGTGGGTTTGGTGCCCCTTGAAGAATGACCTCTTTGGATGGGGATAAATGACATATATGTGATCTTTGCCTTGCTTGCCTCCCCCACCACAAGTGAGACCCCCATCTTCTGTAAGAAGCCTGCCTATTTGCTATGAACAAAAATGACAGGTAGGTGGGACCGATGGGGGCTGAGTGGAAAAGGGACAAGAGAGGAGTGAGCATCCTGCCTGGAGGATGCTCTTGGTTTTTTGTGTTGTCAGTTTTGATACCATGTAGAAAAGAGAAATAAGAGCAGACCCCCTTTAACAATATTTCCCCAAACAATATTTCCTCCCAGTGCACAGTGTACCCAGCCAGGAGGCCTTTGGATGCAGAAATATGTTCTCATTATTATATAATAATATAAAAAGATAATGCCTTTCTTCCCAGAGGAGTCCAAAGCACTTTAGAGATTGCCTATTCAGCTCAAGTGAAATGCAGCCCTCACTGGGAGGGGTGAGTGCAGGATGCCAGCTGGCCCTGGTTGACAGGGGCAGCAGTGCTAGCAGCAGCCAGGGCAACAACAGAAGCCAGAGAACTGCAGCTAAGCTTTGGGAAGGTAGGGAACCTAGGAAATGAACTGCCTGGCCCCTGAAGAGGAGCCTTTCGGGATGGAGATAAGCATTGTCCTTGTCAGGCTCCTCTCATTACAAGGGACATCCCATCTTCTACAAGAAGTCTGCCTGTTGTGCTAAGAACAAAGGGGAGAGGTCCCTTTGGGCTTTGGGGTTTCACTGAAACATTCCATGATGTCCTATAATGAGTAGAATAAGACCATAAAACCTTAGCTTTGGAGCTCCAGTGAATTTTAAAGATGGAGGAAGTGTATCCCCAAGATCATGGTCCCTGGTGATAGATACGATGGATAGAGCATTAGACCTGGAGTCAATCTATGAATCAACATTTATTTAAAATTTATTTATCTTAAAGTGCTTATTATATGCTAAGTACTGTGGATGCAGAAAGGCAAAAGACAGTCCCTGTCCTTCAGGAGGACAAACAAACAAATAAATCTATATCTATCTATATACATACACAGATATATATATATATATATATATATATACATATATGTATATACATACATATATGTATATATATATATATATACACACACATAGCTGTCTACCTAAAGCAAACTGTATACAGGATAAACAGGAAATAATTAATACAGGGAAGGCACTGGAATCAAGAGGGATTAGGGAAGACTTCCTTTAGGAGGTGGGATTTTAGCTGGGATTTAAAGGAAGCCAGAGAGGTCAGTAGTTGGAGCAGAAGAAAGAGAACATTCCAGGCAAGGTGGACAGCCAGAGGAAATATCTGGAACTGAAAGGAGCATCTTATTTGTGGAACGCCCGAAGGCCAGTGTTACTGGTTCAAAGGGTACATGTTGGGGACTAAGGTGTAAGAAGACTGGAAAGGTAGGAGGGGCCTAGGTTATAAAGGGCTTTGAGTGTCAAATAGAGGGTTTTCTATTGGATCCTGGAAGTATTATAGGGAACCACTGGGATTTTTTGAGTGTGGGGGCAACATGCTGAGGACCTGAGCTTTAGGAACATGGTTTTGGGGACTGAATGAAGGATAGATTGGACTGGGGAGAGACTGGAAGTAGGCTATTTTAGTACTCCAGGTATGAGGTGATGAAGACTTGTAGCAGAGTGTTAGCTGTATCAGAAGAAAGAGGCAGATTGGAAAGATTTGCAAAGATGAAGCTGACAGGTCTTGTCAACAGCTTTGATATGGGGGTGGGGTGAGAGATAGTGAGGAATCCAAGATGACTCCTAGGTTACGATGACTCCTGAGGGATGAGAGGATGGTGTGGCATTCTGGGAAGATGGTGTTGCCCTATAGTATAGGATGGTGGTGGGGAGGTGAAGTGTAGGGAAAAGAGAATGAGCTCCATTTAAGATGTCTACTGGACATCCAGTTCGAGATATCTGAAAGGTAGTTGGAGATGTGAATTGGGAGATCAATAGAAAGATTGGGGCAGGATTTGAGAGTCATCACAAAAGAGATGGCAATTAAATCTAGGAAATGATGAGATCATTAAGTGACATAGTTTAGAGGGAGAAGAGAAGGGCATCCAGGATACAACCTGAGGGACACCTACAACTACAGGTGTGATCTGGAGGAGGATCCAGCAAAGGAGAAGGAGGAGTGGTTGGATAGTTAGGACTCACGAAGACCTGAGTTTAAGAAACTCAGTATCTTGAACTTACCTCCTCAGACACTTACTGACTGTGTGACCCTGGGCAGGGCACTTAAGAACTGTTTGTCTCACTTTCCTCATCAATAAAATGGGGATGATAATAGCAACACCCATCTCTCAAGATTACTGTGAGTATAAAATGAGTAAATATTTGTAAAGCATTTTGTAAACCTTAAAGTGTGAATAAATGTTAGCTACTGGGCAGCTAACTGACACGGTAGATAGAGTGCCAGTGCCTGGAGTCAGGAAGACTCATCTTCCAGAGTTAAAATCTGCCTTCAGACACCAACTAGCTGTGTAACCCTGGGCAAGTCACAACCCTATTGGCTTCAGTTTCCTTACCTGTCAAATGAGCTGGAGAAGGAAATGCCAAACTGTTACTCCAGTATCTTTGCCAAGAAAACACCAAAGCGGGTCATGAAGTGACCTAGCTTCCTTCATGGGACACCTGAGATGCCTTTTACAGGCGGTCTCTCCTGACCTCCCCAGATTTCTTTGAACATATTTGCACTTACTTGTCTGTATACATGTTGCTGTTTTTCTTCAGTCCTCATGATGAAATGGGTCCTTTATCTCTGAAGTCCACTAGAAAGCTTTTCGGGAGGGGAGGGGAGGGGAGGGGAGAGAGACTGGACATGTTATTTCTTTATCACAGAAGTAGTAGTTGACAGTCAAAGTCCTCTGATTTCAAGTCTTATTCTCCAATGCTTCTTAACATGCTAAGGAAAAGTCCCAAGCACAGATGCAAAGGGATTAGGTTCTGCTCCGTGGCTATGACCTGCAGGGCTGGCTTGTGCTCCAGAGCAATCTCTCAGGTCATGGCAGGTAAAGGAAAAGACATTTTTCCTTCTGCATATACTACCTAAGGCCTATAGAAAGCAGGTTTTCAAAGAATCATGGGAAAAGCAGAGAACTCATTATTGGTTAATGCAATTCAGTTGAGCCTACTCTATGACAGCTGGCTGAATAGGAACACAACTCTCGTCTGCCTCCCCCTCCCCTTCCTTCTCCTCTCCAAAGGAAGGTAAATTTGGATGGACAAAAGATGCCCAATTGACTTGGGTTTTACTGGCTCCCCTCCCAAAATGCTTTCTAGTGGACCTCGGAGACAAAGGACCCATTTTATGATGAGAACTGAAGAAAAATAACAACATGTATACAGACAAGTAAATGCAAATATGGTCAAAGAAATGTGGGGCGGTCAGGAGAGACCTCCTGTAAAAGGCATCTCAGGTGTCCCTTGAAGGAAGCTTGGGATTCTATAAGGTACTGGTCAGGTAGGGAAGCATCCCAGGCCTTGGGGACAGCCTGAGCAACCGAGGCAAAAGAAGGCTGCTCAGCATCACATTGTGAGTCGGTGGGAAATTTAGCAAGAAAATGTAAACACTTTCATATTCAGATGGATAAACAACTTAAAAGGAAGTGATAATCACATTTTTTTAAAGGATGAAATAAATGAAAGAGAAATTCTGCTACTATCAGGTCCACAATGCCCTGCCTCAGTATCACTGAGATGGGAACTGACAACCACCATTACCTTTTGTTTCTTCCTCTGAGCCTTCCTGGCTCACATCTCCACTGACAGCTTCTGTGTTTCTATTATAACATCCCTTGGAAGAGGAGTTGCTGTGTCTTCCCCAGAAAAGCTACTCTGGCCACCTCTGAAGTCCCTCAGGTAGGTTTTTTTTGTTTGGTTTTTTTTTTGGTTAAATGAATATTTTCCCTCCTTCCTTTTCTCCTTGGTGTGATATTCTTCCACTGTCCAATCTCTTTGCAAGGGTCTAGTCTCTCCCTCCTACAGATTATAAAGTTGTTTTTGCATTAGTCAGTTTGCAGAAGAAATATATATGGCAGCACAGTAGGGGAGAGGTCTGTGTGGCCTGGGAAAGGTCTGCCCTTAGAGTGATGTTGGATACCACAGTCTCTATGATGACCTGATAATGCAGGTCCAGTTACATCAAATAGAGGTGAAGGAGACCTCATTGTGAAATGGGTCCTTTGTCTCTGAGGTCCATTAGAAAGCTTTTTGTGATCCTTCAGCAAATTAGTAAGGCCCAGTCAAGGTGGAGAAGCTGGGAATAAAGAGATGTTAGTGTCCTGTAAAGCTGATGTATCATTAAAGGGCATCTGTGGAGATGGGAAATTTCCTACTGCAAAAAAGCTTATTTGCCTCCCATAAGGACATCTTTCCAGCCTGTTATGTCACTCAAGAACTCCATCTTCATCTTGTTAGTGGACATTTTTTCCAATTTGGCAAATAGCCCATGCTGGTACAGTCATGAGAGAATGGCTTGGACCACTTTATTATGCAAGGCAGGGTATTTACTTCCCTGAGCCTCAGTTTCCTCATATAGAAAATGAAGGATTTGGATAAGATAGCTTCCAAGGTCACTTCTGGTTCTATTTCTATGATCCTGAAAACTTGTGAACAGAGCAAAACATTATTGTTATAAACTACCACCTCTTTGGTCTTGAAACAGCAAGTTCATGAATCTAAAAGATTGCTGGGGCAGTGCCTAACCAAAATGGCATGATCCTGTATGCTTACAGACTTTACTGATCTGACGAATCACCTTCCATTCATCAATCCCTTTGTATGTCTATCCAATTTTTATCTCCCCAACCTTGACTCAGAGGTTCAAGAAGAACATTGTCAGTTTGGTAAATTGGACATCTATGCACTATTCCACCAAGTTGGGCAGAGAGTAGGGATGACAATGTGTGTTCTTTGGTCGTGGGAAGGTGGAAGGCAAACCAATAGTGAAACCTTTCTTTTAGCTCTTTTCCCAAGAATATAGTCAAGGTCTCTGTTCCTGGTCTGATGAAGTGAATAGGTCTAGGGACTTGGGATTGAGGCTAAAGGAACTGGGTTAATTGTTCAACCAAATAGCTTATGCAGTGGCAGTGTCACTGAATGACTAATTCTCAGAGTTAGACTGGACCTCAGAAGTCATCTAGCCAACCTATATCTTAACATAAATGCCCTCTAGAATTTTCCCAACATGTGGATATCTGGCCCCTGCTTGAAGACCTCTTGTTAGGGAAATACATCAGTTCCCAAGACTACTCTTTCCACTTTTTGACAGCTCTAAGTGTTAAGAAATTTTAACTTGTTATTACTTACTTTGAGCTATTTCCTCTCTAATCCTACTTCTGCCCTCTGGCGCCGATAAGAACCTGTCTGTATCTGCTCAGTCTTCTGCTTGACAGCCTTTTAAATGGTTGCAGATAGCTATCATGTCCCTCCTAAGTGATCTCTTATTTGGGCTGACTATCTCATTTTTCTTCAAAGAATCCTCAAATGGCATCATCTCCAATGTCTCATCATCCTGATACCCCACCTCTGGTCATTTTCCAGTTTGTCAAAGGACATTGATACCCAGAACTGCATATTGTACTCAATACATGGTTCTGGACAGTATGCCTCTTTTAATTTGACCAAGATTGCATCCAACACCACCCCCTTGTTCCCTCTCCACCCATTGTCTTTGTATTGACTCTCACTGAGCTTTTAACTTACTGAAATAGCCAGATCTTTTTCAGACAAACTACTCCCTTACCAAGACTCTCCCATCTTGTATTTGTGAAGTTGATTTCTTAAAAATTCAAGCATAGGATAGACCTATTCAGGAGGTCCTTTCCCCAGGCTTAGAACCAAAGAATCTGGGTGGAAATAGAACTCCAGGGCTCCTTAATATAAACTTTGCTATAGGGAGCAATTTTGCGGAAGGCCTGGCTCCGATTCTGGGAGCCGACAGGGCAGAGTAGACTGCAGTAAAGCTCTCAGCTGCAGTGTTTGCCTTCATGAAATAGAGCATTTGGGTTTCCTGAGAGGAGACAAGGTTTCCAGGCCTCTTTCGGTTGGTTCTTTTCACTAATGCCCAACTTCTCCACCATGAAGAAAAACAAATGCTACAATACCCCAACTGCACCAAGAATAAACAACTGTGATTTTAGGCAGACATGTGTTTTGATAGCACATTCCTTTTCCCTATTTCCAATCCACTGAAACTTCATTAAAGCATTTATCAGGAGACCAAAGGGCAGAAAAAACCAGAATGAAACGTGGGAAAACATAGTAACAAGGTTCAGGGCTAATGAGGTGGTCAGGAGGGGTAGAGGGAAATTGTGATATGCTCCAAAGCATGCTAATGAGGAATGTGTTAATGAAGGTGGCTGTACAGTGGTATTCTTTCCACCCTATTTTCAATTCAATAACTTTTTTCTCAAATGTCCAGAGGGCATCTACCTCTATGGTAGAAACTGGTTGTATGTTTGCTTCTGGTCTTTGCAGATTTAGCCATTCCATAGCTGTTTGGGTTTGATTTACATTTTTTAATTGAATAACCAATTCATGTAAAGATCCTGGGAAACTTGGCCAAAATTTTGGGATCTGTCAGGAAACCCAAGCAAGTCAGGGATCATCGGTATATTATTTGCCCTGTGGAAGTGACATTTTGCTGAAGTGATGGGTAGGCTTGAGTGGGATTAGAACATCCTTCCCATGGGATCACCCAAGCTTTTCTTATGGGAATTCTTCCCACCTCCTGAATTTGTTAGGAACAGGAAAACTCTATCAGAAATGGAGTAAAAACTTTGCCAGGCAACGTGAGAGTTTTCAGGAAGCCCTGCAAAGATGTGATGAAAAATGAAGGAGACCTGTCACTTGTGGGCACAGAGCAAACCAATCAAACCAGAAATCACTATCTATTATTCATCCATGGAGAAAGGTCTGGAGGATAGTTGCATAAGAGTCCAGAATAGGAACATGAGTGGAAGAGAAAAGAGATAGATAGTGTTTCTATGAGCAAATTGTCTCCCATAACAAATATCTCTGAAACTCTAGCTGGCTACAGTTTCTACCTCCGAGCTGAATTTGAAGGATCTTTCTAATGTACAAGTCTGTGTTCTTTTCTTGTTCAAATAAATTCAGTAGCTCTCTATTGCTTATGGGAGAAAACACAGTTCCATGGAAAGTACTCTGGGTTTGGAATAAGAAACTCTGGTTTCAAATCCTACCTACTACTTATGGTACAATGGGGAAAGAACTGAATTGGAATCTTAGTACCTAGAATCAGATCCCAATTCTGTCATTTACAATCTATATCTATGTATACGTAGGTAACTTCAATACAAAGCAGACTTTGTAAGAGAGGCATGATCCATCTGCGAGCTCTGAAAGGAAACTTCAGACATAGAATTGAGAGGACTTGGTAATTAATTAAATGTGGGGCATGAGGACAGAATCAAAAATCAACTGTATTATCCTAGGGTGAATCCTTTAACGCCTTTAGATATTTATTTTCTTATTTTAAAGATAAAGATCCAATCTTTGGGGACTGAATCATCCCCAAGGTCTATTTGTGTTTTCTCTTATGATCCCAAATTTCAAGCCTGAATGACTTAGAAAATGGTGGTGCTAACAGAAAATAAAAAAGTCAGGGAAGAAGATAGTTTGTGATAGAATATAAACTACTTGAGGGTAGAGGTGGATTTGTTTTTGCTTTGGTCATTATATCCTGCTACCTAACATACAGATATTTAGAAAATGTTTTTTCATCTATTTATTCATTCATTTTCTGCCAGGTCTGAAGTTTCTCTCTAGGTCTCTCCCCTCTCCCCAACCCACATCAAGAGTGGTGCTTTTTCTAAATGCTGTCTTTAAATATTAGCTATTATTCTTATTCTTACTTCTGATCATTACTCCCCTACTCAGTAAACTCCTGTGGCTCCCTATTTCCTCTAGGATCAAATACAAAATATCTGTCATTCAAAGCCCCTCATACCTAGCTGCCTGCTACCTTTTCAGTCTTCTTACACTTACCTCCTCAATACATAATTTTTGATCTTGTGATACTGGTCTCCTCACTGCTCTACAAATGTGTACAAATAAGACACTCCATCTCTCAGCTCCAGACATTTTCTCTGGTTGTCCCCCATGCCTCGAATGTTCTTCCTTCTCCATTCTTCCTAGTCACTTCTCTGACTTCCTTTAAGTCCCACCTAAAATGCCATCTTATACTAGAAGGCATCCCCAATCTGGAACCTAAGCAGTACCTTACTTCTGCAAATTATTTCCTATTGATCCTGAACATAGCTTGACTGGTATCTGTTTGCTTGTTACCTCCACCATCAGACTATAAGCTTTTTGAGGGTGGAGACAATCTTTTGCCTTTTTTTTAGCACAATGCCTGGAACATGGTAGACACTGAATAATTATTTATTAACTGCTTAATTAGGGAAGCAAATATAGAAGTGAGCTAGTCCTTGCTGCAAAGATGTTTACATTCTAACAGAGTGATAACGCACTGGGAAGAATTTTCCAGGGAAGGAAATTTTCATCTGGGAAGTCACAGGGATCATGAATGAGGCTATAGGGCAGTTATGAAACTCTTTGAGGTAGGGATGGGGAGATGGGCATCATGTACGGAAGGTGACAGGGAAAATGGCAAGATGTCCATGGTAGATGTGAAGCATTATCGATGTCTTATGTACAGTTTGTTAGATGAAATTGCATTCACCATTAAGCCCTAGGGCAGGAGATGAGGAAAAAAAGTAGGACTTTAGGATTTAGAAGTGTCTTGTGGGAGGATTACAGTCATAGCAGGATGGGATGAGTAGATAGAAACCCTGAGACATAAGGCCCAGTAAGCAAAGATTTTGAGTTCATTGCCTAGGCAGAGAGCAGGGAAGGGACAGCCTTGGGAGGAACTCAGCTAGGGTGAATTCATATGTGTTCATCCTTCGTTGCTCAAGAAGACTGTGCCATCAGAGAAATGATGACATGACTTGCACTTGACTTTGTTTTGAGTGAGGGAGGGCTGTGCAGGTCACCAGTCTCACTTTCTCCTCCAGAGCCATCTGAATCCAGTGACCAGATATTCATCAGGATGACTGGAGATGACTCAGGAGGAGGCAACTGGGGTTAAGTGACTTGCCCAAGGTCACACAGCTATGTCAAGTGTCTGAGTGGAGATTTGAATTCAGGTAGGGTGAATCTGAGGGGCTCAGAAAGGAAGCCATCTATTTTAATTAATCATTGAAGCTAACCCTTACGTCTGAAATGCATTTCCTTAGGGGAAGCATCAACGGTAATCCATCATTACTTCCTTCCAAGCTCATCTGAGATGCCACCTCATGTAGAAAGCCTTTTCTAATTGTTCTAATTGATAGTACTTTCACTCATCAAGTGATATTGTCACTTATGTATTTACATGTCGTAGCTTTCTCCACTCACCCCCATCCCCAATCCCAGTAGAATGTAGGCTCCCTAAGGTCAGGGACTGTTTTTCATGTTGTCTGTCTGTCCTCAACCCTAGTAGAGTGACTTGCATACAGTTGATTTAATAAATGCTCATGGGATCCATTTGGATTGCTAACTGGATGCTAAGCTCAGGGATTTCTTCTTATTGTATGAGTACAAATGCGACCAGTGCTTATTAAATTTCAGTACCCCAATTCAAAAAATCCTGGTCCCCTTCTATAGAGATGGCTCTGACCCAGGGGGAAATGCTCCACAGCAGTTGGAAATGTGGAATTGGAGAGGAAAAGAGCTTATGGTGAGCAACCTCAAGGTCCTGAACAAAGCAGAAGAGCCATTCATGGAGGTGGAGTTCCCTCTGTGTTGTGTGTGGAATCTGAAAGAGAGTTTAAGGGACTGGGAGCTTGGGCAAAGTTATGCTAGACACCAAAATTCTCTTTCTTGATTTCCTTTGGGGACCATAATCCTGTTGAGAATTTCAGAACTTTTAAGAAATACAAACAAAAAAATCATCACAAAGTTCATTTGGCCTGTTGAGAGAAAGTCAATGATTAACTCTTATGGAAGGGTTTAGGATTTTACCAGTGGTCAAAGGTACTAGTAGAATATTTTCCCTTGGGGCATGTTCTAAGGACTGTTCCCTCCCCCTTCATCCCATGTTTTCCTCCCTCCTCCTCCCTTAACTCAGGAAAGACTGTGGGTGAACACTGGAATGGCTTCCAAGGAAGGGAAGTTTTCTTTCTTCCTTCCTTCCTTCCTTCCTTCCTTCCTTCCTTCCTTCCTTCCTTCCTTCCTTCCTTCCTTCCTTCCTTCCTTCCTTCCTTCCTTCCTTCCTTCTTCCCTCCCTTTTCCCTTCCTCCTTCCTTCCCTTTCTCTCTCTCTCTCTCTCTTTCTCTCTCTCTCTTTTCTTATTCTGCCTCCCTCCTATTGCCGTTCTTCAAATCTATTCACTTGGAATCAAAGGACCTGGGTTCAAATCCTTGCTCTGCCATTTCTCACTTATGTGCCATCCAGCAAGTCACCTCTGCTTTGGTGCTTTCACTTTCCCCATCTGTAAAGTAAAGGGTTGGCCTAGATGCTCTCTAAATCTATGACCTCTCTTCATCAAAAACACTGAACAGGGGGCCCTGGGTACAGAGGAAACAAATGGATCAGTTGCCTATAAGAAGTATCCAAGAAGTTGGGATTCAGCTACAAGTTCCTTTATCTTATACATATTTTAGTTTCCTTTTGGCAGCTACTTCTGCATCATTGTCCTTAAATGCCCTCATCACTATTCTAAAGTATAGCATTAAAGTGTGTGTGTGTGTGTGTGTGTGTGAATTTTCCCACTTTTAATAAAGGTCTAGGAGGAAGGACATTGGACTCCTAGCATTGTCATTTACAACTATTATGACTGTGGGCAAGTTCCTTAGCCTTCTGTTGCCTCAGTTTCCTTATCTGTAAAATGGGAATGCTTAAGCACCTAAACCATATGAGGATCAAATGAGATGGTATATAGAAAACCTTTTGTAAACCTGAAAGCAGTCAATAACTGCTCTCTCTGTCTCTTATGGCTATTATCTATTTTCTGCCCTGGAGATGTCTGAGTTTCATTTCCATGGCTTGTCTCTGGTTTTCTCTAGTAACAGAAGCCCCAGGGATAGTGCTCAAGTGAAAATGGAGAGCAACCCTTTGGAGCTGGGGCTGAGCCACACCCAGTTCTCACCCCACATTGGTGGAGTGACTGACACCAAGCCCAACCCGGAGGGCTGCTGTGGGAGACAGCCAAAGTTTCCTTATGGTTTTCCAAGAGTTCTGGGTTGATTGAAGGATGCCAGCCAGCAACCTCCATGTTAGAAACCTAGCAAAACCCAGAGAGCATGGGCATGGTCCCTTATCCACAAACAAGGCTGTCCCTGTCTGACATGTCTGCAGGTTGGAAATGGCTCTTTGATAAAGCATGTTTTCTTTATAGAAATGGGAATTTTCCTGATGGATTGCTGAGATCTCTGCGTGGTGCAGTCTGTGAATGAGGGAGCTGAGGTTGCCCCCTGCTGAGTCCCAACAGCATGGCAGCTGGCTTGAGAAATGGTCCTTGCTGCTGGGCACTCATTGCAATTCCTCTCCTGCCCTGTAGCCTGCGTCATTTTATCAGGTACAGCCCTCAGCAAAATGACGTCATTGGGATAGCATATCTCCAAGGTCCTCCACAAACCTTTTCAGGGATTCTTCCTCCTCTCTAATGCCCATGGAATTCTCTGGTTTCTAGCAGAGAGAAAACATGGGAAATAGATTTCAGGGGCTATGGCACCAGAGAGATATTTAGGAGCAGGAGAACCTCTCTGGTTCTCTTTGGACCACACCAGTGATAGCGCAAAGGAGAAAAGTAGTGCAAAGCTGGTGTAGTTGAGTATCGCTGTGTCTAGTGGTAGAAGTTTGGGACACTCTGGAGACTCCTTTACATGGAAATGTTCAACGATTGATGTGCTAATTCTTGCTGAGTCACTGTTCTGCCAAATCTTATAGAATCTCCTAAAGTTTAGACCTGGAAAACTTCTTAGACAATAGCTTCTATAAACCAGAATCACATAATCTCAGAGGTGGGAAGGAGACCATCTAGGTTAGGAATCCCTTCTGCGACAAGTGGTCATTCAGCCTTTACTTGAAGACCTAAATTGGGAATCTGCTACCCCCTGAGTCAGTTGTCTGAGATTGAGGCTGCCACCCACAGTATGATTTCTTTAGTCTTTGGTAAAGAATGCTTTCCTTCCGTTTCTCCACCTCTTCTACTCTTCAGGGGTTCGTTCATTTGCATCCTTTCTAATCAGTGATGTGTTGGTTTAGAAAATGTAACCTATAAACCTCCAGCCCTGATGCCTCCTACTATAGGGAAGAGGATGCTTTACATCGTTTTACATCCAGGCAATTCAGTGGATGATCAGCAGGTGGCACTAGTGGGGACCCATCAGAGATAAGACCAGCAGAAAACCCCCACTGCTGACTCGTAGACCAATGACATTCCCAGACCAAAGATGATGTCAGGAGCTCTGCAGGGAAGCAAAATTATCAGCCTCCAGTGCTGAAACACCAGAAAGGTGTTTCATGGGGAATAGAGTCCCGAGGAGCACGAGTTTCCCTGCCTAGGTTTTCCCTGCCACACATTTTCTCCGAACACATGTCCTTTCTCTGTAAATTCCTCACATACAAGTTCTTTCTATGAATGTCCCCTAGTCACATGTATTCTCTGCATTTCAGTTCCCTTAATAACTTAGGGAGTGAAAATAACGAAATAGATAAAACATTAATTAAGCATCTACTACATACCAGGGAGCTGGGAAGACAAATATAAGTAAGACAGGTCTGCCCTTAAGGAATTTAGATTGTAATGAAGGAAGATGAGACAGAAAAGGAAAGGGACATCCTTCAAACCCGTGTATCTTCTCCTTTGCAAAGAGGCAACTTTAAGCAGTTTCTTGGCTGGGAGGAAAACAGATATCATTGAATCTATGCAGATCATGCAAAATTCAGCAAAATTCTTTCTGCCCTCCATACTTGCTTAAAACTAGGGCTTCAACTCTTTGTTCTTACTCATCACTGGCTTGGAGAGAACTCCTAGCTGGCCTCGTTAGCACCTTTTCATCTCCTTATTGCCTTGCAGAACTTGTCCTACCTACTTCTTTTTTCAAAACCATGAGTCCTCTTTCTCCTTTTTATTTTTTATTCTTTTTCAGCTTAAGTTCTTCTATTTCTCCTTTTCTCTGGGTCCTTCTCTGAAATCTTTTTCTCCATTTTAAAAAAAAATTTCCACAATTCCTCCCATATATTCTTAAGCTTGACCTGTTCTTCTTTCCCCAAAGATGGAGATGAGGAAGTTTGGTTGGGGAGAAGACCTCTTTGTCCAAGATAGGCAATGGCGATCCAGGATTTGGAACAAACGTAGGTCCTGTGACTTCAAACTGTGTTTGCTTTCCACTTGGGGTAGGAAGTGATCAACAGTTCCTAAATGGTCTCCCAAAAGCTGGGTGCTGTACAGAGAGCAAACCACATAGGGGGACCTGGCCAGGAGGAGATTTTATTTTCATTAGAATGTGCTGGATAATCACATATCTTTTATCTTCTTCTTTTCCTTCTCTTTGAGAGAGGAGTTCAGAATTGACTGAACATCCTTATGTGAAAAAGCCTGGGAAAGATTTAAAAAACTAGCTAACAAAAGAGTAGGAAAAGGTCAAAAATAAAGCCAGTTGAATGAGGGGAAATGGAAGAGCTTAGCTGTGAGCAATATACAAAGGGACTGGACGGATTGCTTTATTGTCCCTCGTATTGTACAGGAAGGGAGGATGACAAGTCTGAAGGGTTTTCTGACCTGCTCAGCTCACAAATCACACTTTGGGCAGGGGGAGGTGAGAAGAGGGCTTTCTTTCCTCAGTAGCATTCAATTTTCAGCAAATCATCAGAGGATAAAGGAAGCAGCTTGGTACAGACTCCAGATGAATTCGGAGTCAGAGAACATGGGCTTGAACTCAGCCTTTGTCACTTACCTGTATGACTTGGGGCAAGTGTCTTCTTCTCTCTGAGTCTCAGTTTCCCTATTTGTAATTATGGACTAGCTGATGCCTTTCAGCTCTAAGTCTGTGGTTCTATGACAATACTAGCTCTCTCTCTCTCTCTCTGCAAACCTCAAAATGATTGTGTTGATAGCCCTTTTCCCAACCTGTATCCGCAATGGGCTCATCACTGCAGGTATAAAATTAAGCAATCTGCAGTTGTCCCTCTTCAGTTCAAGTGGCAGAGTCTGAAGCTGGCTGAGGAAGAGATGCCAACTCTGCAGCATGAGTGTGCATTCTGAGAGAATCTCCTTCCAATCTGTGTATAGTTCTTCAAGCAAAGGCAGGCTGACTTAGGAAGGAGACAGATGCTCTTTGCAAAACTGACTTTCTCAGCCTGAGAAAATTTTGTTTTCTTTTAGAATGAAGGAATTTCTGAACTCATGTAGATATGGGAGCTCATCTTCAAAGCAGAGCCATAACTAGGGTAGGGTAACTAGGGTTCCGACATAGGGCTTTAAAATTTAGAGAGCATTGAAAATACCATCCTTAGGTATATTTTCTTCCAATGGTCCCAGCCATACCTACTCCACCTTTTCACCTCTGCCCCACCCAGCAGCAGCCAGTCCAAGCATAGAAACCTCATAGTATCCTGGGCTGTGCAGGAGCTCCAGGTGATGCTAATTCAGGCTATACTTTAAGGTTTAGAGGACTAAAGCTCAGTCAAGAGACACAGTTTGGGAGGCATTGGCCCTGATTCTAGCATTCTCCCCTTGTTCTGAAGATATCAGCTGCTGCTCAAATACATCCTTATTTACCCCCACCTCCACCCCACCCCTTTTACCTCTATACTTCCTAGAGCATATCTGTTTAAGCAATGAGATAGCACAGTGGATAGACTACTGAACTTGGAGATAGGAAGCCCTGAGTTCATGATCTTACCTCAGATATATACCAGCTGTGTGACCCTGGGTAAGTCACTCAACCTCTCTGTACCTCAGTTTTCTCTTCTGCAAATTGGGAATAATAGTGGTTATTGTTAAGCTCAAATCACATAACACGTGTTAAAGCATATTGCAAAACTTCAAGCTCTATCTACATGCTACTTCTATTATTATTGTTATTTCTATTTTGGAGCACGTAGCCTTCCCCAAACACCAAACAAAGGGGTCTACTGCTTTCAGCATTGACTGGCTTATTTGTTTGTTTTTTTTTTCAGCTAATTCCAAGCATTACACCCCTTTCACACTCCAGCCCCCTCCCCTGCACCAGGACATATGCTTGGCTAGGATCCTGTGTCTCCCTATGGAGTAGAAGGAAGGGATGGGAAGGGAACAAGGGAGGGAGATCACCTAACATGGAGAAAGCATGTAGGGTATGATATAGTCTAAGCATGGAGTTTTCAAGGAAGAAAAAGGGAGGAGACAAGCAAATGGGGCAATTGTGGCAGGCTTGGGATGCCTCTGGGTTTCTCCACTGCAGTCACTTGATTGGACTGGGATATTTGGGCCAGTCATGCCCTTTGGAGATTCCTTCCATTGAGGGGGTAAAGATGACCCACACCCTTACACAGATCAAGGAGAAGGAGATGGGATCATCTACAGCCTCTGATCAGGCAGCTGGAACTGAGGCAAAAGCGAATCAGAAAAGCAAAGACAGTAAACAGAAGTGGCTTTGTACCCAGCTTGGGCAGCAGGAACTGGCCAGGATCAGCAGTGCCCAGCCTGGCAGGAGGAGCCCAGGAGTGGTTGATACTTTTCCTCCTACTTCCCTGAAGCACTTGGAGAGGATATTTGAATCTGAGCCCCTGAATTGCACTTTCTTTGATCTCTCAGGTTTGGCTTAATTCCAGACAAAAGATTTTGGGTTGTTGGATCGAGGAGAAGCCCAACCTATACAGTTCCAGTGCAATGGTTGCTTTAGGCATTTGGTTCAGTTATGCCAACTTTGGATGATGATTGAACCCCATTGATAGGCAGCAAGGATAGGAAGAGGAGCAGAGGCTAAGGCAGACCTGAATTGCACAAATGCACATACCTAAAACCTTAGACCAGCACATCTACCATTGCCACCCGCAAAGGGAGACAGGCCAGAGCTCCAAGTCATGGACAGTTTGATGCTACCTAAGAGCGCCCTCTGGTGTATGGTAGAGTGCATAACTGCTGGGGAAGGATGAGATTGAAATGCTCATATCACTAGACTCAGCTTAGTCAAAAGCACCTCCTAGTAGTTAAAATAGCGAAGGACCCCAAAGGATGCAAATAATAGAGACTGTTTTCTTTCTATCTTTGAAGCAATAAGAGCACTGGTCCTTGAGATGCACACAAACCCACACTTTTGCAAACATCAATAAACTACACCAACATACAAGCACAAACCCATATAAACACACACACACACACACACATCTCAGCAGACTCTTGATCTTTATGTCATAGTGATTATGAATAAGGAAAGAACTGATTAAGTAAAACAATCAATTCACCCCATCCCACTTAAAGTAAGTCACAAGATGCACCAATACCTTAAACAGGTGAGAACAGTTTCAATCAGTCAGTTTCAATAATAGGATTTAGGCTAAAGCTCCTTGGAACTGAAACGACTTGTACCAGAATCATGCTCTGATTCACTGAGGAAGCTTGTTCGTGCCCAGATCATCTATAAAGTATCAAGCTAGTTGAGAACCAGGGATCTTGCCAGAAATTGGAGTATTTGGGAAACCAGTAAAATCCCACTTTGGGGGAGAGTGCAGGGCTCAAGGAGAAGCCTCAGCACTGGCCTTGGTCTAGGTCTCCCCCCGACCTCTATCCTTGGCTTATAAATGTTCTCCCCTCCCCAACCCCTGCCCTCATACTAGGGTATTTCAACATCCATCTTGATTCTACCTTAGGTACTCAAACCACTCTTCTTCAACCTCATTTACTTCCCATGAGCTACTCCTCCAACCTAACTCAATCACACACCAAGATGGTCATATCCTTGATCTTGCCATCACCCTCAAGTGATGTAGAAGGAAGGGACACCATCACCACCTTCAATATTTCCATTTTAAGAATTCCAAAATCTCCTATTTTTATCAAAATCTATTGAAATAGATTCATAATCTATCGAAGTCACTTCTACCTCTACTTTCCCTTACATCCCCCTATTCTTCATCTACACCATGACCTCTAATCCCTTGACCCTTCAATTCTTTCCCAGGCCCTCTCTCCTGCACTAGTCACTCTCTCCTCTTCTCCCCATCTTGACTCCCTGGTGAACCAATTCAACTCTACACTGCTGCTAACTAATCTTAACTGTATCTCCCTCATTAACTCACTACCCCATTTTCCAATGGCTCAGGACAAGAAAGTGAGGTTGGTGACCTTGCACAGCCCTCCCTCACTCAAGTTAAAGTCAATTGTAAGTCATGTCATCATCTTGATGTCATGGACCTCTTCAAGAACGAAGGAAAAACACAACCTATGAGTGAGTAGCAGCTCCTCCCTTCCCCTCCCCTCCTCTCACATTCTACCCAGGGGAAGATATACTCCATGGCCAACAGCTGCCTTTTTCCCTCTGGATTTACTGGCTACATTTCTTGCTTAAAGATCAAGCCTTAAACCTAATTCACTCTGGAGTTCGTAGACTGGACAAGTCCCCACCCACCTAGCACAGAGTGAATGTAGTTGCTAGATAGTAATTGTTTCTCTTTTACCCAGGAACCCTGAGGGTCTTCCCCTCCCAGTTTATTTATGTTTTGATTAAAAAGGATATCCCTTGAGTAACTGCTTAAAAAACCTATTCACTGAATGTGTGTATCTCACTCAAAGTGAGAATGTGATAAGCCTAAAAGGGCCAGGATCTCACACTGTATTCTGGACCATCTCCAGTCATCCTGATGAGTATCAGGCCACTGCACCCAGATGGCTCAGGAGAAGAAAGTGAGGTTAGTGACTTTGCACAGCCCTCCCTCCCTCAAATCAAAGTCAACTGTAAGTTTTGTCATCATCTTGATGTCACGGTCCTCTTCGAGAACAAAGGACAAACACAACAACCTCATTCTCCGCAATGGTTCTTTCATACCTTTCCATGCCTCCTCAAACCTCTCAAGGCTCCCCCTCCACCCATCTCTTAGCTGAGGACCTTGCCTCTTATCTTACAGAAAAAAAACTGAAGTCATTCTCCATGAACTCTCTTTTTTTCCTTCTTCATCTCCCATCACTGAGGTGCCTTCTGCCCCTCTATCCTCTTTCACCCCTGTTTCATATGGTGTAATGGTTATACTCTTTACCAAGGCTACTTGTTCTACAGGTTCAACTGATCCCATCCTGTCTCTTCTAACAGATTGCCACTTTTTTCATCCCCACTCTCTCACTTATTTTCAATTTCTCCCTGTCTACTGACTCATCTCTTACTGCCTACAAATATGCCAATGTCTCCCCTATCCTGAAAAAAACCCAACATCTCCTGATGCTTCCATCCCTGCTAAGTATCATACTTTTTCTTTTTTGTCCTTTGTAGCTAAAATCCTCAAAAATGTGGTTTATAATAGATGCTTCTACTTGTTCTCCTCTCATTTTGTTCTTAATTCCTTACAATCCAGCTTCTTTTCTTATCTTATCAATCCTCTGAAACTTCTCTCAAAAGTGACTCATGATCTCTTAGTTGCAGATCCAATGACCTTCTCTCAATCCTCATTTTCCTTGGCTTAGACACTGCTGGTCATTCTACCCTCCTTGAAACTCTTTTTTTCTGGTTTTTTGGAACTTGATCCTCTCTGAGTTTTCCTCCTGCCTATGCTTTGCTGGATTCTTCTCCAGACCATGCCTTCCAATCATTAGGTGTTCCTAATGGTTCCGTCCTGGGCCCCCTTCTCCTCTCTCTCTATTATTTTACTTGGTGATGTCATCAGCTTCCATGGATTTAATTACTACCTGTATGTAATGATTCTCAAATCAACTTTCTTGCCCCAATTTCTCTGCTGAATTCCAATCTTGCATATTCAGTTGCCCTTCAGCTTTATTAAATTGGATGTCCAGTAGACATCTTAAATTCACTATGTCTAAAATAGAACTCATCTTTTCCTCTAGACTTGACATCCCCACCTCTCCCCACCTTTCCTATTACCATAGAGGGCAACGATATCCTCTCAGAGGGTAACATCATCCTCCTTGTCCCTCAGGCTCACAACTTAGAAGTCATTCTGGATTCCTCACTATCTCTCACCTCTCCTACCTTTCCAATCTTCTTACACCTTACTCCCTGACAGGTACTCTTCACTCTAGTGGTCTCCTGGCTGTTCTACCAATAAGACACTCACCTCTCAACTCCAGGATTTTTCTCTGACTGTCCCCATGACTGAAACTCTCTCTTTCCTCATCTTTACCTACTAACTTCTCTGGTTTCCTTTAAGTCCCAACTTCTACAGCAAGTCTTTCCTAACCCGTCTTATTTCCAGTGCCTTCCCTCTTTTAATCATTTGCTATTTATCCTGTATATACTTTGCTTTGTATGTGTTAGATTGTTAGCTTCTTGAGGGTAGGGACTGTCCTTTGCCTTTTTTTTTTTGTATCCTCAGTGCATAGCACATTACCTGGGCTCCTAGTAGGTGTTTAATAAGTGTTTATTGGTTTATTGATCTCTAGGGTCTATAATGAAGCTCTCATGAAGTTAATCTTCTAATAGGGGAGAGAATATGTATATATACACATGTTTATATATTTACAAAATTAACATGAGATAGTTTGGGGAGGAGAGTGCTAGCAGGTGCATAAATCAGGATTCCTCCCACAAGACACTCTCTCTCCCCAACTCCATACATTTCCACTGGCTGTTTCCTTATGCCTGGAATGCTCTCCTTCCCTGTTTCTATCACCTGGTTTCCTTCACATCTCAGCCAAAATCCAACCTTCACCAAGAAACCTTTGCTGAAATCTCTAAATACTAGTCAGTGCCTTCCTTTTGTTCAGGGAATTTATCTGCATCTTGATAACATAATTGTTTGCATGTTATCTCCCCCATTGGACAGTCAGCTCCTTGAGAATAGAGATCATATGTTTGCCTTTCTTTATTTTACAGTAGTTAGCACAGTGCCTGGCACATAGTAGGTGCTTTATAAATGCATGTTGACTTGACTCAAGGAAGAGCAAGTGTAGCTAGATCATAGAGTGCAAGGAGTTAAGTAAAATGTAAGAAGATTGGATCCTTCTTTGGTTTTAAATGACAGAGGAGTTTATTTTTGATCCTGGAGATAATAAAAAAAACCCAATGGAACTTTTGATTAGGCGAGTGATGTGATCAGACTTTGACTTTGGAAAAAAATCACTTCAGCAGCTGAGTGGAGCCTGGATTGTGGAAGGAAGAGAGTTGAGGCAGGGGGATCAATTAAAAGGAAATTGTAGTAGTTCATGAAAGAGGTTATGAGGGCTTGAATCATGGCAATATCTTTGAGAAAGAGTGAAGAGTATGCATAAAAATGATGTTGTGAAGGTAAAAAAGATGAGTAAAATTATATTATGTGTAGGATAATAAAGAGCTAAGGGTAATGCAAAGATATGAAGTTGGGAGACAAGAAGAATAGATTACAGATAGAAAGATGGATAGATAGATAGACAATAAATAGATTGATGGATGGATAGACAATAAATGGATGGATGGATAGATGATAGATAGATGGATGGATGGATTGATGACAGATAAATGGATAAATAGATAGATAGATAAAGCTTCTATTAAGTGCTTCCCCTGTGCCAGATACAGTGCTAGTGTCAGATAAGCAAACAAGACAACCATTATCCTCAAGAAGCTTACGTGGGGGAGGAAGACAATACATAAAGGTAACATAAAAGTAGGGGGTAGAAGAGAGTATGAATGCCTGATCATATGATCTGGAAATGGCCAAGAAACGATATTGAAATTCGATTTCTGCAAAGATAAGGCAAAGACCAAACTATCAGAACCTATCACCCTAGGGGAAGTGTTGATGCTTCCAGTGGATGCTGGCTAGAGTTAAGGAGGTTGGTGTGGATTATGATGCCCTTTAATCCTAAAGGGGGAAGTTCAAAAGAGGAGTAATCAGATCTTTTTGCACTATGATGGGTTTGAGATTGGGAATTCCAATTGGAATTTCAGTTTGAATTGTCCAAAGGATGGTTGGTAAAAGCTAACTGTTGCTCAGGAGAAAAACTAGGACTGGATATATGGATCTGGGAATCCTTTGCATAGAGATGATAATGTCATCTATGGGAGATGAAGAGATCACCAAGTGAGATAGAGGAAAAAGAGAAGAGGACACTGTGGGTGTCTTCCTGTCTTGGAGTGAGAGAAAATAATACCAATGAAGGACTCTAATTCAGTGCTCTTTCTGCCAAGTTATGCTGTTTTCCCAAGAAACACTTGAAATTTTTCAGTCTATCTCTGAACTTTGCCACCATTACCCTCTTAGGATTTATAAGTCTTTCCATCTTCCTTGTAGCTGAACTTTGTTTAAAATATTTGCTCCCTCAATTTAATAGTTTTTTTCATTCGTTTATTCTTTGTTTATTTGTATTCCTTTATATTAACTCAGTTCTTTTCTAGCCACAGATCTGAACAGCCCAATTGCTTTATCTCAGGTTTTTAGAAGTTCTCCTTCAGTTTTAAAGCATGGAATCAGCAGCTGGCATAGACCTTTTAGAATCTTCCTCTGCACTGCAAATCTGGCCCTTCCATACCATTTTCAGGCTTCAGAAATGTCTTACCTTGTGTCTTTAAAAATGACCGGACTAGGATAATCTCTCTTTCTGGATTATATTCTTTTCTGCTTCATCCAGAGGGTGAAGATCACAACTCAACTACCAGAACTCCAGATTTCTCTCCCCTCCTACTTTCACCAAGCCTGACCAGACTCTTGCCCCTTATGCAGGTAACGGACATTGATCTCTACCAATGAGAAGAGAGTCCCCTACCAATGGGCCTTGGGGCTTCAGTTGCAGATAATTAAAGAAATTTGCTAGAAGAAGTATGGGGGGGAGAAGTCATGGGATCTTAGGCTGCATTAAAAATCTAGTATCTGCAAGGAGACAGGTTAATGTCCACCGTTTTGTCAGATTATATCTAGGATATTACAATCAGTTCTGGGTGGAATATTTTAGACAAGACATTTATAAACTGGAAAGAGACTAGTAGGGGATGACTAGGATGATGATGATGGCAGTCATGCCATTTCATAACTCACATCTGCATAGTACTTGAAAGCTTTCAAAGCATTTTCTTCATAACTCTCCTGTGATGTACACAATGAAAGCTCATCATCTCCATTTTGCAGAGGAAGAATTGGAGCTCCTACAGACCAATGATCTCCTTCATGATCACCCACCTAATGGTTATCAGAAGTAGGAGATCAATCCCTATCTGTCCTGGCTAGAACAGTTCTTCCACTAAAGGAACTGGAGGTGTTTAGTTTGAAGAAGAAAAGCCTTAGGAGGGACCTGATATTTGAAGTATTTGAATGTTTCTCTCAGGAAGAAAGATGACTTATTTATGTTGACCCCAGAAATGGAAGAAAATGGAAGCTGCAAAGAGCCAGATTTAGGTTTGAGATGATGAGGATGATAATAATTATAGCTAACACTTGTATAACACTTACTTCGTGCCAGACACAGTGCTAAGCCTTTTGCAAATTTTATCTCCTTTGTTTCTCACAACAACCCTGGGAAGTAAGTTCTGTGACTATCCTCTTTTTACAGATGAAGAAACTGAGGCAAGCAGAAGTTATATGACTTGCCTAGGTAACATACCCTACCTAACATACCACACATACATGCAGGGGGATATTGGCAAATGCCATAGGATGTCCTTTTTGCTTTAACTGTAACATTTTCCTCCATCACTTTCTTAAGCCTAGACAACCAACAAATAATCAATCTAGCCCTGATTTGCGGTGTTAGACTTTGAAAGGTAAGTGCTCACCTTGAAAACTTTGGCTCTCGGGAGCTGGTCCAGGCTAGTCAGAGCTGGCTCCAGCACACTCCTGTATACATGGGAGGTTGGTCAAGGAGTCAAGTATTTTGATTTGTAAAGTTACAGAGTTAGCAAGTGGAATCACAGGAGAGAAGACTGATCACTTTGCAGAAGTCATGACAGTTTAGATTTGATTATGATCTTGGAGCTAGAAAGAGGGGCTCAGCACATCTAGTAAGTGTCTGAGGCAAGATTCTGTACTCGTGTCTTCCTGGCTCCACTGCAGGCTACATAAGGAGGTAGCGGGCTTCGCTTCACTAGAGGTCTTCAAGCAAAGGTTCAATGGCCACTTTTCATGCATATTGGAGAAGGGATTTTGTTAGTTATTCATAGTATTAGACCACCATCTAGGTCTCCTCCACCTAGAACTTTGGTTCTGTGAAATGTGGATCAGAAGAACGAAACCACAAAAAAAGCCTATGAAACAAGATGAATATTTAAATATGAAAAACCAAAAAGTATAGCTTCCCCCTTCTTTTCCCACTAAACTAGGAGTAAACTCCATGACTCAACTTCGAGACTTTAGCCTAGAATTGACAGTTGGACATGGTGGAATTCATATGCAATATCCCACTGCCCTCTGCTGTTCAGAGATGATATAGCCATAATCTCATTCCCAAGCCTATTTTTCAGAGTAAGAAAGAAATGGTCCGACCAACCAATATATGTTCAATTCAATCAATCAACATTTATTATGTGCCCACTACATACCACGCATCGTGATAAGTGCTGGAGATACAAAAAGAGGCAAAAGACAGTCCCGGCCCTCAAGGAGCAATATAATCTAATGGGGAAGACATCATGCAAACAAATATATACAAAGCAAGCCATACACACAATCCAACAAATATACTAAGTATATTCTATATAGAAGATGCCACACTTACTGCCAGGACCAGAAACCATGTCTGAGTGACTTTGTTATCTTCAGAATTCCCACCCTATGACCCTCTGATCTGATGACTGAGATTTCAGGCAGACCTCAGACATGCTTTAGTCTGCTCTTTGACTTGCTTCTCATGAGCTGCCTTGAGGTGCCATTCAAAATCTTCCTAGCCCCTCTTTCTAGCTCAAAAGTCATGATCAAATCTAAACTGCCATGACTCCTGACAAGTGTTCATCAGTCTTCTCTCCTGTGATTCCACTTGCTAACTCTGTGACTTTACAAAACAAAATACCCCTCCTTGACCAACCTCCCATGTATACAGGAGTGTGCTGGAGCCAGCTCTGACCAGCCTGGACCAGCTCCCAAGAGCCAAAGTTTTCAAGGTGAGCACTTACATTTCAAAGTCTAACACCGCAAATCAGGGCTAGATTGATTGTTCTTGATTGTCTAGGCTTAAGAAAGTGATAGAGGAAAATGTTACAGTTAAAACAAAAAGGGCATCCTATGGCATTTGCCAGTATCACCCTGTATGTATGCATTGTCTCTTTCTATTGGAATATCAGCTTAATGAAGTGGAGGCTTTCCTAGTGTTTGGAACTTGGCACAATGCTTTATGAATACATATTCATTTATTCTTTGACATGTCCAGATTCTACTTAAAAATCTAATAGAGAGGAAATGACATGCATGTAAGTGTGATAGAATTTGTGATAAGTGCAAAGGAGATATCCAGACAAGATGTATGGGAAAGTTGAGGAGACATCACGTTTTTTTTATTTATTTAACTTTTTACATTCATTTTCACAAAATTTTGGGTTTCAAATTTTCTCCCCTTTTATCCCCTCCCCCCACCCCAATACGCTGAGCAATCTAATTTTCCCTATCTCCAGTCTGCCCTCTCTTCTGTCATCCCTCCCTTCTCTTGTCCCCATCTTCTCTTTTGTCCTGTAGGGCCAGATGACTTTCTATTCCCCATTAACTGTATGTCTTATTTCCTAGTAGCAACAACAATACTAAACAGTTGTTCCTAAAACTTGAGTTCCAAATTCTCCCCATCCCTCCCTCCCCACCCATTCCCTTTGGGAAGGCAGGCAATTCAATACAGGCCCTATCTGTGTAGTTTTGCAAATGACTTCCCTGATAGTCGTGTTGTGTAAGACTAACTGAATTACCCTCCATCCTATCCTGCCCCTCATTGTTTCTATTCTGTCTTTTGATCCTGTCCCTCCCTGAGTATTGACTTCAAATTGCTCCCTCCTCCCATTGTCCTCCCTTCCATCATCCCCCCCCTTGCTTATCTCCTTCTCCCCCACTTTCCTGTACTGTAAGATAGGTTTTCATACCAAAATGAGTGTGCATTTTATTCCTTCCTTTAGTCGAATGTGATGAGGGTAAACTTCTTGTTTTTTTTCTCAGCTCTCCTCTTTTTCCCTCCACTAAAAAGTCTCCTGCTTGCCTCTTAAATGACATATAATTTACCCCATTCCATTTCACCTTCTTTCCTTGCCCTACCTTTCTCTCTCACCATTTACCTTAATTTCTTTTAAGATATGGTCCCATCCTATTCAATTCACTCTGTGCTCTCTGTCTCTGTGTGTGCATGCTTTTGTATATGTGTGTGTGTGCACGTGTGTACATGTGTGTGTGTGATCCCACCAACTACCCAGATACTGAAAAGTTTTAAGAGCTACAAATATTGTCTTTCCATGTAGGAATGTAAACAGTTCATTTATGGTAAGTCCCTTAAGACTTCTCTTTGCTGTTTACTTTTTCATGCTTCTTCTCATTCTTGTGTTTGAAAGTCAAATTTTCTTTTCAGCTCTGGTCTTTTCATCAAGAATGCTTGAAAGTCCTCTGTTTCATTGAAAGACCATATTTTCCCCTGAAGTATTATACTCAGTTTTGCTGGGTAGGTGATTCTTGGTTTGAGTCCTAGTTCCTTTGACTTCTGGAATATCCTATTCCACGCCCTTTGATCCCTTAATGTAGAAGCTGCTAGATCTTGAGTTATCCTGATTTTATTTCCACAATACTGGAATTGTTTCTTTCTAGCTGCTTGAAATATTTTCTCCTTGACCTGGGAGTTCTGGAATTTGGCCACAATGTTCCTAGGAGTTTCTCTTTTTGGATCTCTTTCAGGTGGTGATCGATGGATTCTTTCCATACTTATTTTGCCCTCTGGTTGTAGAATGTCAGGGCAGTTTTCCTCGATAATTTCATGGAAGATGATGTCTAGGCTGTTTTTTTGATCATGACTTTCAGGTAGTCCCATAATTTTTAAATTGTCTCTCCTGGATCTATTTTCCAGGTCAGTTGTTTTTCCAATGAGATATTTCACATTCTCTTCCATTTTTTCATTCTTTTGGTTTTGTTTGGTGATTTCTTGGTTTCTCAGAAAGTCATTAGACTTCATCTGTTCCATTCTAAGTTTGAGAGAACTATTTTCTTCAGTGAGCTTTTGAACCTCTTTTTCCATTTGGCTAATTCTGCTTTTGAAAGCATTCTTCTCCTCATTGGCTTGAACCTCTTTTGCCAATTGAGTGAGCCTATTTTTCAAGGTGTTATTTTCTTCAGCATTTTTTTGGGTCTCCTTTACCAAGGTATTGACCCGTTTTTCATACTTTTCTTGCATCTCTCTCATTTCTCTTCCCAGTTTTTCCTCCACCTAACTTGCTTTTCAAAATCCTTTTTGAGCTCTTCCAAGGCCTGAGCCCACCCGACATCCCCCTGGGATGTCTGGGATACAGAGGCCCCTCCCTCCACATCTTTCCCTGATGGCAAGACTATTTCCTCTTCATCAGAACCGAAAGGTGGGAACATTTACACCTGCTCAAAGAAGCTCTCTATAGTCTTATTTTTCTTCCCTTTTCTGGGCATTTTCCCAGCCAGTTACTTGACTTCTGAGATTACTCTGCACCCCTGCCTAGATCTGCCCAGCTAGTGCTTGGGGTCTGGGATTCAAATGGGCTTTCTGCAGCAGGCATGGCTGCTATTCAATGTGAGCATTAGTTCTGGTGCTGGGGTGGGGGCAGGGCCGCCTCCCAGGCTCAGTTCCCTCAGGGACTTTATGCAGAGACCTTCAGTAATGGAGCGGGTGGGGCAGGGCCGTCTCCCAGGCTCAGCTCCTTCAGGTGGTTTGTGCAGAGACTTTCAGTAATGAAGATCCTGCCTGCTTGGGGAGTCCTGGGCCACCACCACTGCCTCTGCCCCCACCTCTGCCTCTGCTGCTTCCTCCCAAGGGGGCCCGAGTCACGGAGACACCCGCTCCCTTCTCGGCCAGCCCAGCTGTCTCTCTCACTGACCTGCAGCATCTGTGGGCGGAGGGACTTTCCCGGCTGCTGGAGATTCTGTCCCTGAAGCCTGCTTGGATCTGCTCCTCTGGGGCCTCCCAGCCACGGCAGGGCAGGGGTGGGCTCCGCTTTCCAGGTTGTGATGGACCCCTGGGGCCCGCTCTCCAGGGCTCTCTGGAACAGAAATCTCTTCCACTGTATTTCTGCGCACCTTGCAGTGATCCAGAACTTGTGGGGAGCTCTTCTTACATTAAATCCATGGGCTGTGGGTTCGGAGCTAGCATAGGTGAGTCTTTCTACTCCGCCATCTTGACTCCACCCCCCCAAGACAGATCACTTTTGATCAGTCGTGACTAGGATGGAGTCATGGGTAACTTGTCCAGGGTACCAGCATTGAGTGGAGATATTTAAATATTCATCTTGTTTCATAGGCTTTTTTTGTTGTTTCGTTCTTCTGATCCACACTTCACAGAGCCAGAGTTCTAGGTGGAGGAGACCTAGATGGTGGTCTAATACTATGAATAATTAACAGTAACACTCAAGGCAGTGCCCCTACGTCCTCTAAAAGTGCTATGCTACCTCATATGACTGTTCTCTCCCCTTCACTGCCACCTTTTAAAAGTTATCATCTGTCTGTTTCTTGGACAGCTCCTTCCCTCACTGATGCACAGTGGATCTTCATCTCTCCAGGATAAACTGCCCCTTATTGTACCACAGAAGTGAAGGAAGGAAGAAGCATTTATGAAGTACCTACATATACCAGGCACTGCGATTAAGCATTTTACAAGTTATTAACTCAATTGATCCTCACAACAACCCTGGGAGGTAGGCACTCTATTATCCCCATTTATACAGTTGAGGAAACTGAGGCAGACAGAAGTTAGATGATTTGCCCAAAGTCTCAGAACTAACTTGCTGAGGCTGTCAGGTCTTTGTGACTCCAGGTCCAGAGCTCTATCCACTATGCTACCTGGCTGCCAGGGTGCCTTGGCCATGTGGATTCCTAGGTGCAAAGCAGTAACATAATAACATACTAATTCTCCTCCTTTCACCCACTAGCAGAGGTTTTTGAAACCTCTGACTCTTTCTTTCCCCTTTAAACTGTCCCATGTGTCAGACTTCTTTGCTCTGCTTTTGGTCTTTAAAAGCAGGCCCCGGAACTAAAGGAGTCTTATGAAGATAGAGGTACTCCCCCAGAAGAAAGACAAATGCCATTTCAAATATCCAAGGGATGAAATATAGTTAGCAAAGGCCCTTGACATGAGGAACAGAGACGCAGTATTTCATGGAATTATAGAATGCCAGAGCAGATGGGACCATAAATTTCATTTGGTTCAACTTCTGACTTTGACACATCTGGGAGGATGAGATTTGATCTGTCTGGGGACCTGAGAGGTAAAAGAAAATTTTCCCAAGTTCCCATTGTGATTTGGTAGCAGAGCTAGGACTTAGAATTCTGTTCTCCTTATTTCTAGTACACTATCTTCAGCCTACTTTGCCTCAATGCCATGGCTACCCATCAAGTTATTACTAAGCTGTTACGAGAGATAGGAAGGTAACTGGTTCTCCTCCTAAGGGCCTGGAGGTCTCCCAGGGAGAACCTGTAGGAGGTAAGTTCTTGGAAAAGACAGATTTATTGCTTCATGTGGCTTAGTCTCGATCCTGCTTGACCTGTTTACAAAATAAGGGAGTTCACCTCTCCTGGGAGTGGGGAAAGGACAGGAGACTCTCTTTTTTCCTGATTCCATGCCTACTGGGATAAAATACATGGGAAGCACGTCTCCTTTCGAATATACAGATGCTATTACTGACACTGGTAAATTCGTATTTTGAGATTTTGGGTAGTTTTTCTTATTCAATTCATCAAGCATAAATTAAATGCCTACTATTTGCATCAGTGTTATGGAAAGGATGATACTGATGTGTGGGAAATGCACACAGTAAAATGAAATTCTTTAACCCAATCAAGAATGAACAGTAACATATTTGGATGGGACCTCATTCCATTGACATGGGTAATTCTCAGTAAGGAAACATCTTTCAACCTCAAAGAAGTCATGGGTTATCAACCATTCAGAAAACAGGAGAAAATAATGGGGATTATTTAGGGAAGAGGAAAAATTTCTGCTGGATTTACACACCCAGATTTCATGAAATAAAATGGCTCATCTCTTCTCTCGCCCAGCATGACCTCTTTCATTCTTCTCCACCATATGGACAGATTATGTTTTGTACTAACTTTATCCTATCCCTCTCTCCGCTTTCAGAGGGTGAAGTGACCATCTTCCTTGTCAAAGCTGTACCCTTTAGCTAGGGTTTGTAACTTTTTGGTGTCATGGACCCCCTATGGACCCCATTTTGCAATAATGGTTTTTAGGTACATAAAAGAAAATCCATAGCAATACAAGGGCAACCAATTAGATTGAAATAGACTTGTCATTTTTTTTAAAGTTCATGAACCTGAGGTTAAGAAGCCCTGTCTCTCTTGATTCTATCCTCTCTCATCTTCTAAGTTTTTTCCTTGAGTTTTTTTAAGAGAGAAAAATTGTTTTATTTTTTTCTTCTTTTTAAAAATTTTATTTTATTCTGAACTTAAGAAATAAAACAAGCATTTCCATGACATAATATAATAACATAATATCATAATATAATAAAAAAGATGATTGCTCATGAAACTGCATATCTATAATGTACAACTGGCATTGCTTTTAAATACATAATAAAATTATCATGTAACATTTCCCCCCTTTTTTCTTCCCTTCCTTTCCTGCCCTGAAATGGCTACCATTAGACACAAATATGTATGTGTGTGTCTGTGTATACGTATACGCATGTATCTAAAACCATTCTATATCTACTTCTATTTAGTGGTTCTTTCTCTGTATGCAGATTTATAATAATCAAAATGATTTAGTTGCTCATTTTTAAAACAATATTGCTGTTACCATATGCATCATTATTTTGTGCAAGTCTACACATGTTTTTCTATGATCATTGAGCTTATAATTTCTTATGGCACAGTAGTATTACATCATGATCATATGCAACAACTTTTTCAGTCATTTCTCAATTGATGGGCATCCCTGTAGTTTCCAGTTCTTTGTCATTACAAAGAGAGCTGCTATAAATATTTTAGAACATATAGGTTCTTTTTGTTTTACCCTTGACATTTTTGCAGATCCAACCATATACTCTTTCTCCTGACCATGCTTTCTTTTCTTTTTTTCTTTTTTTAAACCGGTGGCAGTATTTGCTACAAATCAAGATGGATGCCTGGAGTTCCAAGTTTGTGGTCTCAGAACAAGGAAAAGCTCAACTATTGCCTATAGGATCAAACATATGAATCTGGCATTATTGGTGCAGTCTTCTAGTGAAAGTCACAGAATTTGAGAACCGGAAGGGTCCGTAGAGGCTCAGAGGATCCCAGATCTGAATCTGTCATGTCCAATCCCTTCATTTTACTGAAGATGATGAGACAGGGTAGAAGTGACTTGCCCAGATTCATACAGATAGGAAATGGCCAAGGCAGGATCCAAATTCATGTTGTCCTGTTTCCAAGTCCACTGATAAGATAGATATGCTAGATATAGCCCAGCCCATACTTGAGTCAAACACTGCCTTTGCTTGAAGGCATTGAGTGAAGGGGACCTGGATTTTCTTTTTTGCAATATCTATCCATCATGTCTCGTTTTGCCTCTTAGTGCCAAGCAGAGCACATCTATTCAACTGAGGCCAGCAAGACGATAAAGAGGGCAAAGAATTCAGTGACCTGACTCATACAGTTGAACACTGTGCCTTACATGCGCAGGGTAATTGTAATTTATGGTGATATCTGACAATGAAGTGCTCCCAGTATTTTAATAGTAATAAAATATTACATGAGTGTAGCTCTTTATACTTACAAGTCTTAGAGCTTAAAGGGATCTTGCCAATCATACAAGAAGAGCTAGCATTTATATAGCACTTTATAAAGCACTTTAAAAGTATAATTTCATTTTATCTCCACAGTAGCACTAGGAAGTAGGTGCTATTACTATTTCCATCTTACAGACAAGAAACCTGAGTCTGAAAGGGATTAAATGACTTGCCCAGAGTCACATAGCTAGAAAACGTCTAAGGCCAGATTTGAACTAAGGTCTTCCTGACTCTGCGTGCAGCACTCTATCCACTGTGCTGCCTAACTATTTCAGTTATCCCCTGCTCCTTCAGCTGATCTTTACAATGTCATGGTTTCCAGTCTTCTTCCCATTTTGGTTGTCTTTTCTGGATGTTCCTCCCTCGTACCAATATCTCTTCTCCCACCAACTCTTGTCTGTCCGTGCTTAGGTAATTTGTCCAGACCTGTTGTGCCTTTTATTCATATAGCCCAATGAAATGTGCCTCCAATAATTTTTCCTGAAGCCTGGAAAGGGGAAATAGGGGAAGCTAAGTGGTACAGTGGATAGAGCATCAGCTCTGGAATTAGGAGGACCTGAGTTCAAATTTGACCTCAGATGCTACCTATGTGACCCTTGGCAAGTCACTTAACCCTGATCACCTTTTCAAAAGGGGGCCAGGGGAGAGAAGGGAAATGACTTGCTAAAGCTTATACAAGTCTATCAACACCTTGACAAGAATCTGTCTTCCTCAACCACTCTTCCTTATGGAACCTCTGCTGTCATCTCTCCATAACTGAGTAACTCACAGAACTTTATCTGGATCTCTTTTATATACTCAATCCACAGATTAATAGAATTTAAAGAGACCTTTGAGATCTAATCCAATCCCTTCATTTTTCAGATGAAGAAACAGATGCACAAAAGGGAACTGACTTGAACAAGGTTTGTATAGGTGAGAAAGGATTTTTAGAGGTCCTCTTACCCCAAACCCTGAGTTTTCCTCAAGTTCATCTCAAGTACAGTAACAGTTGACTGCAGCAAACTTTCCACTCAATTTATATCTTGTGAAGATAAAAACTGGACCTGTGAATTCACTGACACAGGAACTCCCAATAAGGAATTTTTTCTTTCTTTCTTTCTTTCTTTCTTTCCCTTCCTTCCTTCCTTCCTTCCTTCCTTCCTTCCTTCCTTCCTTCCTTCCTTCCTTCCTTCCTTCCTTCCTTTCTTCCTTCCTCCCTCTCCTCTTTTCTTTGGAGGCAATTGGGGTTAAGTGACTTGCTCATGGCCACACAAGGAGTAAGTGTCTGAGGCCAGATCTGAACTCAAGTCCTCTGACTTCCTATTGTGCCACAGAGTTGCCCCCAAGAACTTTCTTTACCAATGTAGTATGGCACCTTAGAGCCTTTGAAATTTGCCGAGTACACTGAGATTTGTCTAAAGGCAGATAGATAGTATGTGTTAAAGACAGGATTTGAGCCCAGTTCTTTATTGTTTCAAGACCAGCTCTCTATCCACTATGCCAAGACAAATCATCAAATCTACTTTATAGTTTCTCTGCTCAGGTGCCTGAGTATGCTATTCTATTGGCTCACAATTCCTGCTAATCTACAAGCCACCACCAGCTGTGGAATCTTAGTATGACTATGTTGATTCCTTGTTCTGTGCTTATTTAGGTTTTTCTCTGATGCATACATTTGTGGTATAAACACAGGTGTAACCACAGCTGGTAGTACAATGTGAGGGGCCCTTGTGGAAAGAGCACTGAAGGCAATTTAGGTTCAAATCCTGTTTGTCTCATTACTTGTTTCTATGATCCAAACAAGTCACTTCCTTCCTCAGGGTTTTAGTTTTTATATATATATATATATAAGATATGATAAATATATATATGATAAATATATATTTGTATAATATATAATTATATTTAATTCCTATAATTAATTTATATTATTTTCTTATTTATATAACCTATAATGTATATATATTATTCAAAACTATAATTATATTTATATAATGATTTCTATAAAACTTACATAGTATATAATTTATGTAATGTATAATATAATTATATAATTTATATAATGAGATGATTTCTAAGGTCCCTTGTTGATCCTATGATCCTATACCAAAGTTATTTTATGTCTTAGTGACCACCAAAAGACTTCTTTTTCCTTTCACCTATTTCTCTTTCCCCCATGCTAAGGTGAACCATTTTTCTTAGGATTTGTTCCTCTTTAATGTAGCTCTTGATATTCAATTTTGACCATATTTCACTAGCAAAAAAAACGTTTTCAGTGGGAAGAGGTAATCATTGTATGATTAATCCTGGGGCCTGTACCCTCCCAGAGATTGCCCTTGGCTCTGAACCATTCTAAAAACCACCAGGGCATGGTACTCTGGCCAAGTCATAGGGCAATGATGCTCCCCACCCCCCACTGCATAGGTAGGACAGCAACTGGCAAAATTCTTTACCTTATTCAAATGCCCTGACAGAGGTTGCTGTCCAAAATAGTGAGTGCTGATTTAATTTGGAGTTACTTTGTTTCTTCCTGACAGGTTTTTACTACCAAGGCTCAACATGTATAACCTTTTAAATGCTAATACATATGTACAGTGCCATTAACAGAAACACTATTGTAGCATTGGGCTAACTAGCACCTGCTACCCCCCTACATGAATTCTCTACCCTAGCCACTGCTGCCTAGTGCCTTCAAGGACCACCCCCACCCCCCAATGCCTATAGGACAAAGTCCAGGTTCTTTGGTTTTTTCATAGTTTGCTCCCAACTTATACCCTCAATTTTTATCATGTATTATTTAGATGAACCCTCTATTCTAAACAAACTAGTCTACACACTATGTATGCCCTGAATACAGCTTTTATTTTCCAATCTCCAAGTCTTTGCTCATATTCCCCCCCACACTTCAGAATGTCCTCCCTTTCCTCTATGACCTATCCTTCCAAACTCAGCCAGATTTCTCCTCTTCTAAGAAGGCTTCCCTTACTTGTACAGCTGTGATGTCATGCTCCTCTGATTCCTATTCATTGGCATCTACTCTATATTACCTAAACTTTTCAGTTACATTTTCATGTGCATATATCTTATTTTCAGAACTAGATTATAAATTCCTTGCCATCAAAGTCCATTTTATATTTCTTTGTATCCCTTTCAATACTTATCATCATATCATGTTCAAAATTGGCACTCAAATATTTTATTGTGGAAATGAGGGAGACACAGATTTAGTCTAGAATAGAGAAGCCTAGGGGACAGGGCATGATCATATTTTTCAAATGTTTAAGATTTATAAGTTTTCATGTATTTTGAATATGTTAGGATTTTCATAGGGATAAAGGATTAGGCTTATTGTAATGGGTTAAAGATGAAATAACTAAGGAAATCATGATAGCATCTGAGTATTATCTATTTATTAGGCAATATTTTTATGCATTAAAAGAAAATAATTAACTGGATATAAACCAGGATACAAGATTAGGTGATCTGATTTCTGATTGGAAGAAAGATTAGGGACTTTCCAAGTTAGGAGGGAGTGAATAGTTACAATTCCCTGAAATCAGAAAGAGAGATGTCCTACTCCCCTACTCCCCCAAGTGTCTGCATTCAATCAAGGGAACATGGAAACAATAACTGATTGACTAGTATGGAGCCAGTTTCCAGAGAAGACATATGGTTAAGTTATAAAATTGTGGGAAAAACTACACAAAATATATAATTTATATAATAGTAAAGAGAAGACATATGCTTAAGTTATATAATTTTGGGAAAAAACCACAAAACCTCCTTGCATTAATTTTTGAATCAGACTGGGTTTCCCATCTGCACAATCCAGTTTCTTGGTTAAGGGTCTCTCAGCAACAGGTAGAGGTGGTCCAGCTTCTCAGCCACTCAGGACTAGGTTCAAACAATGCATTTAAGTTTTCTCAAAGTTCCATTAATTGAATAAAGTTTTCTCACAGACAGAAATTGGACTAGACCCATAATTGAATAGAAAAGCTAGAACCAGAATTGAATCTCAAAATGGATTCAGTGTGGTTCACTCAATTCCCAACAATTATCTCATTATTTACTAGCTCCCAGTGGGCAGAACTAGAAGCATTAGGTGAATATTTCTAGGAGATTGATTTCAACTTAATGTAGGGGAAAAGCTTCATCACAGTTAGTGATGCTCAAAATTGAAATAGGTTGCCTTCAAAGTAATAAATTCCTTTGAATCTAGAGGACGCTGAATACCTCGTTGGAGATATTGGAAATGAGGATCATGTTTGGGGAAAGGGTTGAATGTCATTGCTTTTGGTTGAAAATTTGGGAATTTCTGGTTCAATCATTGTAGTCTGAGGATGTTTGGTTTCCCGTTGTTTGTAATGACATTTAAAATCAGAGCTGCGTTTTGGTCTTCAGCCAAGTTTTCAGTCAATCAATAAACATTTATAATTGAGTGACAAGTATGTGGGATCATGGAATCTCTAGATCTGGAAGGGACTGAGAGACATTTACTCCAAACTCCCCAGTTTACAGATTTAGACCCTGAAGTTGATGGCGAGTAAATGAGTTTCTCAAAGTTGCACATGTGATAAGTGACTTTCCCAAGGCCCCACGTATAATATGAACCTCAACCTTTTGAATCTAGTTAATGCTCTTTGCCTTATACCAAGCCCTCCAAGCCAGCTCTGAGCAGTGGTGGTCTCTACAAGCAGGAGATAGCGTCTGTGTGAACAGTTCATGAGTAAGAAGTTATATCATCCATGAATCACATCAGAGTCAATGGCCTTGAGTAATGGTAACCAGTAACCACACCCAGTCATCCCAATGATCTTCTATTGACCTACCTTCAGGCTATCAACTAGCCAAACCAACCAAGCAGCCAAAAAGGACCCATGTGAAACACAGTAACTAGGAGAGTAATGAAAACATCCAGTGAAATACTAACACAGTTAGCTATTAAACCTATTTTTTTAATCAACGATATAGGCAAGCTCTCCATCCTAGATGCAGATATCACTCCTAATAATACTTTGTTTTGATCAAGTGCCTTTCATCTGAAAGGGCAAGTAGCCTCACAATACCTTGGTGAAGCTGGCATTAATACTTCCATTTTACAAATGGAAAAAAAAAGGTATTCTTGGGTCAGCGATGTGGGAGTACACCAGATCATCATGATCATTTCTAGTACTAGGAGCTCCAGTCTCCTCTCTCCTCTCTAATAGACAGTAAGGAGTCTGATCAGAGGCAAATAAACATGGAACTATCAACAGTTCACAATCTGTGACTTGGACAGGCTCATCTCCCAAGTGAGGTAGTTTAGAAGTGAAACAATCCAAATCACATAGGATATGGGTGAGGCATTGTAGGATATAGTTTGAAATGCTCTTGGTTCATGTCTCCTTTGTCTTGTCAGAACCATGGCAGGTGGTCAGAGTCCTAACTTCCACTAGCATGGTGGTATCAAAGGAGAAGTCAGGAAAGGCCAAGGGGAATTGGCCCAGAAGCCTTGGAGACCATTTCCAGCTCTCAGTCTTCTTGGAGTACTGGGTTCTTTAGGAAAAGGGCCAGCTTTTGGGACACAACCTCCAACTCATTTTTGCTGGCATACTGAAGCATGTTGGTACCCTTGATGAAAAAGTGTTTCAGGTAGTGCTGGTTCACACATTTGTATAGTTTACGGGCCAGGCGCAAGAAGGCTTTTCTGAAGATGCTCCAGTCTTTGGAACGTGGGTACTTTTCACAAGTCCAAAACAGTATAATCTGTAGAAAAGAGAAGGGATAAAACATACTTATTCATTGTCAAATTGAAGATGTATGTTTGAATGTTTGAAGGCCATAACTGTCATATTCCTGAATTCATTCAGGTAGTATTTTAAAGCACCTACTATGAGAAAGACCCTGGAGATACAAAGATGAAACTCCTCCTGCCTCAAAGAAATCACATTCTACTGGAGATTCACCTTGTTCACAAGTGAATACACAATATGTATACCATAGTAAGAGAAGGTAGTTTCAAAAGAGAGATAATGCCAATTACTGGGAAAGATCGCTGATGTGTAGGTCAGGAGATAGCACTTGAACAGGGTTTTGAAGTAAGGCATTCCAGATGTGGAGGAATACCCCTTGTAATGGGAGATGGAACGTTATTGGTGTACAACAGCTCTCAGGTCATTCTGACTGGAACAGAGAATGGGGAGCAATATAAAACGAGACTGAAAAGGAGGGTGAGGCGGATTGTTTAAGATGACATTAAATGACAGTGGATTTTTTTCAAATTAAAATTCTTTGGAACTCAAGACTGAAAAAGCTTGATTAATAGAAAGGCAACTGAGAGCGACAAAATAAAGACCTAACCTGAATCCAAAAAACCATTTCAGGTTATCTTTTAGGGGACCAGACCTGTGGGCTAGGAGAATAGGGGATCTTGTTACAATAGTTATCATTAGAATAGAGAAGGGGGTCTAAAATGCACATTCTTAATCAAGGGAAAAAGGAAATCATGACAGGAAAGGAAGTCTGCTGAAAGGATGCTGTGGTTATAAACACAATATATGCCCTAAAAGCTTCTGAGTCTCCATTAAGAGGAGCATTTTTATTATGTATGGACCAAGACTTTTGTAGGCATGAAATCACCAAACAGAGATGAAGTCTTAGGTTCCTTAATTTTCAGCTCCCAGCTTAACATAGCCAATTAACAAGTGCTTGTCAATTGGGTTTGTGGGTCTATAAGTTAAATGCCACCCTTCTAAACCACCGGACCTTCTGTGGTCAAGAATAAAAACCAAAGCTAATCAACTGGATGGTAGAGTCCACTAGAAATTTGAGGCCTGTTAAAGTTATGGAAATTCACTAAATGTGACATAGCCGAACAGTCATATACTGGACCAGAAACAAACAGAGGGATATGAGAAAGATATAGTCAAATGAGATATTGAACTTGGGTAGGTGATGAGGTAGGTTGCACAACCAGTAAAAATCCTTAAAAGTGAATTGGTATCAGAATGTGCTGATGGTATTATATAGGTGTGAGCAATATTTCAGATGATAATATCAGCATTTTCTAGCGTGTGTCTTGTCTGTGTGACACATATATGCATTAATTCAGAAGTCTCTGACTAGTATATATGGGAAAGGGACAATACACCCCAAAACTGAAGTTTGGATGGGTTGTGGGGGGGAATATGGCAAACCTAGAGGATCACTTCAACTGAAATCCTAGCAAGGTTTCCAAACAAGCTTCCTTGGTAGGGAGCTGTGGTGAACCTCAGAATCTCAACATTAGATGAGATGCCAGGGACCATGTTGTTCAACTCATCCTTGATTGACAACTGTTCTACAGTAATGCCAACAAGTGGTTATCCAACTGCACTTGAAGACTTCAGTAAGAGGAAACTCAGTACCCATTATGCTCTTGGACAATTGAAATTTTCGGGAAAATTTTCCTTGGAATCTACTAATATTTGTCTCTTTGCAATTTCCTCCACTAACTGTTTCTAGTTCTACCTTCTGAGACCAAGCAGAACAAGATTAATTCATCTAATTTTCTTTTTTGGGGGAGGGGAGGGTAAAAGGTGATGAATCAATTAAATTCATATCTCAGAGAGTTGCCTGCCTGGGAAAATGAAAGATTAAAGTAACTTGCTCTAGCTCATTCAGTCAGTGTGTGTCCCAGCAGGGACTTGAAGCTGGGTCTTCCTGGTACTCTCTCCATTACACCACTTTGCTTCTTCCTCATCATAAACCTGTAAATAATTGAAGACAGCTAACATATATTCCTTAATTCTTTCCTTTTCTAGCCCCCAAATCCCTATTTCAATAGTCCTATTTAGGCCATGGTGCCCCCCCTTTTTGAACTCATTACTCTATTATAGGTCTTTGGTGTAATTTTTTCAGTATCATAGATTTAGAGCTGAACTGAAAGGGCTCTAAAAGGCCTTTCCCTCTTCCCACCTTTATTTTACTGATGAAAAAATCAAGGCTTAGAAGTTTACATACCTAGGAAGTATTTGAGATAGTCTTTGAACTTGTGTCTTTCTGACTCCACATCTAGCATTTTATCCACTATACTAAGCTGTTAATTCTTGAGTGGTGTTGGGTCATAGGGAACAAATTAGAAAATTTCCGAGGAGAGGGATCATTGAATCTTAGTTAAACAAGTCCAACTATTATAATAGATAAAAGAGTGAACCTCCCCTCCTCCCCTCCACTCCCTCTGACTTCTCCAAAACCCTCGTGTGGCATATATACCTGAAGATGCTGGGATGTGATGACAGGTTTATTTCCAGGACACCAAACGTCCTCTTTCATTTGTCTTAGGACCTGGTAACATATCTTCCGGCAGCCACCGTCATCATCTATCCCCTCCATCAGCATATACTCAGCTCTGTCGAAGCCCAATTGCCAGTGATAACTAGAGCGAGCCATCAGGTTAAACCCGAATGACTGCAGGGTGAGAGAAATGGGGAAAAAATACAATCAGCTGAAGAACAAGCACATCTCTAGGATGGTAAGGAAGTCTCAGGATGGGAAAGGAGAACTAAGAGGGGATATCCCAGCTTGTCGAAGAGATCAAAATGTAAGGAATGTGTATATCAGGTATATTACTATATATTGAAGGGCTAAGAATAGGGATTGTGATTTCATTGATATAGGAAACTCAGATAAGGAAACACCCTTTACCGATGCATGTAGAGGCACCTTCTCTATAATTTATAATCTCGGATAGTTGTCTGGGGCACTGAGAGGCTAAGTGATTTGCCCAATGTCACACAGCAAATCTATGTCAGAGGGTAGACCTGAACCTGTATCCCGGCTTCAAGGTCAGTTTTCAAATCATTATCATCATTCTGACTTTCCTATATTAAAGGGACCCCCAAAATTGTCCCTTCCTGGAAAGAAAGCTAACAGGAGGGACATGAGGTTCACAGGATATTCATTATTTCATCTGAATCCTGTGCATTCAATCCTATGCTGTTGCTTCTTCATATGGCAAATCGGAACTCAGTCCTTCAGGTAATTAGCTGGTCTTTTAATAGTCACGCAGTCTCTAGTGAGCTCTATAGAGGCCCTTCCTGCCCTAGCCGTTGGCACTTTTTAATTTTGGTATTTATTTATTTAGTTAGTTTTTACTTTCAGTTCCAAATTCTTTTCCTCCCTCTATTAGCTTCTTCATCCATTGAGAAGGCAAGAACTATGATATCCATTATTCATATGAAGTCATGCAAAATATTTTCCCACATTAACTATGCTGGGGGTGGGGGAAGAAGCAAGAAAAATAAAGGGAAAAAATGCTTCAATCTGCACTTGTAAGTCCTGGTACCTTCACACATCGTACTTTCTCCCGAGAAGGCCAGCGTGAGAAACAGCGAGGCCACCGAGCTTTCTCGCACCAACGGTTGAGGATCTCTACCACCGGGATCAGCTCTATCTCCACCTGAAATTCTGATGTCTCCACCACCAATCGAACCACAGGGCCAAAACTGTCTAATACGCTGACTTCATCTGTTGGAAAATCCCAGAGCAATTCGTTAAAAAGAGAAAACCTTGTTTAAGGCCAGTTAACCAGAGACAGACAGACAGACAGAACTGGCACGGATATTCCTGACAATAGGTGGAATAGTTTTCACAGTGCTAGCAACAGGGAAGGGCATTTAGAGGTTAGACTTGAATGACAACGAGAAATGCCAGGTAAATATTGCCCTAAGCATTACTCAAAGAGCTTTGCTTTTTGTAAGCGTGTAGAACAGTGAGTCTTAACCTGGGAGGTCATGGAATTGCTTTGTTATTTTTAAAAATATATTTTGATAACTGTATTTTAATATAATTGATCCCTTTGCAGTCCTATGTGCAGGCTTTGGACTTGTTTTGTTATTTTAAAAAATATATTTTGATAACTGTATTTCAATGTAATTGATCCCTGTGCAATCCTATATATATATTCTATTTCATTCATATAAAAACATTATTCTGTGCATATCTAGTCCAAAAGAAAACCAACAAGGAAGCAAAGAAAATCTAGCCAGTTTCAAAAATAATGTGTAGTGTTTATTATATACTAGACATTGAAAGGAAATTTATTGTTTTAGATTGAATCCTATCTTATGCTCTGTTGTGTGCATGGCGATTCTTTTCTTTATTCATTTTGTTTTAAGTTTAAAATACAAAAAAAAATTTCCAAATTTCTTTGGAGGGGAGCTTAGTAGGTTTCACCAGACTGCCAAAGTGCTCCAAGACACTAAAAAAGGTGAGGAATCTTTGCTTGAGAAGTACTTGGGAGCAATTGAAAGTGCTGTACTTCAAGGAAGTAGAGTCAAAAGATCTGGCTCTGATGCTTAATTTTGTTACTTGTGGAAAACTATTTCATCTTCTCAGTCTCAGTTTCCATGATAACATTAATATTTGTGATACTTATATCCCAGGGTTGTTGGGAGGAAAGTGCTTTGTAAAACTTGAACCTATAGCACCACAAACTATCATCAAAAAAAATTTGTGGGTAATTCCATATGCCCTTCCTTTCTGTTATGTTTATTAGTTATGGTGTCTGCTTTCTAATGTTCAAACCCCTGCAAAACCTTTCCCCTATCCCCTATCTTTTCTATCTCCTTACACCTCACTCCCCACCAACATACTCTTTGATCCGGTGACACTGACCTCCTGACTGTTCTGTAAACAAGACCTTCATCTCTTGGATCTGAGCATTTTCCCTGACTGTCCTCCATGCCTGAAATACTTTCTCTCCTCATCTCTGTCTCCTGTTCTTTGTTTTATGTTGAAATGTTTAAGTTTATTTTTAAAAGAGAAAAAAATGAAAAATAGAACTGGAAGTATCTTTGAAGGTTCAACTTGAATCTTAACAGAAATTTCTCCTACCAATGGTCATCCTGCCTTTGCCTAAAGATATCAAGTGAGGGGAAACTCGTATTACCCCTCATCTGCAGGCTTATTCCACTCTCGTTATTAGGAATTTTCCCTTACATTGAACTTGAAATCTGTCTCCTATCAATTTGACTCATCATTCCTTGCTCTTTCTTCTGAGGACAAGCATATTCTAGATGGTGCAGTGTATAGAGTACTGAATTTGGAGTCAGAAAGACGCCAGTTTGAATCTTACCTCAGACATTTATGAGTTGACCCTGGACAAATCATTTAATCCTTTTGTACCTCAGTTTCCTCATCTGTAAAATGAGGGTAATAGCATCTACTTCCAAGGGTTGTAGTGAGGATTAAATGAAATATGTAAAGTATTTTGCAAACCTTATAGCATTAAAAAAAAAAACATACTAATTAGCTAGTAACAACGGGAGGGTCTACCACTGCCAGACTCATTGATGCCATCCTTCCACATGGCCACCCTTAGGGCCCTAAGGCCAATGGAGACAACAGTAACAAGATAAGATAAAACAGCAGTGTAAATTTCTCCTTCTTTGGAGAAGGGGGTGGCTCAGAAGGCAGGATGGAGGATTGATGGTCATCTTTCCCTTTCTCCCCAGAGAGGTCATAGGGCATTGGGAGGATCAAATACCATTCAGAGTAGAACTAGCTCTTTAGTTGTTTCACCCTCCTGACTGCTGGGATTTAGTCCTGTATTCCAAACCATACTAAGATTTTATAAAATAATTATTACAACCTATATTATCTATGTAGTACCTCTATCACATTTACAACCACTGCCTTATACATCCTGATTATAGTCATGTGAAACACACATGGGTCATGGTGGAAGGAAAAGAAGAATGACTCATTTTCCAGGAAAGGAAAGAGACAGAACAATCATTATTAAATTGAGATCTAGAAGTGACTCTAAGGCCCTAATTAATTATTCAATTAATTAATTGGTTAAATCCCCTAATTTTATAAAAGAGTAAGTCAAAAGTGTGAGAAAGCTTGCCCAAGATCACAAAGCTATGAAACGACAGAGCTGAGATTCCTATAGAGCTCATTTGATTTCAAATCTTTCCACCTCTCCCAACCCTCCATCTGCCACCCTTGCCCACACTATTTCTGGAACATTCCTCTCTCAATTCTGCCTTTTGGAATCTGTAGTTTCCTTTGATGCTCAAGCATCACCTCGCACATGAAGCTTTTCATTTTTTAGTAAAAGATATTGATTTAGTGGAAAAACTTTTGACAATATAAATCAAAGAAGTTTATAGAATCAGTTCATTTCTTCTGAAGTCAGAGCACTGTTAAAAAGCATTTCAAAAAATAAAATTATTTTTACAATTATCTTTTTTTTAAAGACTGCATTTTAAAATTTTTTATTCAGGTATCACTTCTTCCAGGATAACAATAATAATAATTATATATAATAATTAATATATAATAAATAAATATATAATATATATTATATGTAATATATTTTATATGTAGTTCACTATATAACACTTAATATGTGTTAGGCAATACACTAATTACTTGACAATTACTGTTTCATTTGATCCTTACAACATCTATGCAAGGTAAGTGCTATTAATAGCTCCATTTTACGGATGAGGAAATTGAGGCAAACAGAGATTAAGAGACTTGCCTAGGATCACATAGTTAGTAAGAGTCTGTGACCTGATTTTAACTCAGGTATTTCTGACTCCAACCCCTAGCTGCCATGAAGTCTTCCTTAGTCATCTTAGCTACAAAGAATAATATGAAGCCTTTCTTAATTATCCCTACCTGCTAGTATCTTGCTCTTCCATATAGCTCTGTATAATATTTTTATACACTTCTTTATGTACACCTTGTCTCTCCTGATAGAATATAAACCCCTTTAGGATTAGAGATATTGTTTTTGTGTTTATATCCCCAGCAACCAGCCCAGTGACTAGTACATCAAGTCAACTATACTCTGCTTTGGTGATACAAAGAAAGGCAAAACAAAACAAAAAAGGAAACAAATAAAAACTCCCCATCAAAAACAAAACAAAACAAAGAAAAAAAACAATGCTCACTTTCAAGAAACTCACAATCTAATGAGGGACACAGCATGCTAACAGCTATGTACCAACAAGCAATAAATTGGAAATAATTAACAGAGAGAAGGAACTAATATTAAAGGGGATCGGGAGAGGCTTCTTGAAGATGAGGAGATTTTTAATTAAAACTTGAGAGAAGCCAGGAAGTGTGGATGAGGAGGTAGAACACTCTAGGCAGAGAGCCTGTAAAAATTCATGGAGGCAGGAGATTTACTGCCTTGTGAGAGAAACAAGTAGGGCAGTGTCACCAGATGACAAGAGTCAGAGCACAGGGAAGAGTAAGGTCTGAGAAGACTGGAAAGCAAGGAAGACTGAAGGTCATGGAGGGCTTAAAAAGCCAAAGAGGAGATTATATTTGATCTTGGAGGTACTAGGGATTCTCTGGAGTTGATTGAATGAGAGTGGAGCTGAGTGGAGTGGAAGCAGGCTGACTTTTGCTTTAGGAAAAGCAATTTGACTTCTGAGTGGAATTACAGGTGCTTAATAAATGTTTGTGGGTTGATGGATTTTCACTGAACCACAATAAATGATTCTGATAAATGAGATGACCCCAAACTCCTAAATCCTACTTTGTTTTCTTCTATTTTTAAAGATATTTACACACTTTTTTTCATATTAAGATTACATTTTCTTGAATTAGTGTTTTTAAAGACATTTACATACTTTTTTTTTCATATTAAGATTACATTTTCTTGAATTAGTGTGTCACTGTGCATCACCTTCCTTGGAAAAGTCAAAATGATAAATTTGATAAATATTAACATAGCATTCATGTAATATGATCATATCTAAGTACATGAGAAAGGTTGGCTGACTGACTCAGTCCATAAAATTTAGGTAGTTGTCTAGGAAGCCCTGGATGAACCTTATCTTGTCCTGATGATGGAAGGATTACTATTTTTAATTTTTTTTTTGTCACATGTTCTTTTTTGCAGTGAGACTTGGGAGCACTCAGGGAGACATATCAGCATCTGGGGATTGTTACTGATTTTTTAAGGGGTAGAGGGTTGGGGGAATAGTTCCCATTTTGGAACCTTGTAACTTTGATCATCTCTCTCTCAAATCAAAGTCCTCAAATTGACTTTCATTTAATCCTGATCTGCTGGCTTTGTTTCATCTCCCCAACAAACCCCAAACCAATTCCATTCAAAAACAAACACTGATTAAATGCCTTCTTGATGTCAGGCACTGTTAGACCCTGGATACGGAAAGTCCAAAAGTCCAGTTCTAGAAGAGCTTACATTTTTGTTGGGACAGGGGAGTGTGCACTTTGTAAACAGCTGAAGTATAGTGCAAAGTAATTGAAGGAAGGGAGCACTAGCACCTAGTGAGATCAGGGAAGGCTCCACAAAGAAACTGTCCCCTTGTAAAAGGTGTCAAATGAGAATAAACTTAGAACAAAGACAAAAGTTTTGAAAGGAAGAAATGAGGAGGGAACATAGAATCATAGGTCTAAAGCTAGAATAGATATCAGAGACTATATGATTATATGGATACAACTGGTACTTCGAAAGGTTGTAATTGTGAATTTGGTAAATTCATTTTATTTTGCCCATTGGCTTCATCGTACAGATGGGAAAACTGAGGCTCAGGAAGGCAATATGGTTTGCCCAAAGTCACAAAGTAGGAAGAATAAAAGGTAATATTTGAACCCAGAGTCCTCTGAATCCCGAACCAATGCTTTTTTTCATGGTACCAGGGAGCCACTACAGAAATAGGAAACCACCTGTATAAATACAGGGGGTGGGGGAGGGATTGGAAAATATGCCTAATCTGTTTTACGCGTTAAACAGATTGCAATAGCTTTCAATTCACTAGCTCTCACAGGACATGGTTTTGGTTTATTCCAATTTGCTACAGCTCTTCTTGAAATGTGGTTCCCCAGTCCAATCTATTCACTTACCAATCTCTGAAAGATATATCTTTTAATAAATTAGTCCTTATCTTTCTTTCAGTAGGCTAAGAGACCAAGACCTCCAAAAGACAATGTATACCTATGGTGTAAGAGGGATTTTGTAAAGAGGAAACATTCCTTATCAATCCGGGCAGTAAAAAAGACATTCTTTATCCTTATCACACAATTAACTTGGTATGAATGACATATTATACTAAATTATTGAATGATACTACCAAATAATTTTGATTCCTTTTAAAAACCTAGGCAGAAATTTGCTATTTTATTATATGTACATCATACACACATACACACACACACACACACACACACACATACAGACGTATAAATTAAGCTTCCAAATTTTTGTTATCATCCATGACGCAGCGTAGAATAATAGAAAGGGCACCAGATCTGGAGTTAGGAGAGTGTGTGATCTCATTAAAAACTGTAACTTTATCTGGACCTTGGTTTTCTCATCTGTAAAGTAAGTTTAATGCTCTAAGTCCCTATCTATTCATCTATTCATCTGTGGAATCTTTGAAACTGCCACCCTGGGTTTCAGTGACTAAATGGGGAAAAAAAATCCCATTTTACCCATTATAGCTAGCTGGACCAAATCACATTTCATCTTCATATCTCATCCAGTCATCTCTACCTAGAGCAGGGGTGGGGAACCTGTGGCCTCAGGGTGCCATGTGATCATCTAGGTCCTTCAAATGTAAAGCTTGGATTCAGTCAAATGGCTTCATTTGAGGACCTAGAGAGTCACATGTGGCCTAGAGGCCTCAGGTTCCCCACATATGACCTAGATCATCCTCCATATGCCTCCACTCATGCATACCTCATCTCCACTCACTTCCTATCTCTTGCTTTGGGCACAGTAATCAGTTAATAATACTTTTGTGCTCCCAACAAAGGACTGGTCAGTTGACTACTTTTTGGATCAGCTTTCCAGACAAAAACTCCCTTCTCTAGATACTATTTCTCTATTTGTGATGATTTACCTGATTAAAATATAAGTTCCACATATACAGAGACTGTCTTTCTCTTTTTATTTATATTTTTAGCACACTCAGCACAATGAATGGAACAAAGCAAATGCTTAATAAATATTTTTTCCTTCCTTCCTTCTTTCCTCCCTCCCTCTTTTCTTCCCTCCCTCTTTTCCTTCCTCCCTCCCTTCCTTCCCTCCCTTCTAGCTCAAACATACCATGTTTCTAAATAGTCTTGCACAGACTATGTCCTGTTTAGGGAGAAAGTTGAACTATTTTGCAGATGATTAAATTTAAGGACTGAAACTGTGGCTCTCTGTAGTTAATAAAGTCTATCTTTTACAAGCAAGAGAACTTAGTAAAATGAACACTCAATTAAGAGGCAGAGAGGATCTAGATTCCAGTCATGGCTCCATTACTGCTTGTTTGAGCTTGGACACAAATAGCTAACCTTTTTTGCACATTACTGTAAACAAAGTGCTTTATATTTATTATCTTATTCAAGTTTTACAAAAACCCTGTAAGATTCTTGCTATCATTTTTCCCATTCTATAGATGGGGAAACTGGGACTGAGAGGAGTTAAGTGACTTACCCAGGGTCGCTCAACTTCTAAGTGTAAGAGGAAAGATTTAAGCCCACTCTTCCTGACTCAAAAAGTCTATCTCTCTGCCCACTATGCTCCATTGATCCCCTCTTGTTAATTAAGCCTCTCAATCTCAGTTTTCTCATCCATAAAATGAATGGATTGCACTAGATGACCTCTAAGGTTATCTGAAGCTCAAAAGTCTCTAATTCCTTCCTTGATCAAATTCAATGAATTTCTTTTGTATGCTTCTAGACTTACTAGAGAGGTTGCAGGACTTAACTGATTCTTCCACCAGCTTCTGGAACACTTCCACCACCTTAGCTGGCATGATGTCCCCGTCCATTGTCACGTCTGTTTCATGCCACTGTCGCAGAGTCTTCAAAAACTGATTAATCTCCAGCCATTGGTACATTTCTTCAGGATCCCGAATAGGAGAGAACTGCTTAGAGCCACTCACAGAGTAATACCTCCATCGTCGGCTTTGGCTCTTTTTATATCCAACGAGTCCTTTGATGGGGACTGTGATGACAAATAGGGTGGGTGCCAAAATCTAGGCAAAGTCAGGGAAAAAAGGGAGAGACACAACATGAGAGAGGGAATTTAAGTAATAGTAATAATAGCTAGCATTTGTACAGTACTTTGTGCTTTACAAATATTATATTATTATATCCTCCCAAACCCTTTGGGAGGGAGGGAAGTGTATTATTATCCCCACTTTACAGATGTAGAAACCAAATCAGATGAATTGAATGACTTGCCAAGGGTCACATCATCAGTACGAGAATACAAGTGTTCCTGACTCCAGGTCCAACTGTTTGTCCACTTTGCCACTTAGTTGATTAATGTACTTATTTATGTATAGTATATGAGGCATCCCTCAGTAGATCCTAAGCTCCTTGAAGGTAGGGATAGTTTCACTACTGTGTTTGTAACTCTAGTGCCAGAGCAAACGGCAGGTGCTTAAGAAATGTTTGTTGAATTTAGTTCATCTGAATTCACTGACCTGGGATGGAAAAGAACTTTTCTAGTAAACAAACAGCAAGAAGGAGGCAAATAATATCTTGGTTAAACCAGTCAAGTTTAGAACAAATTTGGTTCAGTGCTTTCCAATGCTGATTCATGATTTTTCCCTCTGGTCTCCCATAGCAGTGTTTGTACCTCTCCAATTCATTTATTGCATTATTTTGAATTATGGTCACTTAGCTTATAAGTGTCTTGAAGGCAGGGTTGGGTCATTTATCTTTGCACTGTTCTCAGGACCTAGCATGATGCTCTGAGAAATAAGTGTTGATTTGAGGTGGTATGTGTTAGGAAGAATGGCATGAAAGTTTTGAGAAAAGAGTGGCTAACTATGAGAATAGAAGATGTCTTCCTCTCTCACCCCTTCCTTTTCTCACAAGGTTTCATGGTTAGACCTGTATTGGAACACCACTTGACAGTGTCAAAGATTTTTACCATAGTAGCCATAGGGTATACATTTTAGTTAAATGTTTTATAAGAGACACAACATTAAGCTAAAATATAAACAATGTAACCTAATTACTTTAATATTAATTCGTTTCAATGAGTAATATTTCCTAAAAGAGGAAATATGACAAAGTAGACAGATGGTCAGATTAAGAGTCAGAAAGACCTGGGTTCAGGTCTTATATGCATCTCTGCACTCTAGCTGTTTGACCAAGGGAAAGTCCTTAAAATTTTTAGTGCCCCAAGCATTTCTATAAGTCTTAAAAAGGTAGTTTCTAGGACACTGGACTTGGGAGTCAGGAAGACATTGGTTCAAATACTACCTCAAATACTGATTAGCTATCTAATTCTGGCACACCACTGTGCTTCAGTTTTTTAATCTGTAAAAAGAAAGGACTGACCTAAGGAAGTCATTGATAAGAAGAAAGGTTCCATAGAAACCAAAATATTTATTGTAGATTTTTTTGTGGTAATAAAGAATTTGAAAAAAAGTAGATGCCCATCAACTGGGGAGTGACTAGACTAATTGTGGTACATGAATGAAATATTACTGTGCTAAAAGAAATGATATGTGTGATTAATACAGAGAAGTACAGAAAGAGCTATATGGATTGATTTAGAGTGCAGTAGGCAGAACCAAGAAAACAGTAGACACACAAAGTACAACGATGTCAATGGAAAGAATAGCACATCAAAAGTAAATGGAATAAAGTTATAAAGATCAAGCATGACTTGAATGAGAGGACACCTCCATCCAACTTGCTGCTTTGTGGAGGTGGGAGGTCCATAAGTGTTACAAATTGCGCACAGTTTTGGACTACTTCATTGTACTGATCAGTGGTGTTGTCTTTTTTCCCCCTCTAAAAGCTACAGTTTGTTAAATGGGATGGCTGTCTAGGAGGAGGAGAGGGAAGAATACTTCAGATGACTATGGTGATATAAGAAACACTAGGTCTAAATTTGAGTTCCTATTATTCTTTAATTGGTACAACAGTTGCTTCTCTACGTATGTTGAGAAGGAAGTGTCCTCTTGAGGAGCTCCATCAATTGCAAAACAAAGTGTCTTAACATTTCTTCAGTCCCTCCCTCTAAATCTGAATGGATTCTATGCTTATTCATTCTCCTTTACATTTCCTCATTTGATTGACATTAGCAAATTCTCATCTTCAGTTTCTACTGAAGATTATTCCCCATTATTTCATGAAGCTCTTTGGCATATTTCTCTGAATTGATCATAGTTGCCCATGATGCTATCAAAAACAATAAAAAACTACCTGTTCCAAGTTTTTTCATAGCAACATTTTATGCAATTGGGGAAAAAGGAAGCTTTTTAAATATCCATCAAAAAATAAAATGTGGTTTCAAGAAATCTTCACTTACATCCTGGGTCAATAGACAACAGGGTCCAGAGAGGTAAAAATCCCATCAAAACAAGTCATACAGGGGAGGAGCCAAGATGGCAGAGTAGAAAGACTCACGTATGCTAGCTCTGATTCCATAGCCCATAAATTTCCTGTAAAAAGAACTCCCCACAAATTCTGCAGCAATGCAAGCCACGCAGAAACACAGTGGAAGAGATTTCCATTTCAGAGAGCCCTGAAAAACCGACCCCAAAGGTCCGTCGTGCACCGGACAGCAGAGCCCACCCCTGCGCTGCCCTGGCTGGATGGCCCCAGAGGAGCAGATCCGAGCAGGCTTCAGGGACGGAATCTCCGGTGGCCGTGAAGGTCCCTCCACCCACAGGTGCTACAGGTCAGTGAGAGAGACTTTTGGGCTGGCTGAGAGGGGAGCGGGGTGTCTCCGTGACTCGGGCCCCCTCGGGAGGCAGAGGCAGAGGCAACGGCAGCCAGGCACTCCTGGGGCAGACAGGAGCTCCGCTCCATTACTGAAGGTCTCCACATAAACCCCTTGAGGTAACTGAGCCTGGGAGGTGGCCCTGCCCCCACCTGAGCACCAAAACTTAAGCTCATATTTAATAGCAGCAGCCCCCACCCCTGAAAGCCCTGAGGCTGGGGAGCAGCATTTGAATCTCAGACCCCAAGCACTAGCTGGGTAGATCTAGGCAGGGGTGGAGAGGAATCTCAGAAGTCAAGTAACTGGCTAGGAAAATGCCCAGAAAAGGGAAGAAAAATAAGACCATAGAAAGCTACTTTCTTGGGGAAGAGATGATGTTTCCTCCTTTCATTTCCGATGGGGAGGAACAATGCTTGCCATCAGGGAAAGACGTGGAGGTCGGGGCCTCTGTATCCCAGACATCCAGGTGGATGTCTGGTGGGCTCAGGCCATGGAAGAGCTCAAAAAAGATTTTGAAAATCAAGTTAGACAGGTGGAGGAAAAACTGGGAAGAGAAATGAGAGAGATGCAAGAAAAGCATGAAAAGCCGGTCAATACCTTGCTAAAGGAGACCCCAAAAAATGCTGAAGAAAATAACACCTTGAAAAATAGACTAACTCAATTGGCAAAAGAGGTTCAAAAAGCCGAGGAGGAGAAGAATGCTTTCAAAAGCAGAATTAGCCAAATGGAAAAAGAGGGTCAAAAGCTCACTGAAGATAATAGTTCTCTCAAAATTAGAATAGAACAGATGGAGTCTAATGACTTTCTGAGAAACCAAGAAATCACCAAACAAAACCAAAAGAATGAAAAAATGGAAGAGAATGTGAAATATCTCATTGGAAAAACAACTGACCTGGAAAATAGATCCAGGAGAGGCAATTTTAAAATGATGGGACTACCTGAAAGCCATGATCAAAAAAAGAGCCTAGGCATCATCTTTCATGAAATTATCAAGGAAAACTGCCCTGAGATTCTAGAACCAGAGGGCAAAATAAGTACTGAAGGAATCTATCGATCACCACCTGAAAGAGATCCAAAAAGAGAAACTCCTAGGAACATTGTGGCCAAACTCCAGAGTTCCCAGGTCAAGGAGAAAATATTGCAAGCAGCTAGAAAGAAATAATTCCAGTATTGTGGAAATACAATCAGGATAACATAAGATCTAGCAGCTTCTACATTAAGGGATTGAAGGGCGTGGAATAGGATATTCCAGAAGTCAAAGGAACTAGGACTCAAACCAAGCATCACCTACCCAGAAAAACTGAGTATAATACTTCAGGGAAAAATATGGTCTTTCAATGAAACAGAGGACTTTCAAGCATTCTTGATGAAAAGATCAGAGCTGAAAAGAAAATTTGACTTTCAAACACAAGAATGAGAAGAAGCATGAAAAAGTAAACAGCAAAGAGAAGTCATAAGGGACTTACCAAAGGTGAACTGTTTACATTCCTACATGGAAAGATAATATTTGTAACTCTTAAAACTTTTCAGTATCTGGGTAGTTGGTGGGACCACACACACACACACATACACACACACACCCGTACACACACATGTACATGCGTGCGTGCACTCACATACAGAGACAGAGAGCACAGAGTGGATTGAATAGGATGGGACCATATCTTAAAAGAAGTTAAGGTAAATGGTGAGAGAGAAATGTAGTGGGAGGAGAGAGGGTGAAATGGAATGGGGTAAATTATATCTCATTCAAGAGGCAAGCAGACAACTTTTTAGTGGAGGGAAAAAGATGAGAGCTGAGAAAAATCATGAAGTTTACCCTCATCACATTCGACTAAAGGAAGGAATAAAATGCACACTCATTTTGGTATGAAAACCTATCTTACAATACAAGAAAGTGGGGGAGAAGGAGATAAGCAAGGTGGGGGGGATGATGGAAGGGAGGTCAATGGGAGGAGGGAGCAATTTGAAGTCAACACTCAGGGAGGGACAGGATCAAAAGACAGAATAGAAACAATGTGGGGCAGGATAGGATGGAGGGAAATATAGTTAGTCTTACACAACAGAACTATTATGGAAGTCATTTGCAAAACTACACAGATATGGCCTATATTGAATTGCCTGCCTTCCCAAAGGCAAGGGTGGGGAGGGAGGGATGGGGAGAATTTGGAACTCAAAGTTTTAGGAACAACTGTTGAGTATTGTTCTTGCTACTTGGAAATAAGAAATACAGTTAATGGGGAATAGAAAGTCATCTGGCCCTATAGGACAAAAGAAAAGGTGGGGACAAGAGAAGGGAAGGATGATAGAAGAGAGGGCAGATTGGTGATAGGGAAAATTAGAATGCTCAGTGTATTGGGGTAGGGGGAGGGGATAAATGGGGAGAAAATTTGGAACCCAAAATTTTGTGAAAATGAATGTAAAAAGTTAACAAATAAATTTATATTTAAAAAAATAAAATAAAATAAGTACAAAAACAAACAAACAAACAAAAAAAACCAAGTCATACCATGAGCACTTTGGCCATCCTCCTCATCCTTCTCACCCCTAAGCTTGTACTCTGCCCCTGGCAACCCCTCCCATGATGGGAAGTCCAATATGAGTGAAAATGAGAATTCATGGCCAAGGTGTTTGCCACCAAGAAAATAGTCCAACGTATGCTACATAAGGAATCTCCATTATAATATACTCAACAAGTCAACATTCAGTGTCTGATTAAAGACCTCCAGCGAGGAAAAATCTACCACCTCTCAAGTCAGTCTCTTATGGTTCTGCCAAGTGATAGTGAGCCAGAATAGGGCTCTCCATATAAATAACAGATCTTTTGCTGTGAGGACAGGAAGGAACTATACTTAGCTATGAATACATAGTCTGAACATATGTAGGATTTAGTGTTTGAAAAATGGTAGGTGAGGAGTAATCATGGAAAAAAGTTATTAGAATACCAACCTCCTTTTTATTTATAATGATAATCAGGTCAGCTCTTTTTCCTTTTTTTTTTGAGGTAATCAGGGTTAAATGACTTACTCAGGCTCATACAGCCAGTAAGTGTGTGAGGTCAAATTTGAACTCAGGTTCATCCTCTTGTCTCTAGGGCAATTCCTCTATCCACTGTGACATCTACTTATCCTGTAATTTTTTCTCCTAAGCTAGCATTGATTCTGGAACCCATATAGGTGCTTGATCCTCAGAGGAACAGAGGGAAAATGGAAAGCTAGTCCTTGAAGCAATGAATTTTGTATTTGTGAGGTTATTCTGAATTTAATGAGAAAAAAGTCTACCAACCAATTCTACCAATCTTCCCAAGCACAGTATTTGAGCAGTCAAAATGGTAGATTGATAGTCTAAGTAAAAGAAAAAGTTGATGGACAGAATAGGGTACCACCAAAGGGAACATAAACTTGGACGTCATCATACTGAAGTCCTCACTACAGTTCATTCTGTGCTTTTATCATACAATGGGGCCCTGAAGGACCAACCCTTTGTGTAAAGAGTAAATTCCTGTGAAGAAGATTTGGTTATCTTTTCCTCCTATTCTAAACTCTATACCCTTTCTTTTCAAGTGAGGTGCTTGTTTAGAAAATGACAAATTTCATAGCAGCAGACCACACTTTTCTTAAAGAACAATGGACTGATGTTAGGATAGATTGATACCAAATTCAAATGTGTGCTCTGGAGCAAGATGACCTTATTGTTAAAAAAAACTAAAACAGAAATGTCACAATCACAATATTATTTCATTTAGCTTTGAATGAGAAATCAAGAAGGCCTTTTTCTCTGCATATTGTAATGCTTAGAACATTCAAGAGATGCTTGAATTGATTGAAATCTTCAATGAAATAAAATAATTTTGCATAGCCTATTACCATTAATTTCAAAATCATTTTTTGTAGCAAGGGGCTAGGATAGGGTCTAGGCTAGTTATTATACTGATGTAAGGAACTCTTAGGTAAGGAAACTCTTTCTACCAGTGTAGGTCAGTTCTTTCTCTGCAATTTCTAATTTTAGAGTTTCCTAGAGCTCTGAGAGGTTAAGCAACTTGTCCAGGGTTGAACCCAGGTCTTCCTGTCTCTGATGCTAGCTCTCTATCCACCATGTCACAGTGCCTCTCAGATTTATGGTATAACTTAAATGAAAAAAAATTAAGCTGTAGATGCTGAGGAAGAGAAGATTCCAAATGGGAAAATCCCATGAAAGGAAATTTTGTGGATCACTGCTCTAGACAAATGTCACTTCATCTAGCCCCTGCCATAATGGGAAATTCAACATGGAAGAACATGAGACATCATGGGCAAGGTGTATGCTTCCAAGAAGATGGTGTTATATCCCTGAGATGAGAGTAGGCCCATGAGGAAATACAACTGTACTGAGATTTAAAGAAGGGAAATTGAGTTTATAAGTCTGCTGACTGTACCTCTAGCTTCTTAGCCCAAGTACGTTGATTTTCAAGGTCTTTGAAGGACTTTTCTTCTACCAGTAGAAATTTTTGTATAGTTTTTACTAAGCATATGCTTCCAAAGGTGAAGATGACTCCCCTCTTCATGACAAGTATGATCCTTATTTTCATGAAATAATTTTTCATGTTCTGGCCAAGCCAGAATGCTGAGAACAGTGAAACTTGATACCAGAGTGACTACAAACTCATTGGGTAAACCATTAGAGTACACCTACTTCCCTCTCTGTGTTTGGGTTCTGCCTTTTGCCTTGGGCTTAACTACCTTCAGAAGATTTAGAGGTCTGCGTATTAATTCAGAACAGCTGATAAGTTTTCATTTCATATTGTATACTTCAAGTATCTTTTCTTCTTTTTCTCTTTTCTTTTCTTAATGATCAAACCCTGAAAATGTTGATATTCCCAGCCCTCAGGAATATCACACCAAGGAGAAACCCAGTCCCTGACCATGCACAAAAAAGACTCTGATGAAGTAGGAGACTCTCTCAGCCTTCAGAGTTCCATCTTTGATGAGGGCCCAGGCCTGCCCTCATGTGAAGGGCTCTGAAGAGATGAGACTCTTACTCTCTACTAAATTCCGCTTGGCTTGGGCCCATACAGAAAAACACAAAATGAGATTTATCTCAAAAGTTATCCAGCAGAAATGAAAATAGAAATAAATGGAATCGGGAATAAAGGGTTTTGCTCACATTCCACTCTTAGGACTCCTAGGTTTTTCCATCCACTCTGTTGCTACACTTTCTAATATGAATTGCTTCCTCCAATCAGCTTGAGAGCTCTTAAATTGCTTTGTAAAATTGTATCCACAGTGCTCAGTCAAGTGCTTTTTCATCCATCCATCCATCCATCCATCCATCCATCCATCCATCCATCCATCCATTCAAACATCTGTCCATTTGTTCATGGCCTAACCCTCCAAAAATGTAATCCTTGAAGGCAGGGTTCTTCTCCAGATTTTGGATTAAATGGTCTCTAACATTTTTTTTCAACTCTCAGTCCCATGAAATTTTTTTATGCTGATCTTATAAAATATTACAATGTATAGTATAGAAAGAACACTGGACTTGAGATCAAAAGAGCTGATTTCAAATCTTACTGCTTCCACTTACTTGTAAGTCCTATTTCCTTATCTGTAAAATGTGGGGAACTCGATGACTCCTCAGGACACTTTCAATTCTAAACCTATAATTTCTGGCATTCCATCCAGGTGAGGTAGATGACTTAGAAAAATAAGACCGTTTTAATAAAACTAAATGAAATAATATTTTATCTACTGTTTTCTGCAGTGACAGAATAGTACTTACATTCTTTTCCTTGATCTTACTTGGTCTGTATAAATTTTCTCAAGGCTGGAAGTTGGGTTTTTAGTTGAATCCAGGGGTTCTGCACCTTACTACCTATATGATCTAAGTAAGTCATTTTCTTTCTCTAGATTTCAGTTTCCTCATCTATAAACTGGGATAATAATACTCAATAGCACCTGCTTCAAGGTTGGTAGATTAAATGAGATAAGGCAAATAAAATGCTTTGCAATTGCATTCTCCATACAAAAGTAAATTATTATATGTTATTTATAATATTATATTGTTATATATAATAATTATATATTTGTAATAGACATGTTTATATATTGCATTATAATTTTATTATTATCAAACTAGCACAGAAAGACTCCTTTCTGATTATTCTTTCTGATTGTCCAAATCCTGTCTATCTTTTAAGGGCCAGGTCAAGCTCTATGTTCCACATAGGGTCTTTGCTGACTGCCCTAACTCCCAGTATTTTTCTTTTCTCTAAACTAACACAACATATGGTGGTGCTTAATCAAATACCATTTTGTTTTGCTATGTAACTTTCATTCACATGCATATATCTTACTTCAGCTCCAGGACATTAGGGAAGGTCTGCAGCTTACAGATGTATCTCCCACATAGCACATGGTGGGTATTCAATACTTTATTTTAATAAAGCCAGGGTAGAGAAGTTAAGGAAGACAGATTTTATGGCCCAATCCACCCCAAACTCTCTGATAAAATAGCCAAAATCAATTAATCAGTAATCATTTACTAAGTTCCTACCTATGTGGCAGGCATTGGGATATAAAAACCCAAACAAAACCATGCCTACCAGGGAGGAGCTTTCACTGTAGCTAGAGAGATGACATGTACACATATAGGTATATATATAGCACATACTGGGAAGGGAATTTCATTAGCTAAGGGGATCAGAGAAATCCTCACATAGAAGATGCTATTTGAGCTGATCCTTGAAGGACACTACAGATTCTGAAAAGATAGTGAGGAAGGAGTACATTCCAGACTTGGAGGACGCCCAAGGAATAGCAAAGAGGATGTTATTACTGGATCCCAGAATACGTGAAGGGGAAATAATGTGTAATAAGGCTAGAAAGGTAGGTTGGGACCAGATTGTAAAGAGTGTCACATGTCAATTAAAGGAGCTTATATTTGATCCAAGAGGCAATAGGAAGTTGCTGAACTCATTAAATACAAGTATATTGAAATCTGCCTATCAAAATCCTTCAGGCCACACAAAGGTCTCACTTTCTTTATGAATACCTAAATCTCAAAGACCAATGAGTGAAACCAATACCTCACCTTTATTCCCAACAAGTAGTGATTCAAGTTCTCCATGAAGACTTTTATGAAGGAGGAATCCATTATCCCCCAGTACTACTCCTTCCCCTATTGGAAAGCTCTGATCATTAGAAAGGGTTTCCTTACAGAAAGCCAAAATTTGACTCTTTGCAACTTGTACTCACCTTTCCAAGGTCTACTCTCAAAGTACATTATAAGTCTAACCCTGTTTTTCTATGACAGTCCTTTGGATACTTGAAGACAGTTGTCCTATTTTTGTCTCTCCGACCCCTATCTTGGCTAAGCACAACTAATGCCTTTCATTGACTATCATGTGAAATCTTCTCCTTCTCTCTCAACTAATATTATTTCTCCAGCTCATTTTACAGACAAGGAAACCAAGGCAAACAGGCTTCAGTGACTTGCTAGGGTAACATGGCTAGTAAGTGTCTGAGACCTGATTTGAACTCAGGAAAGATGACTCTTCCTAATTCCAGGCCCAGCATGCTATCTAAGACACCTAGCTACCCAAAAATAATTGAATTAAAGCAAAAAGAAATTAAATGAATTGCCCAGGGTCACACAGTTAGTGAGTGTCTGAGGTCAGATCTGAACTCAGGTCTTCCTGATTCCAAATCCAGTGCTGTATCCACCAAGCCATCTAGCCTCAGGACAGACTGAAAAAATAATCGCAAGAGAGATAAAAAACAATAGAATTGAGGAGCATTGGAAAAGATTTCCTTTCTAAGATGGGATTTTAGATGGGTCTTGTAGGAAGCCAGGGAAGGTAGGAGACAGAGATCAAGGAGGACATTCCAAGCATGAGGGATAGTCAAGAGCAAATATTAGTAGGTGACAGTTGGAATGTCTATTTCAGAGAATAGTGGAGGTCAGAGCATTGGATCAAAAAATGTATGGCTGGAGTAAGGTGTAGGAAGACTGGAAAGATGTGGGGAGGGGATCAGGTTAGGAAGTACTTTGATCACCAGACAGAGGATTTTCTATTTGATCCTGGAGGTGATAGAGAGCCACTAGATTTGAAAGGGATCTCCAAGATCCTCTAGTTCAGTTGTGACCAACTCAAATAGAAATGGATCCTTGTAAGTCACATACTGACATAGACAACCACAAATTAATATCATCTAGTTGTATTTTTATTGTTTTGTTAAAAATATTCCAATTACATCATATGGCTATGTTTGGGAGTTTTGTTAGTCACACCCTGGCCTGGGAATTGATACCCCTGCAAGGAAGTACAGTGAATTCTTTCTACCAGATGCTCCTAAAGGTATCATCTAGAATCTGCAGGAACTCCTCCAGGGACACAGATCTAAGGAACTTTCCAAAGCAACACCTTCTCCTGTTAGAGAGTTCTGATTCTCAGAATGTTGTTTTTTTCTCTTATATTAAGCTACAGTTTATTTCCCTGAAATTTTTGCCCATTTGTCCTTGTTCTGCTCTTTGGAGCAAAATTATTTAAACCACTGTAGAGTTTCTGAAGTAGACATTAAATCTAAAAACAGCCACCATCTCTTACCTTTAAGTTTTCATTATGATAAAGTGATTTAGAAACCGCTTGGAATCTAATGTCTTTGTAGCTGATTTCTTTGGTCAATTGATGGATGATTTCCTGCACTTCTTCCACAATCTTTGAGAGTAGACGTTGTCTTGGATCCACCTGTGTTGGACAGAAAGGAAAAAACTGTCTTTGATCGCTTAAGATCAGCTCTCCCTTCATTTCAAAATTTCTAATCTGAATTTTCCCACAGGGGAAAAATATTGTTCATAAACTCTTGCCCTTAGAGAGGTTCTCAGGAGAGCAAATCATTAACTCTGGCTCACCATTGTGACCCTATTGTAAATGATGAGAGTTATATTATAATATTTTATATTATATATTGATATTATGATAGTAATAAAGAGTTAACTCATTTGATTTTCACAATAACCCTGTGTGGAAAATGCTATTATTATCCCTATTTTCAGGTGAGAAAATTGAGGTATGGATGAAGAAACTAAATGATTTTTTCAGGGTCATTCAGCTAGTATCCAAGGTAAGACTTGAATTTAGGTCTTCCTGCCTCTACGCCCTGTACACTATCTATGACATCACCTAGCTGCTTAAATAGTTTCCAAATGCTTCAGTTTCTATGGGGTCCAAATATTTTGCTTATAGTTGAAAGTATGTGAATTGCTCAAAGTAAAAATAGAGCCAACTCAAAATTATTTATGTTCATGAAGATAAGGGAATCCCAGAGATCAAAGTTCATAGATAGCTATATAGTCCATGAATAAAAATTAAATCAATAAGGGATCTTAAAGCCTAATTTTCCATACTTTTTTCTCATTTCCCATCAACCCTGACTTCTTGAACCTTGAAGCAAAGTTTGCTTTCAGATAACAGCCTTCTCCCTTAGGGTAAAACTTTACACCTGTTAAAGTTTGGTCTTGGAACAATTTGTAACCAGCTATTTCATTAGCCCAGAAGCTCCTTCTGAAACAAAGATTACTCTTCCACCTTTGGATGTTGCTGGGAAGAAGTCAGCCATAGGAAAATAGGACTACAGGCAAGGATGCTGTCATCTTAACACTTTCCAGGCAGACACTTCTGATAGTAACTGAACATTGAGCTCCAGGGATAGGAAAAGTAGATTCACTCATAACAATGAAAAAGAGATCCCCCTCTAGCAAATTAACTCACCATGGCATCTTCATGAATCTTCTCTACCAAGCTGAGTCTAACTCCTGGTATTCAAGACCTACCAAAATTTTGCACCAAACTGTGTTTTCTCCAATTACTTGTTGTGTCAGTGTATCCTTTAGCCAACCTGGATTACTTCTATGCTCTGTGTGGTTTTCTCCTGCTACTAGGCTGTAAGTGCTGTGAAGTCAGGGATTTGTTTGCTCTGAGTGTAGACGTATATCTTTCCCAGCACCCAGCATAGTGCTCTATATCCTGGTGATGACAATGAATATTATGGATACATCCTTAGATCCAGGACTCAGACTACTAGGGGTTCCAGTCCGCCAATTCAATAAATATTTATTAAATACCTACTATGTGCCAGACACTGTGGTTAAGCACAAGGGATACAGTTGATAAAAAGACAGAGAAAACCAACAGAGAATCAAACCCCTAGACAATAATAAACATGAAAGATATAAGAGGATGGTCAAGGGATAGGAAGTCTAATAAATTTTTTAAATAAATTGCAGTCAAAATAGAAAGATAAATGTAAACATGGTCAACCTCCTTCAAGTATTGCCAAATTTAAGGAAATGAATCTAGGAGCTTAGGGAGGAAGTCAAACAGGAGGGATGAGGAAAGGGAAGATGAGGAAAGGGCCCTTGCACAAGGTGGAACTGGAGGGGAATTTTGAAAGAAATCAGAGATTCCAAAAGGTTTCCATAAAGAATAGAGGACAGTCGATGTAAACAAGATGAGAGTTGGGAATTGTGATAAACATGAAGAACAAGAAGAAAGCCAGCATGCAGGAACCAGAGTGTGTGAAGGAGCAGCCTGTATAATAAAGCCAGAAAGGTAGGAGGGGGTCCAGGAGAAGACTTGTCCTGAAGCTCTGCTGTAAAAAGATAAAGGCAAGAAATGACTTCTGCCCTGAAGGAGCTTTTAATTTAATGTTACAGAGGTTCAAGTGGTCATTCAGCCTCTCCTTTAAGACTTTTAATGAGTGGGAATCTGCTCGTTGTGGAAGCAACTTTCTAAGCTGCTGCCTTAATTTAGGACTGCCACCCAAGGTATGATTCCCTCCATCTTCCCTCTTCCCATCTTCCTTTCCTTCCCCTGGTTCCCCAGGAAATTGGGCTTATTCTTTTATGTCTTTTCTATTCAATGATATTCCCAGACAGCAGATCTAGGACCACAAGCCCTTTCACAAAATCTTGGTCATTTCAGTCATTTTCTGTTGTATGTCTTTTGAGGTTCTTCATAGTCTGTTGGCCACAGGATTTCTTATATGTCTTTAAAAAAACAAACAAACAAACCTGATTGCTTCATTAGCACTTTTGTGTCATCAACTATCATGATATAGATTTGCTTTCCCTATGTGACAGATAAAACAAATGGGTGATTTATGGAACTGGCAATCACAAATTCCAGGTTCAGGGCTTGTTTGTGTTTTGTGGCAATAGAAATGTATGTGTGTGTGTATATGTGTGTGTTATGTGTGTATGTATACATGTATACATACACGCACAAACAGGTATTATATATATAGTTTACGTAATATGTATATGTATACATACACATGTGTGAATATATTATGTATGTTGTTCAATTGATTTTCAGTTATGTTTGATTCTTTGTGACCCCATTTTGTATTTTCTTTGCAAAGATAATGGAGTGGTTTTCCATTTTCTTCTCTAGCACATTATACATATGAGGAAACTGAGACAAACAAGGGTAAGTGACTTGCCCAGGGTCACACAGCTAGTAGGAGTCTGAGGTCAGATTTGAAATCAGGAAGATGAATTTTCCTGATTCCTGACCTGGCAATCTGTTGCAATACCTAGCTGCCCTGTTATGTATGTATGTATGTATATGTAGATATAATTTCCCTTCCAGATCTAAATTCAGGCTCCTCTGAGCTCTCTTGGACCTCAGTTCCCTTCCAGTTCCAGATCTATGATTCCATGTTCACCATATATCTTCATTTGTATTTTACAGGTCTAGTCTTATATTTTACCTGCCTACTCCATTCGTTCTCATTTTGAGGGGGTTTGGACTAGAGATGGTGGTCCTTGACGCACTCATATTCTGTGACTCTATACTCCTGTTTAGCTCAAATTAGGAATATGTTGAAGTAATCTCCACTTCAGGGTTGGAGGAGACAAACAGAAGATAAGTCTGGTATAAGGAGGAAGCAGGGTGATCTATTCCATAGTTACTCATGGGGGAAGATTTGTTCTCAGGGAGCCAGAGCACGTAAAGTTTTGTCTAAACAAGAAAGAGCTTCCACAAGTAGAAACCTGCCGCCACGTTGCACCCCCCCCAACCTCAGCCTCACCTTGCAAAACACAGAGATATCATGTGCTCTCTTCCTCCAAGTCACATCAACATATCTACCCGGTAATAAGGTATTAAAAAAAACAGCCACAAAACAAAAATTTTGTCTGACCAAATAAGCAAGCTAGAATGGAACCATTTAAAATCCCATTTTGGACTTTGGGGCCCTGTCCAAACCAGAAGACCTCCAGGGAGATGATTTCTCTCTTTCTGTGTTCACTAAGTTAATTAATAAAGGAGGACTTGCTTCTCTTTAAAAAGCTGCATGGATTTTGTTGTGATAACTAAAAATCAACTAAAAATTCTACTTTAGAGAGGCAGTGGAAAAAGGTAGGAGAAAGGTCCAAATATTTTGTAGTTACAGGGAACACAATTATAAAGGATTATAAAGAAACTATTTGGTATTTCAATACTTTATATGTAAATATCTACATAATAAAACTATAACAAAGATGAACTTTTAAAGATCTCATATGACCATTTATATTATCTTTTATACTGTAATTATATAATTTCAAGATTTTAAAAGATTTTTAAGATTTACAATAAAATTAACTTTAAAATCAAATTTTAAATTAAAAAACAAATTTAAAATCAAGTTTTAAATTCAAAAACAAATTTAAAATTAAAATTCAATTTGATAGAGTTTTAATTTTAAGATTTTAAAAGTAATATATGATCAGATCCATTTATAAAAATACATCAACCAAAGGATCTGTGAAACAGATATATAGTCTAAGTCTATATAAGGATCTTTATTTGTCCTAGCCAGAAGAGACCTGAGTTCAAATCCTCCCTCTGATATTTGCTAGCTATGTGATCATAGGCCTTTTACAACCTCACTGGGACCTCAGTTTTTCTCATCTGTAAAATGGGGATAATATAAAATATCACCTGTAGTACCTACTTCACAGGGTTGTAGTGAGGATCAAATGAGATGTATGAAATGTTTTCAAATCTTGAAGCATTAAACTCTACTCCCCCTCTTCTTTTCTCTCGTCATCATCATCATCATGTTATTAGTAGGGTGTTCTTTTCAAAGATTTCAACTCCTCTCACAAACTCAGTTAGTCTGTTCCTTAGACAAATGACATATAAGTTATAATCACTAATCCTAACTCAAAACTTTACCAGGTTGGTAGGAACTGCCAGGCTTTGGGATCCAAGTGGCATAGAATCCAAAGGCACCTTCACACCTTACCAAAAAAAATACTGTTTTAAAAGAACTGTCTATATGGAGGGTCTACACATATAGACTAATGACAGACCTAAGAGAATCACAAGTGTATAACTGCACATTCGTATGGAGCACTTTTACCAAGACAGCAACAATAATGATGATGATGATAGCCCACTTTATACAGAGCTTTAAGGTTTGCAAAAGCATCCTATATAAATGATCTCATTTGAACCTCACAACAGAAGGTATTGTTATTATCCCCATTTAGCAGATGCAGGAAGGTGGCTCAGAAAGTTAAGTGAATTGCCCATAATTACATATCCATTATGTGTCTCAAGCGCAATTCAAACCCAGGTCTTTCTGACTCCAAATACAGTGCCCTATACATTATACTTGGCTATCTCTCAGTTACCACAGAACATGTTCATGCTAAGTAGGGCCTACAGGTCATCTAGCTCAATTTCTTCTTTTTTTCCTTCTAGATAAGGAAACTAAGACCCAAAGAGGCTATTGTGCTAAATGAATATTTTGATTGAAATTTAGCAGAGATCATGTCAAAATAATAATTAAAGGCGACTTTAAAGAAAGACATTGCCCAGGGCCCCAGATTTTTGTGGACTCTACCTGTGTTGTGATATTATCCAGATCTTTACCTGTTCTCTTCTCCTTCTCCTCTCTGTCTCTAAAGATAAATGTTCAATTAACATGTGCTGAATATTATTTCCCTTGCTGGCACTGTCCTAACTCCTGCAGAGAGTTAAAAATAATATGGTAGATGTAATTCTTGTTCTCTAGGAATATTATAATCTAAAGAAGGAGACAAGATAGTTCACTAGGTAGTGACAGAGATCAGAGGGCAAATTCCTTGAAGATAGGAATCATATTTCATGTGACATTTTCTGTCTCTATTATTTTTACCTGTCCTCTTCTCCATCTCTTGTGTGTGTGCATCCTTTGTTGCCAAAGAAGACCATGCCATCAGAGAAATGAAGACATGACTTGCACTTGACTTTGAGTGAGGGAGAGCTGCGCAGGTCACCAGCCTCACTTCTCATCCAGAGCCATCTGCATCCAGTGAGCAGATATTCATCAGGATGACTGGAGATGACCCAGGAGGAGGCAACTGGGGTTAGGTGATTTGCCCAAGGTCACCCAGCTAGCTAGTGTCAAGTGTCTGAGGTGAGATTTGAACTCAGGTCCTCCTGACTCCTGCACTGGTGCTGTATCCACTGCACCACCTAACTGCCTCTCTCTATCTCTTACTGTCTATCTCTAGAGACAAAAGTTCAATTAATACTTGCAGAGTATCATTTCCTTTGTTTGCATTGTCCTAAGTCCCACAGAGAGCTAAAAATAATATAGAAGACGTAAGTCTTGCCCTTCTCCAGAAATATTATAATCTAAAGGAGGAGATAAGATAGTTTGATAGCTAGGAATAGATAAAGATTAGACTGTAGATTCCTAGAAGTTAGGAATCATGTCTTTTTTAATAAGCATTCCCCAAAGGCCTGATAAAGAGCTATAAACTGAAATATTAAATAATACTTTCTAGATAGAGACAGATAAAATCATGAATAGTGATAGAGATGGACACATTCATAAAGGATTATGGAAAATCTGCACAAGTAAGGCATAGTCGTATTTAGAGTAGTTGATGGCATTCGTTCTAACCTGGAAGTCTTCAGGGAGCAACTGAATCTTAAGTATAGTTCTGAAGGAGTGCAGGAATATGGTTTAGTGAAATTTAATAGGATGATGTTCTAAGGAGGTATGAGACAAAAGACAAAATAAGAGGAAAGATAGGGACTCAATAATATGTACCGCAATCATACACATATATGTATATGTGAATGAATGAATAAATAAAATAAATGAATGACAGCAAGCAAAGCTGCTGAGTTGAAGTCCTCTGGTTACAGAATCAATGTTCCTGTCAAGAGATTGGGAAGATTAATTGATTGCATATAATGGGGACTTGGATTTTAGTCCATAGATAATAGACCTTTTGAGTGATTAATGCCTTTAAATTTAAATTACAGACCCACCCTGCTTAGTTACTTAAAAATAATGACAGGACGAATAATGGAAATAATTTTGCTTACCTAGAAGTTTAAAAATAATTCAGATTTGAATATTGAAGAAAGAAAACTCAGATGTATGGATTCCCCTTGAAAATGTAGGTTTAATTAAAAAAATAATAAAAATTAAAATATAAAAAAAAAGAAAATGTAGGTTTAAAAGGACCGTTTACTTGATAGATTCAATTTTCTTAACAGGAGGTAGGGTACAAAATTGTAAGAACATCTACAAAGTACCTACAGTAAGCTCTGCACCTCTAAAGACAAATTGTTCAATGGATATTTACTGAGCATTTTTACCTTTAATAACAATGTCTTAAGTCTTGAAGAGAGTTAAAAAGGTACAATTATCATTATACCCTCAGTAAGTAGCTACCTACCTCATTTTTCTTCCTACTCTGCCTAAGAAATCTCAAGTGGAAACATAAAAATAATAATTATTAATTAATTAATGAAAATGACTTTCTTTCCCAGAAGGTTTAAGTCCTTGAAAAGTCCTGATACCACTCAAGGTACTTAATGTTTTTATCAGACCTTGTTCCCTTTTCTTCAGAATTTCTCTCTGGGACTCAGTTTTATTTTCTATTGAATGAGGGGTTTGTATTACCTTAGTAGAACTCTAACTAGGTGATGAGATAGCTCTTTGCCTGAGGGTACTAAATTTACCAGCAGGCATTGACGTACTTTTCTTGGCCAACTAGAAGCAAAAGAGCTCATTAACCAGTTAACAGAGATAATTAGTTAAATAAAAAAAGTTACTATGTGCCTAGACCCAGGTGTGCACACATCCTTCCTTTAAAAGGGTGGGCAGTTCCATTCTATCTGAGTTCCCCTACTCCAGGGAGTAGTGTCCTCCAGTCTTCCCTCCTTCCCACCTTCCCTGCCCCACAATCTGAGGGAAAATTGGCCCCTTGCCCTGGGTTCCTCATGCTAGCCAGGAGCACCACAATTCTTAGTCACTGCTAAGGTCTGAGATCTCTTTCAACAAACTCTGGACTCTTCTATCGGGCATTTAGTAAACATGGCCAAATAAAGTTGTCCTTGTACCTGACACACTATACCAAGCACTCTGTAAGACACACAAGGAAGAAAAGAAATTGTCTCCTCCTCCAGGGGAGCTCACCAGTCCAGCCAGGGAGACAAAATTGACTTGAGAAATGCCAGAACAATAATTACAAAGCAGCTTTTGAATAAATCCAAAGGGATATGGTAAAATAGGAAAACATGAAAGAGACTGAACCATCAGCAAAGGAACCCTAAAAAGAGGTAAAGGAATTCTCAAAAGGGAGAAATAACGGGCCATCTCTAGGTTATTTCCATTTGCAATGCATGTACAGATACATACACATATACATACGTGTGTATATGCGTGTATATTATCTTGTTTGTACAAATTTTTTTGCATGTTTTTTCCCTGATAAAATGTGAATTTCATGAGGGCAAGGACCATGATTTTGCCCCCCTTTCTTTGTATCCTCAGTACTTAGCACAATGCCTGACACATGGTAAATGTTGGTTGATTATCTTTAAGCCTAAAGGGCTCCATTAGAATTCTCTCCTCAAATCCCTCAGTATCTACACTGAGATGCTGAGTGAACGGCAAGAGAACAACAGAGGGATAGGGAGACAGAAACATTCTTACCTTATTCATAAGATAATACTTCACGGCTTCTTCTGTTAATGAATCCATGGTTTCTCTCTTTTTTTTATTTTATTTATTTATTTATTTGCGTTCCGGATTATGCCTTAGGTTCTTGGGCTGATTCTAACTGCACAGAAAAATGCTGGTGTGCTGTCTTGTCTTGAGGTTGCTGTCCACTATCCACATGTTGCCCCTCCCAGTTTCCCTGGGAGTCAAACAAAAGGGCCGTCCCAAGCAATATGGGGATCTTTCCTCCTCAGCTCTTGGCTCAAATCGTCTTTTGCAAGTCATAAGAACATATCTGTAATTTTTTAAAAGAAAAATTACTTCTGGGGTGGAGAGCAGAGAGAAAATGGAATTTCTCATTCATGTAAGTCTAGGACAATTTTCCAGATTATCCCTAAAGAGTTTCTAATCTTCTAAAACACATTTCCCACTCAAATATTTGAATTTTTTTTTTTTAGAAGACAGAAGTGCATTCTAGTCAGCCATCCCTCCAAAACCTCTCCTGAGCTAATCTCCTCCTAACCTTCTTTGTATTCAGTTTTGCTGAGACTAAGAACACTCCGTTGCCTTTCTGGGCTTATGTGGCTTCCGTTCCCTCTCATGTTGACAGTAAATACCCCTGCCTGACCTGTCTAGAGCACAAAGAGTTTGATCTTTACAATAAACAGATAAGAAACCCAGAGATAATCAATTTCAGTCTGGCAACAAGCTTCAGGGAGGTAATGCTGCTGCTCTTTGCTTTTAGGACAAGATGCCGGTATGTGTATACACATGTGTGTGCATGTGTGTGTGTGTGTGTTCCCGTGTTCTCTCTCTCCACTTTCTCTTTCTCCCCTCCCCTCCCCCCTCTCCTCTCTCTCTCTCTCTCTCTCTCTCTCTCTCTCTCTCTCTCTCTCTCTCTCTGTCTCCTCCCTTTCTCTTCTCTGTCTGTCTCTTGCATGGCTCACACACACAGAGGAATGACAGGATAGAGATATTTCACTTGCTCACCTGCTTTCCTTTAAACATAACTTCCCTCTTCCCATTTGAAGTCCCTGTGTGGTTGGCAATAAAAACAAAGTCGCTATAAACAGGCCTCTAATAAGTAGAGAAAATGCTTCCATCTGGTTTCATCAGAAAGAGTCATGTTTGAGAAGAGCATGGGCAGCAGATACCCAGCCAGGCCGGCTCAGGCTGGTTTTACCGCAGGGGAAAAATATTTCACAATGGCCCAGTCTCTCAGAAACCAGCAAACATTGCCTAGTAGTACCCAGCAATCTGTCAAATTACGATACGTGTGCAATCTCAGCATGCTTCTGACAAGTATGCCAAAGGTGGGGAGGATGTTTCAAGAAAACAACTACCCTTTAAGCCTGTTTCTCTCCCTTTTAATTTATCTCTATTAGATTCACATCATCCTTGATCTCTGAAGTCTAGGTGAGTGCCTTCTATGTATACCTCTGCTGATCTCTGCTACCCTAGTGAGGTATGGCACAAACTTGAGCCCAACTATTCCTAAATCCATCTCCAATGCCTTTGTGTGTCCCTCCGTGTTGTGCTTAGGCTATTCCTGGCTTTCTGGAGAGGATTATAGAAAAAAAAATACATGCTTATCACCTTCCCTCACAAATAGTTTAGTGTTTTATTTGTTTCTAAAACCCTATATAACCTTCTTAGTTCTTGATATGATGTGATTTGTCATAGAAGGGCTAGAACAATGAATGAAGAAAAGAATGATCCCATTTCTCTGGGTATAAATGAAGATTGCTAGAGATAAGCATTTAAAATCCCGAGAGAGAGTAATTATGTCAAAAGGTCAGGGAGGGGGAGGGAGGAGGAGTTTACTCACAGTGATTGGGTGGCAAGTTACCCAAGGCTTCAACCAGGATGTTCCTGGTTTGAGGAAATAGTTCTTTAAGGAAAAGGGCACTGAAATACATTTCTATATCTACAAGACATCTCATAACCTGAAATAAATACAACCTTAATCCCAAACTACTAATTTTGCTGATACCTTTCAGTGATAAACTGAATCAAATAAATCAGTGTTAACTGAGTACTTACTACATGTAAAGTACTATCATGTTCACTAATAACTGGAGGATACATACAAATTAGATGTGTATGTGTGTGTATATGTACATATATATACAAACACACATACATAATTAGAGATGTATATATGCATGTATACATATACTTATATATACTTATATGTATATATGCTTATATATACATATAAGTAAGTATGCATGTATTATGTATGTATGCATGCATGTATTTGGTCTGGAGCTTGATTTCATTGGTATGAGGAACTCTACCAATGTAGAGTGGTAACCTTGACATTTTCAAAGATGATTGAGTCAAAGCTGGAAGGGACTTTAGAGGCCAAATCCAAATTCTATTTTACTGATAAGGAAACTGAGGTACAAAAATATGTTGACTGGGACCACTACAAGTCTGTGTTCCATAGTTTCAATGGGTCCTTCCTGAGGCACGGCAATCCTTTTGCATCTGTCTGGCCCATTCACTATCCCATTCCCCACATCACCTTCCATGGCTCCACTCTCACTTGCCTTCTTAGCTGAGAACCTTGCGTCATATTTCACTAAAATTATTGAGGCCATTTGCACAGACTTTCTTCTTTCCCTATCATCACTCAGATGCTTTCTGCCGGGATCCCCTTCTTCACTCCTGTCTCACACAAAGAGGTGGCTTATTGGTGTACGGATAGGTGCTTAATAACCAGATTTCTGGAAAAATAAATGTATCCATGACACACTTTTAAGTTTAATCTGGGTTATTAACATTTTTCTCCATCATTTTCTTAAGTCTAGACAATCAACCAAATAATCAATCAAACTCTGATTTTTAGGGGTTGGTTTTCAAGGTGGAAATGCTCACACTGAAAGTTTAACTGGTCTGAAATGACTCCATGGAAATCATCTTTCTCTTTTCCAAGGCACACTTTCCATATGCTCAAGGGATCCCATTACATTCCATTTTCTGCAGATTGGTACCTCTCTTCCCTTTTCTTTCTCACTGTTGCCTCCCTCCTGGCTATTTTCCTGCTATGTACAAACATAACCATGTCTCCCCCATGCTCAAAAATCCCTTACCTGATCTATCCATTCCCACTAGCTATCCCCCTATATCTCTTCTCTTTTTTGAGACTAAACTCCTTGAGATAGCTATCTACAATTGGTGTCCCCATTTACTTTCCTCTCACTCTCTTAACTCTTTGCAGTTTGGTTCCTCATCTCATCATTGAACCAAAACTGCATTCTCCGAATTTACTAATTATCTTGTACTTGCCAAAGTTTATGACTTTTTCTGAATCCTCAGCTTTCTTGGCCTCCCTGAAGCCTTTGACTATACTGATTGACTCCTTCTCCTCAGTAGGCAGCTAGGTGGCACAATGAAATAATACAAAGGGAGAAAAGAACTCATGAAAGAGCCCTGTGGGACACCCAAGGTTAGTGGGCATGACCTGGAAGAGGTTTAGGAAAGCAGACAGAGAAGGAGCAGTGTGGTAATAAGCAGAAGAACCAGAGGGATTTCCCAAAAACCTAGACAGAAGAGAGTATCAAGGAGAGGTGACTGATGAGTCATTTTTTTCCAGTTACGTCCAACCCTTCGTGACTCCATTTGAGGTTTTCTTGGAAAAGATACTGGAGTGGTTTCCCATTTCTTCCCCCAGATCATTTGACAGACAAGAAAACTTAGCAAACAGGGTTAAGTGACTTACTCAGAGTCACACAGCTAGTTTCCGAGGTCATATTTAAACTCACAAACCCCATGCCTAGTACTCTATCCACTCTACACCTAATTTCCCTCTATCTCTTCTCTGATCCAATGACACTGACCTCCTTGATCCATTTCTAGACTATGTTCATTTTCCCTGACTCACATACCCTTCCTTTCCCATCACTGCCTCTAGGCTTCAGGTCAGCTAAAATCCCGCTGTTTGCAAGAAGCCTTTCTCATTCCTTCTTAACCTTATGCTCTTTTTTTTCTGAGATGATTCCAATTCATCCTATCAATATCTTGCTTGTACATATTTGTTTGCATGTGAGCTCCTTGAAAGCAGAGACTGGTTTTGTTTTTCTTTCTGTCCTTAGTGTCCCTGACACATTAGTCAGTGCTTACTAAATAGTAGTACAGAAGGGTTAAGTGACTTGCCCAAAGTCACACAACCACCAAGTGTCAGAAACAGGAACTGAAGAGAGGTCATCCTGACTCCTCCACTGGTTCTCTGTTAGTTCCCCCAATGGGGCTCAGTTTTGTAACACTGTAGCGCTACTCACCTACTTTTACAAGGAGGTGCCTAAGAAATGCTTGTTTGATTGAACTGGATAGGCATCATAGAAGATAGGAAGAAATATAAGTCAAGTTTTCCTGCCCTCAATAATGTAGAATTTAGCCAAGCATGTAGGTACATGCCTATAATCTTAGCAGCAGAAGAGGCTGAAGATGTTGGATCTCATTAACTCCAAAAGTCTGAACTTCAGTAGGATATGCTAAAGGGATGTCTTCAGTAAATTTGGCTTTGTTATGGTGAGCCGCCAGGCGCCAGGGGCAAGAAAGTTGTCTGAAGGAAGAACCCACCCAGGTCAGAAACAAAACAATTCAAAACTCCTATGCCAATCAGAAGTGGGAACAAGCCCAAGAATAGATCCTGCATGTCCAACCAAGGCTAGATGAGGAAACCCAGTCTTAAAAAAAAATCTATATCTGTGTTGACACATATACATATGTGTGTACATATATATACATATACATGTATATACACATATATACATATAGCTACATGTGTATGCATGTTAATGTGTCCATATATATGGACATATGAGGGGAGTTAGGTGGCACAGTAGATAGAATGGATAGAGGACCTGAAGTCAGGAAGACTCCCTCATGGGTTCAAAAACAGCCTCAGACACCTACCCATATGACTCTGGACAAGTCACTTGACCCTATTTACCTGCTTCCTCATCTGTAAAATGGATTGAAGAAGAAAATGGCAAACCACTCCAGGATCTTTACTAACAAAACCCTTAATGGGGTTACAGAGAGTTGGACACAATTGGAAAATGACTCAACAACAAAATGAAGAGATTTCCTAGGTGATTTCTAAGGTCCATCCCAGCTCAGAATCTATGGTGCTATGATACTACTCAATGAATCCTTTATCTATAACTCAATTTTCAGTATGTAAGGTTAAAAGATAAAGTTTATGGAAGGGACCATAGAGGTAATCTGAAAGAGATCTAAAGGCCATCTACCATAGAAGCTATCTGGCTCAACCCCTCATTTAACAGATAGGAAAATTAAGGTCCAGAGGGATTAGGTGAATTGCCCAATATTCCACAGGGATAGGACGATTTGAAGCCAGATCTTTTGATTTCAGAGTCAATATACTTTCCTCTACATCATGCTACATCTAATAAATTCCCTGTGCTTTCTGGGATCCTTACTTTCTTATCACTGAAAACATCTATATTCTAGAGCTTTTCAATCAATATTCCTTTCACTTATGTCTCTGAGGAAATCACCTCCTTTGCAAACCTCTCTGTTGAGAATCAATTGTTCTATTATTCCAACTCTCTGGGCCAGGATTAGAGATGGGTATATATATATATTCCTTGTTCCTCATTCCAATGTTCCACCATTTCTATTGTTCTATACCCCCCACTCCACCCCCAGTGACCTTTGAGCAACCTTTTATTTCTGGTGGTCAGTGTAACCCACATCCAGCACTCACCCTCACTCCTACCCTCAGTGCTCTTGTCTACTCATTTCCAGGTTGCTCTTCCAACTTTAACTAACTCCTTGGCTTTGGGTCTTCTTCTTGGCTCTTCCCTCCACTAGGGACTTCAGTCTCATGTCCACTATCATACCTCCTGAACAATCTTACCTCTCTTTGGCCCTCCAGTCCTTGTATCAATATGAACATCTCCATCTTGGATCTTCCAGTTTCCACCCCAAACTCAAAGGGCCAGAACTGAGCTCTTACTTCTCTAGCTCTGTATGTAACACTACATTTTACCTCTCTTTAGCCCTCTCTTCCTTGCACCATTATGAACATCTCCATCTTGGATCAAATGTTCATAACTGAACTCCTCCTCCCAACTTGTCTATTTCTGTGACACCACATTCCTTTCTCTTTCTCCTAGATTTGGGGTTATCTTTGATCCTTCTTGTTCCTCCATCTCTTATATCCAAGAAGTTATTGAGCCATAACAACAACTAGCATTTCTATAGTATTTAAGGCTTTCAAAACACTTTACAAATAGTATCTCCTTTTATCCTCACAACAATCCTAGAAGGCAAGAGCTATTATTATCCTCATTTTTACAGATGAGGCAACTGAGAAAGACAGAGTAACTAGGGGCATATAGCTGTTGTCTGAAGTGGGATTTCAACTCAGATTCCAGTGTTTCTTCAAATCCCTTAGACTGTCTCTCTCTAGTATCGAGAACATCTCTAGTATCCACCTACTTTGCCCTATTCCCACAGCCACTCTCTCAGTTTAGTCTTCTGATTATCACCCACCTAGAATAATGTAAATAGTGTCCCCAAAGTCCTCTGGTTTGGATAGTCTAGTCTTTCTTGATACTGTGCAAGTATGATCTAAGTCGCTCCTTTCCTCCTGCTTGGTCCTTCTTCCTTTTATGAAATCATTTGGTATCAGAACTTTCTAAGCAGAAAAAGTTCCATGTTCCATGCAATCATGATAATTGGTACCTCCATACCTGTGACATCAAAAGCAGAAAGCCAATCATATTGCCTGAGGAAAATCTTGTCCCTCCCTATGAAATTACAGGGACTTCTGCTGCCCTGATTGTCCAGGTGTCAAATGCTTCAGGGTAGCAGTAGTAGAAAATCTTTGGCCCAGATGATAGAGGTGTTAGCTCCCAGCTCCTCTAAGCTAGGGATAAGAGATAGTGTGTTGCCCCAGTCTTGACAGTGTCATCTGCTGCTCTGTTTTAAAGTTGATAACTATAACCCTAGTTTGAAGAGTTAGCTCCCGACCTGGTGGAAGAGATGGGAGACAAGTTGTCTTTCCCACCGATTATGAAAAGTAACTATCTAGGATTACTAAGACACCCCTTTTCCCCTTCTACTATGGCCTAAAGACTCTGGTACTCAAGGATTAGGAGTACTGTGGTTGTAACTTTACCTTACTGTCCTTGACTCTATCCTTCCATGTGTCAAGGTTTCTGTTGTTGTGTGAGTTAAAATGCACTCATTTGGGAGGAGTCAAGATGGCAGAGTAGAAAGATACACAGACGCTTAGCTCTTACCCCACAGCCCATAAAATACCTATAAAGAAGAACTCTCAACAAATTCTGGAGCAGCAGAAGCCACAGAACAATAGATTTCTGTTCCAGAGAGACCTGAAAAACCTATAGGAAAGGTCTGTCATGCACAAGACTCAGAGCAGAACCCAGCCCTGCCTTGAACATGTGCACTGAGGGGAGCAGATCCAAGTAGGCTTCAGGGATGGCGGCAGCGCAGATCCCTCAACCCACAGGCACCAAAGGTCAGTGAGAGGGTCTTTTTGGCTGGCCAAGAGGGAAGCAGGGTGTCCCCATAACTCAGGCCTCCTTGGGAGGCAGCAGCAGACAGAGGCTCCCAAAGCAGATAGTGGCCCTCGCCCATTATTGAAGGTCTTCTCGTAAACCCCCTGAGGGAACTGAACCCTTCGTGGTGGCCCTGTCCCAACCTGAGTAGCTGAACTTAATCTCACACTGAATAGCAGCCCTGCCCCCGCTGAAAGCCCTGGAGGCTTGGGAGCAGCATTTGAATCTCAGCCCCCAAACACTGGCTGGGCAGAACTGGAGGTGAGGTGGTTGTGGAGAGGAAACTCAGAAGACAAGTAACTGGCTGGGAAAATGCCCAAAAACGGGAAAAAAAATAAGACCATAGAAGGTTACTTTCTTGGGGAACAGGTGTCTCCCCACATCCTTTCAGATGAGGAAGAACAAGGTATACTGCCAGAGGAAGTCAAGGCCTCTGCCCCCAAAGGGAACTTAAACTGGGCTCAGGCAATAGAAGACCTTAAAAAACAAGTTAGCAGCTTACTAAAGGAGAACCAAAAAAAAAAACAAAACAAAACAAAACACTGAAGAAAATAGCAGCTTTAAAAAGAGGCTAACTCAATTGGAAAAAGAGGTCCAAAAAGCCAACAAGGAGAAGGAGGTTTTAAAAAGCAGAATTAGCCAAATGGAGGAGAAGGTTCAAAAGCTCCCTGAACAAAACAATTTGTTGAAAGAGAGAACTGAGTTCAGGGAAATGAATGATTATGAGTTAAACCAAGAAGTTAGTAAACAAAACCAAAAATTTGAAAAAATAGAAGATAAGGTGAAACAACTCATTGGAAAAACAACTGACCTGGAAAATAGATCCAGGAGAAATAATTAAAAAATTATTGGCAATAAAAAATTACCTGAAAGCCATGATCAAAAAAAGAGCCTAGACATTATCTTCCATGAAATTATCAAGGAAAACTGTCCTGGTGTTATAGAATCAGAGGGCAAAATGGATATTGAAAGAATTCATCAATTGCCTCCAGAAAGAAACCCGAACAGAGAAACTCCAAGGAATATTGTGGCCAAATTTCAGAGTTCCCAGATCAAGGAGAAAATACTGCAAGCAGCTAGAAAGAAACAATTTGAGTATTGTGGAAATATAATCAGGATAACACAGGATCTGGTAGCTTCAACATTAAGTGATCAAAGGGCTTGAAGTGGGATAGTTCAGAAGTCAAAGGAACTGGGATTGAAGCCAAGAATCACCTACCCAGCAAATCTGAATATAATACTTCAAGGGAAAAAATGGTCATTTAGTGATATAGACAAATTTCAAGATTTCATATTGAGGAAAAGACCAGCTCTGTATTTAAAAATTTGACTTCCCAAGACAAGAATCAAGAGAAGCATGAAAAGGTAAACAGAAAAGAAAAATCATAGAAGACTCTCTAAAGCTGAGCTGTTTACATTACTTCATGGAAAGAAAATATTTTTAACTCTTGAATCTTTTCTCAGTATTTGGGTAGTTGGAGAGATTGTACATATATACACAGACATACACATAGATAGATAGAGAGTACAGAGTGTGTTATATCAGAAGAGATGATATACACACACACACACACACATACACACACACACAATAAAATAAAATAAAATAAAAATTAAGGGCTAAAGGAGGAAAATTCTGGGAAGAGAAAGGGAGTAATGGAATGGGGCAGGCTATAACTCATAAAAGAGATAAGAAAAATCTTATTCAATGGAGGAGATAAGGGACAAGAGGAGAGGGGGAAAATAAAGCTACTCTCCCCACGTGTGGCTGAAGGAGAGAAAGGTGATCTGAGCCTCCAATATATGATGCCAGTAAGCTGATGAGATGCTAGTATGAACTGCATAGGTGATCTCAAGGGAAGGGTCAGAGAGCAGCTGCTCAGCATGGGCTGAGGTGGGATTCTCCTGACTCAATTTCCCCACTGACACCTGGTAGACTTTAAGCCTGACTGAATGCAAGTGGGTAATCTAATCCTGCCTGGAACTGATGTGAAGTTGGGGAGATACTGTATCCCTGCAATGTCCTTACTATTGGTGGCAATTTCCTATAGTTAAAAGGTTTGTAAGCTTAATATCAGATCTATTCAGTTTTAGATTATGGGTAGAGGAACATCCGAAGTTAAGTCTAAAATTAAGCTATTAGGCATAGGACTTTAGACCAACAACAATATGTTAGGGTCCTTTAATTCTTAGTGATAGTGTGGAGAAAATTAGGTCAAGAGTTTGTGAAGGCAGCAACATAAATAGTATTTGTGTCTCAGTTGGTTAATGTTTTAAAAAAAAATTCTTTTGTGATCCGTGTTGTAAATGCTTTAAAAAGATGTATCACCTGACCAAAAGTCTGAATTGCTTTATCTGTTATAAACTGTGTTAAAAATTTAAAAAAATAAATAAAATAAAATGTACTCATTTAAGGCATGTCACCATTTTTGTATCATTGGCTGATCCATCTCTTTGGGGAAAGAAGGAAGGAAAGAAGAAAGAAAAATGGGAAGGAAAGAAAAGGAAGGAAGAAAAGAAGGAAGGAAGGAGAATTTATTAAAGGCTTACTATGTGCTAGACACTATACTAAGAGCCAAGGATACAAATATAAGCAAAAAATAGCTCCTGCCCTCAAGGAGTTTATGTTTTCTTGGGGAAAGACAACACTTGGGGAATGCCTGTGAGTCCTTCACACTGACTGTATAGTTTTCCAATATATCTTCACCCTTCTCCTCTTGTCCCTTTCTAACCCACCCTTCATTCTGTTTCCAGAATAATCTTTCTTGCACAAATATTTGATGGTATTGATCATTTCTGTGTTCAAGGACTCAAAGGACTCTTTACTGCCACCAGAGTAAAACTCAAACTCCTTGGTCTGGCATTCTACTCTCTAAGCCTTCTATAACTTGGTGCCAAACTTTCTTTCCTGACTGATCTCATAGCACTCTCCTCTATATACAATTATAATAAATTTATATCTAGCCATGACCAATACTTCCCACTCAACACTTAAACCCATAGAGGACATTCCTTGAAAAGTTTGTGAAATCACTCTTTAAAAACATTATCTCCTCCATGGTATCTCCCTTGGCCTCCTAGTAGAGTAACACTAGTTTTTGGCCATAAAGGCAGCTGGGTGGTATGGTAGATAAAATACTGGGCCTGGAGTCTAAGACTTGAGTTCAAATCCAGCATCAGACATTTACTGTGTAAATTTAGGCAAGTCACTTAACTTCTGTCTGCCTCAATTTCCTCAAGCGTAAAATGGGGATGATAACAGGGTTGTTGTAAGGATCAGATGAGATGTCTGTAAAGGGCTTACTGCAATGGTTGGCACATAGTAGGAACTTCATAAATGCTTGTTCTTGTTTCCCTCTAATGAATGTCATTATGTAATATTGCACTATGTAGCCATCTATGTTGTATGTCTCATGATACTGTATTGTAAGCTTTATGAGGACAGGGACTCAACTTTTTAAATTGCAGCTTCCTCAGTGTCTACCAACCACAATGTCTGTCTTCTGTCAGTCAATCAAAAAGTATTTATTAAGCACCTATGTACTAGGTACTTTGCTAAGCACTGGGCATATGCGGAGAGGGAAAAGATTGTCCCTGAGCAAACAAATATGTACAAAAGAACTATATATGGATAAACAGGGGGAACTGTATAGAAGGAGGGCACTAGAATTAAGGATTGGGAAACGCTTCCTGTAAAAGGCAAGATCTTAGTTGGTACTTAAAAGAAGTTAGAAAAGCCAATAGACAGATGAAGGAGTAAAATATTCCAGGCATGGGAAACAGAAAGAGAAAATGCCAGGAGTGGAGAGATAAAGTATATTGTTAGTGGGACAGCAAAGGAGGCCAATGTCACTGCGTCAGAAAATGTGTGTGTGTGTGTGTGTGTGTGTGTGTGTGTGTGTGTGGCTAGGGTGGTGGAGGATTAGGGTGTATAAGATGTAAGAAAACTGGAAAGGTATGTGTGAAGGTAGGTTATAAAGGGCTTAGAATACAAAACAAAATTTTGTATTTGATCCTGGAGGTGACAGGGAGTCTGGAATTTATTGTGAAAAGTAAGTAAAGTCTCCCACTGCATCCTGGGTCATCTCCAGTCATCCTGATCTATATCTGGCTACTGCACCCAGATAACCCTAGAGGAGGAGGTGAGGCTGGTGACTTTTCACAGCCCTCCCTCACTCAAATCAAAATCAATCGCAAATCATGTCACCATTTCTCTGATGTCATGATCCTCTTTGAGAATGAAGGACAAATCAAAACAAGAAGATGAAGAAACGGGATGATGGACTTGCTGAGGGTCACACAGCTAGTAAGTGTCTGAGATCAGATTTGAACTCAGGTCTTTCTGGCTCCAGGTTCAGTGGTTATTCTATCTATTACACCACCTAACTAACATGAGTGACATAGTCAGACTTGAGCTTTAGGAAAAATGATTTTGGCAGCTGAATGGGAAGATAGATTAAATAAGGGAGACAAACCCACTAAGATGTTATTGCCACAGCCTAGGACTGAGGTGAGAAAAGTCTGTCCCAGTGTGACAGCAGTGTTGGAGGAGAAAAGGGGCTATGTGGGAGAGATGTTGCAAAGGTAAAATCAATATTTTGAGTAGGGGGAAGTGAAGATAGTAGGGAGTCATAGGTGACACCTGGGTTGTGAGCATGGGAAATGGAAAAGATAGTGGTACTGCTGTGGTCTCATGATGTGTTATGGTGGAACTGTCTCAGAGAATTCAGTCTGACCACTTCTAATTAAAGTAAAGGCATTTATTGAGATGGACGCCTCTCATGAAATGGGCTAAGTTCCAACAGGAACCAACAACTTTAGAGAAAGCAAGATGGATTTTTATGGAATAAAGATGCAGTCACATAACAGAAATTATGAACATTAAAAAGGCAGGAGAGGTTTGTTAAGGGAATAGGTAATAGGGAAGAGGTCTCAGTAACAGTGGAATTGTGCATGTCATTACCCACAATGCATGTAGGAAAGTCCAGCTGGGGAATAGGTATGTATGATAATAGTATAATAAGCCTCTCTCTGTCATAAATTTGCTCTAGGTCATACTAGTACTTTTCAGGTGCCTACTTAAGAAAAGTCCCTCCTATTGTTTTGGGGTCCACATCCTGCTTGGGCATCCTGGTGGTATTGCTTTCTGATTGGTGGAGTATTGTGGTCCTGTCTAAGGCTTAGATGGATGTGGTTGTGCTTGAGTGCATGGACACACCTGCTGTTTCTGTGGGAAATATGAGGAATGGGTCTGGGGGTAGTGGCTGGGATCCCATCACATGGACACACCTGCTGTTCTGTGAGAAATATGAGTTCATGGACACACCTGTTTTTCTGGTGAGGCAGTGAGGCATTTATGAGGAAGTTAGGATACTGAGTTGGGGATGGGGGGCAGGCAGTGACTAGATAGGGGCAGTGGACCTGCTGTTCAGTGGAGCCTATAAGGAAGTTAGAATATTGGGGCTGGGGGCAGCTTTATTAGGATTCCCTCAGAACCTCATTTTACAGATGAAGAAATTGAGGAAGGGATTTGACAGTCATCATATAGTGACCTAGAATAATTATGCAGAGAGTAATGGTAAAGTTGGGTTGCCAGCCTTGGTTTCTTGACTCCCTGTCCAGGCTTCTTTCCAATGAACCTCACTGACACAAAAATATTTTTGGAATAAATGACTCCCCCATCTGTTAGGGTCTTTGAGTAGCCCCTAGTTAAACTCCAGACCACCCACTGTTCTGTTGAGGTAGCCCAATTTTACTTCCATCTTTTCATGTTGCGTGGATAGGTCTAACCATGGGCTAGATGTGAATTAGGCCCATGTATCCCTCGGTCTTGTCTTCAAGGGCTAGAGCTGGCCTCACTCTAGACTGGAGCTTGGAAACGTGTATCCAACTATAACTGTTCTGACAGTGAGCTACAGGGCAAGAGATAAGGTCAAAGGGAACTGGAGAAGGGCTGAGGATTGGGGGTGGGGCTGGGAGCTAGTTTTCCTAGTAGGTGGATGGATCTGGAAAGAGCTAAATAATAATGAAGATCCTGATGTTTATTTGTGCACAAATAAACATCTTTATCTTTATCTGCTGCACAAGGTCATGTAGATGAGTATGCTTGTCAATACAATACCTAGAATACACAAGAAACATCCCATCATCATCTGGGAAGAATTTTCTTTTCTTCCTTCTTCCTTCTTTTCATCTTCTTTCCTCCTTTCTCCCCTTCCCTCCTCCCTCTTTCTCTCTTCCTTCCTTCCTTTCTTCTTTCTTTTCTTCCTTTTGAAATTCTCTTTCCTCTTCTCCCATTCCCTCCCTCCCTCCCTCCCTCCCTCCTTCCCTCCCTCCCTTTCTTCCTTCCTAGCCATGACAATTATCTGAGCACCTTGAAAGGAGTCATCTTTCAGAATTAGTAATCAGTGGGAGAAGTACGCAGGTTGTCTCTTCGTACAGAGCTCAGGGGGCTGCATTGAATCATGGGTGCTCAGGATACTGAGGGTTTCTGAAGGTTCTGAGTAGAGCTGGTTATTCTAACAGGGCCTAATTTTCTTTGTATCCAGTTCCTGACTGGAAACATTTCCCACAGAACTCTTCGGCATCCTCTGAAAATCAATAGAAACTCTTGCTGTAAGAAATCAATTAGGTCAGGAAAAAGCAACCTAATGACAGACCATTGAACAGTATCATGTTTGTAAGACTCACTGTGAGGTTTTCTTCATTGAAAAAAGTGTGTTTGTATACATTCATATATATGTATACATATATCTGCATAAAATTGTGTATATATATATACATATACGTAGATATAAATATACACATATACATCCTTAAACACACACAGACATATATATTACACAGAGGAAGATAAGATACAGATCACATAATGAGCTGAGAGGCAAAGGGAGGGAAATAATTGCAAGGTATGCAAATATCTTGTAGTTACATAATTTCAAGGACAGACTTTTTAATGTACTTAAAAGATACTCTTAAGTAAATGATTCAATTCCTTACGCAGCAAAAATAGAGTATTATAAAACAGCTCATGTTGATATATATATATATTGTATTAACACAATTGATATTTATATATATATATATATATATATATTTTAAAGCAGGGCAGCTAGGTGGATAGAGCACTGGGCCTGGAGTCAAGAAAACCAGAATTCAAATCCAGCCTCACATGCTTACTAGGTGTGTGATCTTGGACAAGTCACTTAACCTCAGTTGGCTTCAGTTCCTCCTCTATTAAATGAGCTAGAGAAGGAAATGACAAACGACTCCAGTATTTTTGCCAAGGAAATCTCAGATTGGGTCAGGAAAAGTCAGACAAAAGTCAGAACAACATCATCTTTAAAGCAGTTTACAAAGTGCTTTCTTTACAACAACCTTGGATTGTAGGTTGTACAAGCAAATATTGGTGCCAATTTTTCCAATGAGCAAACTGAATTTCAGAGAAACCCAAGGTCCTAAACTAGTAAGTAGAAGACCTAGGGTTTAAACCCAGGTCTGAGACTAGGGAGATTTCTTCAAATTTCTAGTTTTTCTAGTTACTCTTATTCTGCTATATTATTTCCGATTTTATATATGCTCATTTCCAATCCAATTTATTTAATAAACAGCTGCTATGTGTAAGACACTGTGCGTGGTACTAGAGATAAAAAGATAAAATGGAAGAAAAAGTTTCTGCCCTCAAGATGCTTCCATTCTACTAGGGGAAATACAATAGGTTTAACTGTTTGTTTAGCCCAACATATCCATCATTATTGGAGAAGGAAGGAAGTACAAGGCGCAGGAAGGCTCTCCAGTACTGAGCATCTTCCTCCCTGACCTCTTCCCCTAGCAGAGCTGCCCAGAACCCATCCTGCCACTTCACGGGCAATGTAACTTGGATATGATGGGAGTCACCAACTCTATTCCTTCTGCTGAAATGCAGGACCTTTGTCTTGCTGCTGAACTCTGCTGACTCTGGCAGAGAGAGTCAGATTAAAGACTTCACACAGCTCTGCCTCCCTCCGATCCAATCCACAAGCAAGTTAAGACATCACTCTCATCCTATCACTCTCATCAATGAACAATACCACGAGGTCTCACCACCTGCCCTCCCTCCATGCTCTGCACATCTGGGCATTGTCTTCTGACCTGTTAAATTCAGGATCTCTGGCTTTGCCATCTGCTTCACACATTTACTATCTGTATGGCCCTGGACAAGTAATTTCCCCTCTCAGACTCACTTTTTACAGCTCTAAAATGGGAATAATAATGACATCTACCTCACAGGTTTATTGTAAAGACCAAATGAGATAATATATGTAAAATGCTTTATAGACCTTGAAGTACTAAGTAAATGTTAACAATTATAGTAGTTGCTTAATATTTATTGAATCGAACCAACTGAAAATCTTGGAATTAGAAGTAACTTTAGAGGTCTGTAGGGATCATGTATTTAAACTGAGATGGGACTAGAGAGTTTGTTTAACCCAGGGAGGAAGGGAAGAATCGACATTTGTTCAGTGCCCACTATATGGCAGGTTCTGACCTAAGTAGTTTATAAATATTTATATCATTTGAACCTCACAGCAATCCATTATTTTTATTGTTATCTCCATTTTACAAATGAGAAAACAGAGGCAGATAGAGCTTGAGTGACTTGCCCAGAGTCATACAACTGGTATATGTTTGAGGCAGGATTTAAACTCGAGTCTTCCTAATTCTAGACCCACCATTCCATCCACTGCACCAGCCAGCTGTCCCATTGTGTTATACATGAGCAAATTGCTGCCCCAGAGGAGGGAAGTGACTCTTAAGTAAAGCAGAACTCTTAGCTCAAGAGTATAAAAGACCTGATTCAGACCCAGATAGATCCATCCCATGGCTTTGCTCCCAGTTCTGTGTTTCTCCCACTACACCATTCTATCTCCCCTCAATAAGCTAGTCTAACCTACCACCAGATGAGGAAATCCCCTCTGCAGTAACCTTAGTAAACAATCCATCCAACTTCTGTTTGCAAATTCCAAGAGAAGGGGGAAGTAAATGAGTGGGGGAATTCCCTACTTACTTCTCCATTCTGCTATGGAAATAAGGGAATTACGCAAGGTCAGACTGGAAGGAACTTTGAGACCATCTAATCCAACCCTTGAATGAGAATACAATGATCTAATTAGTCATTAGCTTTTGCTTCCCCTCTGTGAAGGGGCAAGCCTGGGGTTTACCTTGAAACTCCCTTCACTTCCCCTTGGAATAGCTATTGTAAGGAAGTTCTTTCATAGGCTAAATCTGACACAGGCAACCTTCATTCTTGCCCTTTGTTTAGTTCTCCAGAGTCAAAAAGTACAATAAAAATATTCCATCTTCCATGTGACCACCCTGAAACTACCCAAAGTCAACTTAGTTTATAGTGGTTGGAGCAGTTCTGTCTCTGACTCATTTTACAGATGGGCCTCCTAAAAGCTCTTCCAAGCCTAGAGTTGTAGTCAAGAGTTCTGCAGTTTCTTGGTGATTCCCCCCAACCCCTGCCAAATGGAGAACAAAGGAGTGTAAAGCAAAATACTTAGGTAATGCAGTGAAATGAATGACTAAAAAGATTCCTCTTCCCCACAATATACAAGAGGTGTAGATGCTCCCACTTCTTACCATATACCTGTAAGAGAGAAGGTACACACAAGGAACATGTAGCTTGGGAACCCCCATGATGCAGTAGAGAGACTTGGAGTCAGAAAGTCTCAAGTTCAAATCCTGCCTCAGACACTTACTGTATGAACCCCGGGCAAGTCACTTAACTTCTCTCAGTCTTAGTTTTCTCGTCTATAAAATGGGAATGATAAATGGCACCTACATGCTGGGGTCATTGTGAGAATCAAATGAGACATTAGTAAAGCTTTGCAAACCTTAAAGTGCTGTAGAAATGCTAGCTATCATCATTCGTAACTCACAGTTTCCATCCTACTGCTTATTTCCCAGAAAATCCTCCCAAGTCTTTTGGTAAAGTCTTGAGATTAGCTAGCTGCTCTCTTGGTTGAGTTGGTCAGTTGCCCTTGTTGCCCTCTGCTGGTGACTTCAGGGAGCTGCCCGCTTTGGGGAATCTTTCTTTTCGCTGCTACGCTTCTAACAGAAGTTGGATTCTGAATACTATAGTGATTCTTAACCCACAGGAGGAAGCGCCTGTTCACTCTGTCTCAGCTGTTACATGGGTTATGTAACCCAGCCAGCCATACTCAGCAAGCTAGCTAGGGAAATAAACTGTTGAGGATTTAACGATGTCTTTGCAACCTACTCTCTGTCTTACCTACTGTTCCCTAACCTTATCTCACATGGGGTTAGAAAATTCTTCTCAGTTCTTTTGCACTCCCATCATGTTATCTGTGGTCCATGCAAATTTACCAGGTAAACAAAACCGTGAGGGATTTGGTAGAGCTGATATTTTATCATTTTTTCCTGACAATAACAAAGTTCCTGCTTTCCCAATACTATCCCCCTAAATTTAGAAAAAAAAAAATTGTTCTATTAACACATCACACTCATTCCATAGGCACATTCATAGGTGCTCATCATAAAAATGTGTGTTAGTCCTTCATTGCTGAAAAAAACCATGCCATCAGAGAAATGATGACATGACTTACCCTTGACTTTGTTTTGAGGGAGGGAGGGCTGGACAGGTCACCAGCCTCACTTCTCCAGAGAAACATTTGAATCCAGTGACCAGATATTCATCAGGATGATTGGAGATGACCCAGGATGAGGCAATTAGGGTTGACTTTCCCAAGGTCACACAGCTAGTGAGTGTCAAGTGTCTGAGGTGAGATTTGAACTCAGCTCCTCCTGACTCCTGCACTAGTGCTCTATCCACTGCACCACTTAGCTGCCCCCATTGTAAAAGTAATCAATCAATAAAGACACAGACCCAGGTAATCATCCCAAATAACCAATACACATGCAAGATTATAGTATATATCACTCACATTAAATTTGTCTGTAGAGCCACATATATAGGATAGGTATCATGTAGAAAAATAGCATATAGCACAGGTCACAAAAGCACACTAAAGATCAAACAGGTGAAATACAAATACAAAGGTAGTGCAGTGGATAGAGAACTGGGCCTGGAGTCAGCAGGACCAAAGGTTAAATCCAGCTTCCTAGCAGTGTGATCTTGGGCAAGTCACTTAACCTATGTCTGCCTGTTTCCTCAGCTGTAAAATGGAGACAGTCATAGCATCACACATACAATAATGCCAACACGATCTCATCTTTGCCTCAGTAGAGCAAAGGCATTGATCATTTCCAGCTATATTAGGCAGTCAAGTGGATCAGTGGAGTCAGTGGAACTTACTGAGTTCAAGTAAGGATGCTTATTTACTTAGTAGCTGTGATGTGACCCTGGGCACATCACTCAGACTGTTTGCTTTAATTTCCTCATCTGTAAGATGGGGATAATATGAGCACCTACTTTACCTGGTCATTGTGAAGATCCATTGAGATGTTTCTAAAGTGCTTAGCACAGAGTGTCTGGCACATAGGAAGTGCTATATATCTATTTTATTCTCTTTCCCATATGAAAAAATTACATGTTATGATTACATATAAAATATGCATTGCATGCTCAGGGTCAGTGGGCATCATCTGACTATATGTGCAACATCCTCCTTCATTTAGGGGAAGCATTGTAAGTCTGCATGCTCACTGTGCTTATAGTGGCCTTCGGTCAGCTTCTGCCATATTGTCAGATCCGCTGGTTTACTATTACTATCCTAAATTTTTGGTTGGTTCAGGCTGACTCTCAGCATCCTTGGGGTCAACTGGTCTGAAATCCATATCTTGAACTTATATCTAGCCCAGCCTGAGTATTACTGTTTCTGGTCAATCAAGCTGTATATGTGACCTCCATTTCCTTGGACATTCCCACTTCCTTACTGTACAATCAGGTCAAAAAGCAGTTGTCCAGATTTAACCTCACCCTCCTTTCATCTGTCTTGCCTGAGGTCCTCTTCAAGTAGGAGCTATATCACTTGACCTCCATGACACTTCAGAGGAGATGAACCAAATTTTTCTCCATCTAAACTGTTACCTGGATCTTCTTCAAATGAACTATTGCCTGGTTCTTGATAGTCCATTCTCATTGTCATGGAGTCTGCTCATTCAATTTTCTTTTGCTTTTCTCATTTTAATGATGAAGATGTTCTATTGGCAATAGCTGATTGTGATGGATTTATTGACCTTGCACTCACCTTGAGATGGGGTGGTGCTCTATTATTTGACTCTCTTGTGTTTTTCCTGGACACCTAGATTTCCTTCCTTCCTGGGTTTGGCAGTGAACCAGGGTATCATATGATTATATTCCAAACCACTCCTCTCTGAGCAGAGGCTATAGAGAAGTACCTTTAGACATCACACCTGGATTATTGCAATAGCTGGTTGGTAGGGTTTGTCTGCCTCAAGTCTTCTCTTAGAAAGGCTTACCTCCCAGTCAAGAGATGTTTTGAACACATCTTTTCTTCCAAAGCACAAATTAATAGGTGCTGGGAACACACAAAAATAAAACCATTCCTCAAAGACCTTACATTCTATTACGGGAGAGACAATATGTGTGTGTATATATGTATAATACATATATATGTATGTATGTATATATACACATATACACACATACACATAGGATTTTGCCTTAGGTCTTCTAGACCTAAGATTATTATAGCTATGGAGTATGTTTAGTTATTTTTATTCATGTCTGACTCTTCATGATCCCTTTTGGGTTTTCTTGGCAAAGGTACTAGAGTAGCTCACCCTTTCCTTCTCTAGCTCATTTTACAGATGAGAAAACGAAGGCAAACAGGGTTAAATGTCTTGCCCACAGTCACACAATTAATAAGTGTCTGAGACCGGATTTGAACCCAGGTCTTCCTGACTCCAGGTCTAATGTTCTATCCCCTGTGCCACCTAGCCATTCTCTCCAGTCATTCTGATGAATATCTGGTCACTGGATCCAGATAGCTCAGGAGGAGAAAGTGAGGTTGGTGACCCTGTACAGCCCTCCCTCACTCAAAACAAAGTCAAGTGCAAGTCATGTCATCATTTCTCTGATGTCATGGTCTTCTTCAAAAATGAAGGATGAACACAACCTGTGAGTAGACCAAGGTGCCTGAGAGGGGACCCAACTAGTAACCTAGCTCATCCTCTCTTTTCTGTTCCCCTCTTCCTTTGGGGTTTACCGCTTAGATGTCCTTCCTTCCTTCCCTCCTTCCTTCCCTTCTTCCTTCCTTCCTTCCTTCCTTCCTTCCTTCCTTCCTTCCTTCCTTCCTTCCTTCCTTCCTTCCTTCCTTCCTTCCTTCCTTCCTTCCTTCCTTCCCTCCTTCCTTCCCTCCTTCCTTCCTTCCTTCCTTCCTTCCTTCCTTCCTTCCTTCCTTCCTTCCTTCCTTCCTTCCCTCCTTCCTTCCCTCCTTCCTTCCCTCCTTCCTTCCCTCCTTCCTTCCCTCCTTCCTTCCTTCCTTCCTTCCTTCCTTCCTTCCTTCCTTCCTTCCTTCCTTCCTTCCTTCCTTCCTTCCTTCCTTCCTTCCTTCCTTCCTTCCTTCCTCCCTGAAGCCCATAGGTTGGACAACAATAGGCCCCTGCTCAAGCTCCACTTAATGGCTGCCTTACAGTGATTATCAATACTAACAGTTTCCCTTTCCCTCGCGGTTTGTTATTTTTTTTCTTTTGCTCATTAAAAGGGCCGTTCCCTGATTACTTATTAAAGAGGCCTATTCACTTAATGGGTATTTCAAAGTGAGTATGTCAAAAGGCCTACCCTAAAAAAGCCAAAGTCTCCCATTGTATCCTGGGCCATCTCCAGTCATCCTGATGAATAATTTGGTCACTGGATACACTTGGCTCAAGAGGAAAAAGTGAGTTTGGTGACCTTGTACAGGCCTCCCTCACTCAAAACAAAGTCAAGTGAAAGTCATACCATCATTTCTTTGATGGCGTGGTCTTCTTCAAAAATGAAGGGTGAATACAACGACATACATATACATACATATACATTGATACTGCAAGTATATACAAAATATACTATAAGGTAATTTCAGGGACAAGTACTAGTAGCTGGAAGAATCACAGAAAGCTTCATGTCAGAAGGAGTGTTTGAGCTGAACTTTGAAGGAACCTTGGTATTTCAAGAGACAGATGTGTAGAGTGTAGGAATGCTCTATGTGAAGAACGTCAAAATGTCCAGTTGGACTTGCCCAAAGAGTGAGTGAAAAGGACCTCTAATCCTGCATCTTCAACTAACTTTCAGACACCTCAAACTGGATGTCCAGCAGACATCTCAAACTCAACCTGTCCATAACAGAGCTCATTATCTTTCCCCCTAAATCTTACCCTCTCCTACCTTCTCTATTACTGAAGAGGGCAACACCATTTTGTGAGGGGGCTGCTCACAACCTAGGAGTCATCCTGAGCCCCTCACTGTCTCTCAGTCCCCATATTCAAACTATTGCCAAGGTCTGTCAGTTTCACCTTTGCAGCATGTCTGGAACACACTGCTTCCCTCATCTGAGTCCTACCATCCTGGTGCAGGCCCTTATCACCTCATGCCTGGATTATTACAATAGCTTCTGGTGAGTTTGCCTGCCTCAAGTCTTCCCCTACTGCAATCTATCCCCCATTCAACCATCAAAGCAATTTCTTAAAGCACAGGTTGATCATCTAACTCCCCACCAGCCACTAAGTAAACTCCAGTAGTTCCCTATGACCTCCAGGAACAAATACAAAAGGCTGTTTGGTGCTTAAAGCCCCACATAACCTAGCTTCCTCCTACATTTCAATCTTCTTGCACCTTACTCTCCAATGCTTAATCTTTGATCCAATCCCAACAAAAATCTCACCTTCTACAGAAAGTTTTACCCAACACTTCTTAATTCCAACATCTTCTCTCTGTTACTTCCTATTTATCTTGTACATAGTTTGATTTGCATATATTTATTTGCATATTGTCTCCCTCCATAAAATTATAAGCTCCTTGAGGGCAGGGACTAACTTTTGCCTCTTTTTCTGTCCTCAGAACTTATTACAGTGCTGGGAACGTAATTGTTACCTAATAAATGTTTGTCAATCCATTGACTATGTAATAAAACTCAAATATGGTTATGAAGGGCTTTAAATCTCAAACAGGAATTTGCTTTGCACCAGAGATGTAACAGGGGACCAATGAATTTACTGAGCGCATTTACTGAGCAAGGAAGTGATATGGTCAGACTTTAGGAATATCAGTTTGGCAGTTCAGTGAAGGATATATTAGAGTAGGGAGAGACTTGAAATAGAAAGGCCAGTTAATGGATGATTACAGGCTGATATGAGGATGAAAACAGGTATAAGAAACAGACGCCTGTGCAAGTCATGAAGATGGACAATGGAATGTTGTAGGAAGGAAACAAACATCATGCTTACTATTGATGCCTGGTGTCTACAAAAATCCTCAAGTCTCCATCCTTAAAAAAAATGGTCATTAGTGGGGAGGAGCCAAGATGGTAGAGTAGAAAGACACACAAATGCAGGCTCACCCCACACAGCCCATAAAATACCTGTAGAGAGGGACTCTCAAAAAAATTTGGAGCAGCAGAAGTGGAGAACAGAGTGGAGGAGATTTCCAGCCCAGGGTGACCTGAAAGGCCCATGGGAAACATATGAAGCACCAGATGCGGAATGGAGCCCAGCCTTGGCCGCACAGCACATGACTCCCGAAAAGCCCTCAGAGGCAGAATCTCCAGCTGAGGAATCCCCAGTCCCAGTAGCAGTGGGTTCGCAGATCCCTCAACCCACAGGTGCCAAAGGTCAGTGATGAGTTTTTTTCAGCTGGCCAGGAAGGGAGAAGGGCCTTCCCATAACTCCGGCCTCAGGAAGTGGCCACAGAGGCCACATCGAGCAGGTGGTAGCAGTTCCCACCTCAGCCCCTACAGCAGCCCACATCCATTGTTGGATCGTAAAACCCCTGGGGGCACTGAGGAGCTAATTATTACCTCAGCCCTGTGTAGAGGCCCTGAGGAAGCTTGTCCTTGTCTCACACTGAATGGAGGCCCTGCCCCCACAGCTTGACTGAATCTCAGCCCACCAGTGCTGGCTTGGTGGAACTGGAGGCCACGTGACTGTGGAGAGGAAACTGCTAAGATTCTGGGCACAAAAATCTCTTCCAGCTCCCAGACCAGTATACACGTTTGATTGTGCCACCTTGAAGGAACTGAGATTTTACAGATTCCCAGAGTATACCCTACTCTTGAAAAAGGACCCAAAAATCAAGTAACTGGTTGGGAAAATGCCCAAAAAAGGGAAAAAAATAAGACCATAGAAGGTTACTTTCTTGGTGAACAGGTATCTCCTCCCATAATTTCAGATTAAGAAGAACAATGCTTACCATCAGGGAAAGACATAAAAGTCAAGGCTTCTATATCCCAAACATCCAAAGTAAATATTCAAAGGTCTCAAGCCATGGAAGAGCTCAAAAAGGATTTTGAAAATCAAGTAAGAGAGGTAGAGGAAAAACTGGGAAGAGAAATGAGAGAAACGCAAGAAAAGCATGAAAAGTGGGTCAACACCTTGCTAAAGGAGACCCCAAAAAAATGCTGAAGAAAATAACACCTTGAAAAATAGGCTCACTCAATTGGCAAAAGAGGTTCAAAAAGCCAATGAAGAGAAGAATGGTTTCAAAAGCAGAATTAGCCAAATGGAAAAGGAGGTTCAAAAGCTCACTGAAAATAATAGTTCTCTCAAAATTCGAATGGAACAGATGGAGGCTAATGACTTTCTGAGAAACCAAGAAATCACCAAACAAACCAAAAGAATGAAAAAGTAGAAGATAAGGTGAAACAACTCATTGGAAAAACCACTGACCTGGAAAATAGATCCAGGAGAGACAATTTAAAAATTATGGGACTACCTGAAAGCCATGATCAAAAAAAAGAGCCTAGACATCATCTTTCATGAAATTATCAAGGAAAACTGCCCTGAGATTCTAGAACCAGGGGGCAAAATAAATATTGAAAGAATCCACTGATCACCTCCAGAAAGAGATCCAAAAAGAGAAATTCCTAGGAACATTGTAGCCAAATTCCAGAGTTCCCAGGTCAAGGAGAAAATATTGCAAGCTAAAAAGAAACAATTCCAGTATTGTGGAAATACAATCAGGATAACACAAGATCTAGCAGCTTCTACATTAAGGGATAGAAGGGCATGGAATATGATATTCCAGAAGTCAAAGGAACTAGGACTAAAACCAAGAGTCACCTACCCAGCAAAACTGAGTATACTACTTCAGGAGAAAAACTGGTCTTTCAATGAAATAGAGGACTTTCAAGCATTCTTGATGAAAAGATCAGAACTGAAATGAAAATTTGACCTTCAAACACAAGAATCAAGAGAAGCATGAAAAGGTAAACATTAAAGAAAAATCATAAGGGACTTACTAAAGTTGAAGTATTTACATTCCTACATGGAAAGACAATATTTGTAACTCTTGAAATTCTTTTTCGGTATCTGGGTAGTTGATGGGATTACACACATACACACACACACAGAACAGGGTGAATTGAATAGGATGGGATCATATCTTTAAAAAATGAAATTAAGTGGTAAGAGAAATATATTGGGAGGAGAAAAGGAGAAATGGAATGGGGTAAATTATCTCTCATAAAAGAGGCAAGTAAAAGACTTTTGAGTGGAGGGAAAAAGAGAGGAGGTGAGAGAAAAAACATGAAGCTTACTTTCATCATATTTGACTAAAGGAAAGAATAAAATGCACACTCATTTTGGCATGAAAACCTATCTTACAATACAGGGGAGAAGGGGATGAGCAGGGTGGGGGGGATGATGGAAGGGAGGGCAGTAGGAGGAGGGAGCAATTTGAAGTCAACACTCAGGGAGGGACAGGATGAAAAGAGAGAATAGGAGCAATGGAGGGCAGGATAGGATGGAGGGAATTATAGTTAGTCTTACACAACATGACTATCATGGAAGCCATTTGCAAAACTATACAGATATGATCTATATTGAATTGCCTGCCTTCCCAAAGGGAATGGGTGGGGAGGGAGGGATGAAGAGAAGTTGGATCTCAAAGTTTTAGGAACAACTGTTGAGTATTGTTCTTGCTACTAGGAAATAAGAAATACAGGTAATGGGGTATAGAAAATTATCTTGCCCTACAGGACAAAAGAGAAGATGGGGATAAGGGAAAGGAAGGATGTTAGAAGGGAGGGCAGATTGGTGATAGGGGTAATTAGAATGCTCAGTGTTTTGGGGTGGGGGGAGAATATAGGGAGAAAATTTGGAACCCAAAATTTTGTGGAAATGAATGTTGAAAATGTAAATAAATTTTAAAAATGGTCATTAGACACAACTCTCTTCCCAAGCTATCATCTTATATCATAGCCAGTGTCCTAGAAAAAAGAGACCTGCCTACACTCCTTACTTCCACTTTTCCCCCCTCTCTTTTACTCACTTTTCAATCCCTTACAATTTCACTTCTCACTTCATTGCTCAACCAGAAGTGCTCTCTCCAAAAATATGTCACTTACATGCCCAATCCAATTGACCCTTTTGTAATCCACATTTTTCTTTATCACTCTGTAGTATCTGACACTATTGACCACCATTTTCTCATGATTACTCTCTCCTCTTTGGATTTTCACCCTACCCCTCTCTTGTTTTTCCTCCTACCAGCCTGCTGGACCACTCTTTCTCATTCTCCTTTGATGGATCATCAGCCACATCAAATGATTTGTGGGAGCTAGTACATTCTGGATCTCTCAGAGATGATTGTTAAATTTTTCAGTGTGAGCCTTTGCACCTGGGAAATCAGCAAATACTACAAATCAGAATTAGGCTTGTCATCTTATTGATTATCTAGATTTAAGTGATGGAGAAAGTGTTACTCATGAAAATTAAACAAGTGTTACATGCACATTGTTTTCCTTGGGGAGCCAGTGTTAAATATTTACCAGATCATCCAAACATCTTTCTAGGACCCTTTTCTTTTCTTTCTCTCTACTCTCTCTTGGTGATCTCATCAGATTCCATAAGTTCAATTATTTCTACAAAGATGACTCTCAGATACATATATCCAGATCTAGTATCTATCTTGAGTTTCACTTCCACATCGGCAACTGCCTACTAGATGTTTCAAACTCACTTAGTCAAAAAGAAAACTCATTATGTGTTCTCCCCAACCCCACACCTGAGTTGTGAACTTCCTCATTTCTGTGGAAGGCAACTCACTCTCCTTTATCACATAGAGAATCTTGCGAATTCCATCTCTTCCATATGCACTGTCTTCCTTCTATTTCAAGTCTTAATCACCTCCCCAGCTAGACTGTAAATTCAGCTCAAGTTCTTCTAGTCTTTCCCTTATCTCCCTCCCAGCGAGTACCTACCCCTCAAAGATTTTGTGTATAATAAATGTCTATGTTATTTTCCCTAAATACAAGTAAATTTCTCAATGGTGGAAAGTCTTGCTTCTCTTCTTTTCATTCCCAGCCCCCCAAGTCCAGTGGACTCATCATTAGGACCACTACAGGGTGGTGAATTTTTTTGGTCACAGTAACTCACAAAGTCTGGTATAGGCTCAGGCAGAAAGATTTTGATTGGTGTCAATGGAGAGAGAACAAACAGCATTGATAAAACCATGGAATTCTAAAATATTGAAATAAGGTATTATCATAAAAATATATATTGGAATAACTTTTGTCCACAGACAATTTTTATGATTCTGGTAATATCAGGGTTGTTGAAACACTTCCAAAGAACCAATAGACAATGTTTAAGAGATAAAGAAACCCAAGTCTGTTGTTTACACTTTGGTCCAGGGACCATACCTACCATGACCTATGTTTCCATTTTAAAAAATCTATATGATGTTGAAAATAATTTCAACTTTTCCAATCTAATTAAGCTTTTCCATGGAGCCTTCCCACTGGCTCTCAACCATTTTCCTGTCTTTTGGTCCAGTCCTGAGCATATAATAGTAAGTTAATTGGGAAGGGCAGTGGAAGGGGAAAAGCATTCAGTAAATAAATACCTACTATCTGCCAGATACAGCGCTAAATGTTTTACAATTATTATCTCATTTGATCTGATGAGGTAGGTGCTATTACTACACTCACGTTATAGTAGAGGAAACTGAGGAAGAGGTTAAATCAGTTGCCCAGGTTTACACAACTAGTAAGTGTGTGAGGCTAGATTTGACTTACTGACTTGAGGTTCAATGCTCTAACCCAGTGCTTTTGTAAAATGTCATGTCATAATGTCATGAAAAAAGCATTAAATTCTGGGGGTTAGAAAACCTTAGTTCTAGTCCTAACCATACCTCATAGGGTTTCTAGTCCTGGGTTTTATATTTTCCCCACCTAATTTGGAGTTAAAAGATCAGGATTTGAAACCCCATTAGGCTCCTTAGCACCATATCAATGTGAGCTTTTGTTAATATGAAAGAACACAGACAATTATTTTTTTAAATGATTTTTATTTTTCTGTGGGAGTGGTGAAGACAAAACTTTCGGTACTATCTTTTCTTGCTCCGTACCCCAACTCTGACCAAACTCTGACAATACCCACATCCCTAAAGGCACCAATACACCATCCTGACATTGTATAAGGACAAAATAGTTTGGCATTTTGTGATCCTTGATTGAAGGATCAAGAAATAACACCACAATTCATCTGTTAAAGCTTCCTCAGTGCTTTATACTCTCCCAATTTTAAATATGGTGATTAAATGAGGAACTTCTGTGGAGGGATGAGAAATTAGAATAATGTTGAAAATGATCTTGACACAGCAACAAAAATACCAATTATGTGACCAGCAAGAATAGAAATCCACAAAAAAGATCTCCATCTACACCGGCACAAGGCCTCATGATCAAGTGATACCTATGCATACCAATTGTGGCCCAGTCTATCATGTAATACTGAAGAATGCCTGATTTACTTGGGAGTGATCAAATGAGGCTTTGCAAATGAAAGCAATCTCAACCTCTTCAAATTTTGGACAGCTCCTTTGCCCGTCCCATTGTATCTAGGTGTACGAGCCATCATTTTTCACCTCATCTGGCATAGTGGTTAATACAAAGCTGTTGCTCAAGGAATATTTGCTGCACTAAATGGAACAGAAATGCCCCAACATGTTGGAGGCTGCAAGAGCAGATACTATCTCATGGACAAACCACTATCTTCCCAAATGGGAAGTCTCCCTTCAACAGACCTTTACAATCTGAAGGCTCTGGGCAACTTGTTTATGAGCCTTTTACTCACAGAATACTGGGATACCTAGAATGTTTTTATTGCTGATTTTCTGGAGAGATGAGAACTTATTTTAGACACACAGTCTGAAAAAAATGCTTCATATAAATGACAGCAAGTAGGCACGGCACTGACTGAACAAAAGTTTAGCTTACCCTGAAATCAGCCAAGTATATTTGTGGGCTACAGATATGCATACAGAATCACACACCAAAGTTTCCTTGCAATCAATATTTCTCAAAAGTTAGTTACCATTAATGGAACAGATACTCAAATAAAGGCTTTTGAGAAGGAGATGGATGAAAGAAATAGAAGCACCCCTTTGGGGTAAAGGACTTTTTTATTCCTCAGCATCTCCTCGGAAGTGAGTGATATGTAATTGTGCCCCCAGTCACTGAAGTTCATGGGAAAATACAATCCTTTATGGCTAGTGGAGACTCAGGGATAGGACTGATAGGCCCTACCATAAAATACTTTCCATTGACATCAGGCCACGCTACCACTCCAGAGGAGGGCAGGCTCATTCTTGAAGGCTCTCCTTCCAGTGGCGGAAAGACCTTGGTTAGATTCCTTAAGGCCCAACAAAACCCCTTGAGACTCCATAATTCAGGGACCTGAGCTAGGATCATCCAAGGCATCTGTAGTAGCACGGGCTGAGAAAATGAACGTGACTCTGAGGATCGTCATAGTTTCTTCTTTTAGGAACTGGAGCTAGAGGTGGGAGGGAACCCTCAGGATCTCAATGTTCTTGGTTTCCCTGCCATCACAGCTATAGTGGTTTCAGGCAAAGAGGGAAGAGAAATGGTCCTAAATAGCTTAAAATATAATTATCAGGTTTAAAAGGGTTTGAGAAAAATGTGGAAGATGTATAATTTAATTTTGTGCAGACTGAGCACAGGTGGCCCAAGGCAAGGGGTGGGTAGTGTGGTAGGTAGAGCGGGTCTGAAGTCCAGAGAGCTTGGATTTTGGGGACAGGGGTTTTTAGCCTTTTCTGGGTCATGGGCCTTCACCTATAGGTGAAGTCTATAGGTCCCTTCTCATGTTTTGAAATGCACAAAATAAAATACAATATAATACATAACAGAAGACATCAAGTATACTGAAATGAAGATAGAATTAATTTACCTGTCATTTAAGTTCAGTGAACCCCCCCTGAAATCTTCCTGAGTTAATAACCCCTATTCTAAGATTTCCCCAGGGCTCAGAGGAAAGCATGGTTGCAGGGAATTCCTGTCCCCATTCCTATGAAATGTCCTAGCATTTCCTTCAGGAAAACCATCTAAGTCAACTGTGGGCATATAGACTTTAAAGTGGGAAGAGTTAACAGACAGTGTCTCTCCAGGTGTGCTGGAGGTCAACTTTGATATTTTCAAAGGGAAAGAAAACATTCAGGGAACTCAGCACCATTGAGGTTGGACCCTAGTACAGCAGTAGCACCTATGTTCTTCCATGAATTTCAGTTTTCTATGAGTTTCTAATGGAATCTGGCAACATAGCCAGGTACTATGGAAGGCAGAGGTCAGGGAGGTAAGGTCTGAGTCCACCCATGAGCCATATAGAATGAGATCAAAGCAAACTGACAAGAAACCACCAGAGAGAGATCCTACACCCTCTGTACCCATGCGCTAGCGGCATTCATCCTTGTTAGCAGCTCATCCTCAGGACTGCTGGCTGCTCTCCTTAATGGGGGTATTGAGTCTAATCCCTAGATCCTTTTATACACACTTTTTGGGGGCCTACAGTCCAAAGAAGATTCTCTGGCTGTTTCTAACACCACAGACTCAGAATAGAAATGTCATTCCATAGAATCAGAAAGATTTGGGAGGGCCAAAAAAAGCCACTGGAAATATTTTGAGTAGATGTGTCAAGCAAATGGCTTAGGGGCTACACACTACCCACAACACTCCTGAGGGCAGGAAATATTTCACAAATTAAATTTAAATACAATAGAACATTTTTTGTTATTTAGTCCTGTTTGATACTCTGGGACTTCATCTGAGGTTTTCTTGGTAAAGATTCTGAAGTGGTTCGCCATTTTTTTCTCCAGTTCATTTCATAGATGGGGAAACTGAGGCAAACAGGGTTAAGTGACTTGCCCAGGGTCACACAGCTAAGAAGTGTCTGAGGACAGATTTGAACTCATGAAGATTAGTCTCCTGATTAGAGGCCCAGCTCTCTATCCACTGTGTCACTCAGCTGCATTATATAGGTAATGTTAATATGTGGTTTTCTAAGTCAATATGAGGCCCCTAGGCATCCTTATGTATGATTTAGTGGTCCTCCTTCCTATCTGAGTTTAACACTACTCTACAGGTTCAACCTTTTCATCTGACAAATCAAAAAACTGAGGCCCAGAAATGTCAAATGACTTGTTTAAGGTAATACAGCAAAAATGTGAAAAAAGGTACACAATTCCATCATCAGAGGGAGCCAAACCTCTAAAACTTTAGAAATCTTCTTTGGGTGGGTTAATTTTTATTAAACTCATATCTCTCAGAATAAAGGCACATGTAGCTAAGGTAAATCTATCCTTAATCTTTTTTGGGTCATGGACCCCTTTGGCTGCCTGCTGAAGCCTGTGGAACCTTTCTCAGAATCATATTTTCTTGTCTACATTCATAATGGAAGGAAAAACTAAATTTCATTTAGAGGTTAGTGAAAATAAAGATGCAACTTGTTTTCCATGCAGGTTCACAGGTCCCTTGAAATCTATCCAAGGACACCTTGCAGAGTCCATGGATCCCAAATTAAGAACCCCTGATCTACAGATTTGGAAATCAACTGGAAGTTCAAAATTTGAGCTTTTCTGATAAAAAAAATTATGAGCCTTCAGGCAAATAATTTACTTCCTGGCACTCTGTCTCTGACATCCAATGGAAATGGAAACATTTATCTGCCTCATGAAGATCTAGTGGCAGCAAGAAAAAAAAAACATTAAATACTGTTCATTATTAAATTACAATAAGGATGTACCTGTTACTCCATTCAGATGTTTAGACTAATTCATACTTCTGCCTTTAGGTCATATTCAGGCTACAAATAAAATCTACATCCAGGTACCCCTACATTCAACTTCCAGAAATGTCCTCTGTCATTTGGGAATATAGATTGAGGCTCTCTGACTGGGGAGGGGGCGAGGTGGAGTGGTGGTCACAGTTCTGAGCTAATCTCAAGTTCGAGACAAGTTTCAGATGCTCCTCTAGTGAGAATAGTACAATCTTCTTTACTGTGGGAATGTCTCTCATATTCTCTTCCTGCCCCAGAGAAGATTCAGAGTAGAGGAGCACCGTCTTCCTTCATTCCATGGCTATTGACCGCTGCTTTCCAGGTTCATAGAGAATATGTCTGAAGCCAGAGGTGTGAAAGATGATTGGAGGATTATGGAGAGGACCTCAGGTCTCATTTGATCATCTGAGTCTCTTCATCAGCATCATAGAACTCGTCTTCGTTACTTTCACTTTCAAATGGGCTCTCCTTGTCTTCAGACTAAATATAACAGCGGGGGAAAGGAGAGTAACGAAGTAATGGGATAGAGTCTCAAGAATGAAAATTAATATCCAAGTCATCCAACAAATAATATGTTTAATGATATCTTCATTCACTATCCCAGGAACTAGCCTTGAGAAAGCTAACAAATCACCCATCATCTTTATTTCCTTGAAAATATGTAGCTATGAGGACCTGAATAGTATTTCTAGATAATCCATCTCAGTTATATGTAATAGGGTTATAAAATCCTTCTTTTTCAAAGTCTACAATTGCATTTTAAGAGGTGGACTGAAATTATTAAGAAAATATTAATATACCTGTTCATGATCCAGTACTTGCAAAGATAATGCTTCATCTCCCAGCCTCCGATATGAATACATCTGGAGATCAGACAGTGTTTCCAGCAAAGGTCTATTTAGGGTTTCTGGTAAAAATAAACTGAGAAGTCCAGAAGACAGGCCAGCCACACCAAATACAATGAAAGGTAAAGACCACTGCACATATTTCTGTAACAGAAAAGGAGAAAAATCCCAGTGTGAATTTCCTTTCTAAGTTATTACTGAGCACTAGAATTAATTACCTTTTATTTCATTCTTCCCCATCATGACCAAGCTTGTGGGATCCTTTTGGTTTTTATGGGAAGCATCTACTGTGAGTAAATTATATGAGTCTTTCTCAGGTATCCAGAGTTATTATTTAATTAGAAAGATGATGGGAGTGCAGTCAATCAGAAGTAGGAGGTTCTTCAGGGAAGTTCTGACACATCTGAGTGCAGCTTGGGAGAGGGGGTTCTGAGTCTGTGGAAGGGATGAATGCCTAAGTCTTTTCCTGACACTTTGGTTACCATTGCAGGAATTTAGTGATGATCTCAGTAGCAGAAAGCCCTTACAAGCGTATTCCACTCACCTGTGTTGGGTAGAAAGTGGGAACTGGAGTAATTATTAACTTCTGGCTGCTGGGATAAAGCAACAGACTCCACCAAAGGATATACCTTAATCACATCCTGCCACAGCCCCACCCCCAACACTCAACCCTTGACAGTACCATATTGACTGGGCAGAGTGTCATCTCAGCACTGAGCCAAGGCAGGACACAGGAAGTAAAGTGTGATATTAAAAAATAGATGAGGTTAGTAATAAGGGACTGGAAACAACCTGAACTAGATGAGGATGTAAGTGAGTATTTCAGGTCTTAAACTATTCACTGGAGGGGAAAATCACCACCATCATCCCTCAACAAAGAAATGGTTCAAAGGTTAAGTATCAGAGGCTAACTGATTCATTTCTGGTGAACAGACTAACCTTACCTTACTTGGTGCTTTAAGATTGTTGATTCTGTCTTGCTCTTAAATTTAAGCCTCCCCATAGATCTAGCCATTATTAATTCAGGACATCCATTTTGATGACTTTTTCTGATATTTTCCAATTTGAAGGATTACTCCTTCCAAAAAAACAAACCTTAAAACCTCCCTCCACCCCAGCCTAGCACACACACATCCATACATATACTCTAAGTGCTTTGTGTCACAAGATCAGTGTGAACCCTATTTGGTCAGATCAAGAGAAAGGTGTTACAAGTATTTTCTTTCTCATAAAATCAAAAAGAATAAATAGAAATGCATGGATAGATATTAAAATATTCTAGTATATCCATCCAAAGAGAAAGATATCACTAATCAGTAAGCAGTTAGTGTCTGGTCCAGCTTGACAAACAGGACATGATATTTCATGTTAATTTTGTATATACTTATTTGTGTACATGAGGTATTCCCTCACTCCAATAAGGCACATCAATAAATGCCTTTCTGAAACGAACTGAATCATATGTGATTCCTTTATAGGGTGGGATAAAACATGGAGAAATCCATAATGGAGAAAAATAGAATGAATGAGGTGAGTTTTATGTTTTTCTGTATTTGTTAATGCCCTCTTCGAGTTATGGTTTTTCAAGCATTTTTTTTTTTTGTGGCAGAAGAATTTAACAGCTGCCTTATCCCTCATGTCCATATTGCACACTGAGTACATTTTCTAAAAGGCACCCTGTGAATCCCTGTCGGGGACATGAGGACATAAGGACAAAGTTCTGTTACAGAGATTTTCAGTGGAGTTTTACTTTGTGTTAGGAACGGAAATCTAGAGAAAGAAGGAGAAAGCTTATTGTTCTTTTTGGAGTCAGGCCTGGCTTATCCTTGGGGTGAAGAGAGCCTCATGTATCAGAGAGCTCCCTGGGGTTTGGGTTGCATGTTGGAGAGACAGTCTGGTGCTTGGAATATGGAAGACCTGGGTTCAAACTGTGCCTCAAATACTTACTAGTTGTGTACCCCTAAATGAGTCACTTAACACTTCTAAGCCTCAGTTTTTCATTTGTAAAATGAGAAGGTTTAGACTCACTGCCCTTTAAGATTCTTTCCAGCTCTAAATCATAGATTATATATACTCAGGAAAAGATCACACAATAAAACTTTAATAGCCAAAAGGTGCTGTACCATTTTATTGACATGCCCAAACAAGGCGGTAGTTCAAAGAGGTTTTTTAGAATTAACTGGATTCAAATAACCAAGGGAGTTCAGTTAGTACCATTAGGAAAAATCCTGAAGCAAAGTGACTCAACTTCCTGCCATAAATCCCTTGGTAAGAAAAAAATCACAGGTAGGTAAGAAGAAAACAGGCTCAGATATGAAGTCATTGTCTTTTGACAGTTGGAAGGGATCTGAAAGTTCTAGTCTAACTTCCTCATTATGACATAGAAATTTGGAGACCTAAGGGCAATGCTGTGAACTCACTTCTACTTGGCCTAGCTGAATTGACATGTAGGTCCACAAGAACAGGAACAGTCTTTTGGTCTATTTCAGCCAGGTCCCCAAGGATGTTTCTCTATCAAATTCAATCTGTAAATAGAATTTGGAACTGGAAAAGAAAGTTCTACATCCAATCTCCATTTTTTAGAAATGAAACCCGGAGACTTGCTCTATGTTGAGCAGCTAGTGAGTGGTGGAAAGTGGAGCGAAATCTGGGTTTCCTGATTCTCAATTTAGATCTCTTTCTGCTATAATAGGCAGTTCCTTACTCTTAAAGAGTTAATAGGTAGGGGAATAAGGAGGCTCTAGGGTGAGTAAAAGACAGGAAGAGTTCATCATCTTTAAAGCAATCCTGGTCACATAAGATAAAACTCCTCATTTTCTAAAGTATTTATTAACTTAGCAGAAAAATTTATCCAATGAGCTGAAGATATCTGCTAACAATTTACTATAGCTAAACAAATAACAGAGAAACAGTCAATGCGGGAGGCACAGGAGGAAGTGATTGATCTGAAATAGACAGTCTCAATGGTAAATCCAAAAACAAATATAAAATGGCAGCCTAAGGGAAGGATACCTGTGATTGAAAGAAAATACTATCAAGCTATCATTGGCAGGACACGTATGTTTGAATTGTCTTTTCTTCATTGATTCACTAATATTCTCTTTGGATCATAGGTTATAGAGCTAGGAAGGGCCTTGAAGATCACCTAGTCCAACCCCCTCTTTTTTGAGGTCTAAAAATGTGAAGTGAATTTTTCAAGGTCATAAAGTAGTAAACAACAGAGTCAGGATTTAAACCAATGACCTTTGACTCTAAATCAAGTACTCTTTTCAAGAATGTTATTGCACCTCCCCTCTGAAGAGGGAAGGCTGGCAGGAAACAGGGATCCTTTAGGATGCCATATAACAGAACAGAAATGGAACCCTTGAGGAGAGGAGTTGGCTACGGTCTCCTTAGCACACAGCTCACCAGTCCCTGTCAAAAAAACTAGAATTGAGATTTAAAATAATTACACAATCAATACCCTAAAGGAAAAATATAAAACAGGCCCGGGGAGACACATGACAGCTTATTTATGTAGATTTATGAAAAGTATCTCTAAATTACTACTTCAGGCTCAAGGTACAAAGAAAACTACTTCTAAAGCAAAAATAAATTCAGGAAAGAAAAAGCCAAAAGGTACAAACCAACCAGTGAGGGAATGAAGGGAGCGATAATCCCGCCAACTCGGGAAAACATGGAGCACATACCTAGTCCAACATTCCTGAAATGAAAGACAAAGGATCAAAGACACTTCCAAGGAAAGATTTATACAGTTTGTTTTTTTAAAAGCAATACAACAAGTACATAGAAACATCTAAAACAAAGACAAAATCTCTTAGAAATTACATTAACTATGGTGTTCCCAAATCCTGCAGACTTTATAGCTACTGTCATCTATAATGTCTTGGAAATATTTCCCATAGTCAAGACACATAAGGCAATCAGAAAAATTGGCAGATAAAAGTCCTGAACAGAATTTTTAAAAATGAATTACAAGATAGCATGATTTTCAGTGATCCAAAGAACAAAGAAAAACCACTAAGATGAAGTAAACCAACTGGAAAACTGATTTCTACATAATTTCTCTTGGTCTAGACAAATAAATCATATTACAGGTGTATTCTTGCTATCTCAGCACTCTCTAAATGTTGTCCCAGTACCTCCCTACCAAAGATCAGGTGAAGAGTTTATTTTCATTATCCTAATCCTAATCCTATGTTCACTTACTATGTTCTTTCACCACAAACTGAAGCATACTCTCCATCAGCAACTTTCTCTTGGAAATCCTAAAAGCTAGAGCAGTCTTACAGTGTAATGGACTACCTTGGAAGGGAGTTATCTTTGAAAACCTCTGAGAAAAGAGCAGTAGATCTACAGTCCAAAGAACTGCACTTGAATCTCTACTCTGTCACTAACTGTGTGACTTTGCTAAGTCATTCAAATAAATCCTGTGGGCCTCAGTTTCTTCATCTGTAAAATGGTATAAAAAAAGAAAGTTACACAAGGTTATTCCTATATCCTTTTTTTTAAACGTTATTTTCTCAATTACATGTAAAAACAATTTTAAGCATTTGTTTTATTTAAAATTTTGAGTTCCAAATTCTTTCCCTTCTTCTCCTCTCCCCTCCTTGAAAAGGCAAACAATTTTATGTAGATTACAAACATGCAATCATGCAAAGCATATTTTTATATTGGCCATGTGCAAAAGAAAACGCAGACCAAAACAAAGCAAAACACAAAAAACTAAGAAAAATAAAGTAAAAAAGTATACTTCAATCTGCATTCAGACTCCATCAGTTCTTTCTCTGAAGATAGCATCATCAGTACTTCTGAATTTTCTTGAATTATTATATTGCTGGGAATAGCTAAGTCATTTATAGCTGATCATCATACAAAATTGCTGTTACTGTGTATAATAATCTCAGTTCTGTTTACTTCACTTTGCATCGCTTCATGTAAGTCTCCCAGGTTTTTCTGAAAAACATCCTGCTCTTCATTTCTTATTGCACAACGGTATTCTGTCACAATCATATACCACAACTTATTCAGCCATTCCCCAACTGAAGGGCATCATATCAGTTTCAGAAAGAAAAAACTCAAAAATTCACAAAAAAGCTGCTATAAATATTTTTTACAGGTATTTCCTTTTCCTTTTTCTTTAATCTCTTTGAGATATAGACTAGCAGTGATATTGCTGGGTGAAAGCAAATGCACAGTTTTATAGTCCTTTGGGCACAGTTCCAAATTACTTTTCAGAATGGTTGGATCAGTTCACAACTCTATCAACAGTGTGTTACTGTCCCAATTTTCCCATATCCCTTCCATCATTTGTCATTATCTTTTCCTGTCACATTAGCTAAACTGGTAGGTGTGAATTTTCATTCCACTAATCAATAGAGATTTAGAGCATTTTTCCTATGATCTTTTCAAACACATACACACACACACACACACACACACACACACTCACACTCAAATCCAAGAACCATTTATGAGCTAATAAAGGTCCTTGAATGCTGACACAGGGTCACTGAGCCTGTACCCAAGGTTTTCCACAATGATGACAATGGCAGGGCTATAAGGCTGGCAAAGCAACTTATATACTTTTACTCATTTGATCCCTATAAAAGTTCTGTGAGATAGTAATGTGAAAATTATTTTACTTATTTTTAAAATGGGATAACTGAGGCTCAGAACAGATTCAATAATTTTCCCATAGCTACACAGCAAGTAAAAGTTAAAAGTTGAGTTTGATCAGGGATCTTCCAATTTCTGGTCCAGTTCTATTTCCCCTCCATCATGCTGTTTCTCTTATTAGAACTTTAGAGGCAACATCCCTCCAGCAGGGGCTTTAGTGGAAGGTAGAAGTATCTGGTATTATTTATCAGACCACATGAAGGGACAAAAAATAAGCCTGAAGATGGAGAGAGGTAAGGCAATGTATCATTCACATTTGGAACAGACATCACAATTTTAAGAGGCTAACCCTGAAGAATACACACCAGTCTGTTTGCCTTCAATGGCTAGAATAATTGACTTGATTTAAAGAAAAAATCAAGAATTCAGTGGCAGCTTGTTGCTGTGTTCAGTTGTTTTTCAGTTATGTTCGACTCTTTGTGCTCTCATTTGGGGTTTTCTTGGCTGAGATATTGGAGTGGTTTGCCATTTCCTTCTCCAGTTCATTTCACCGATGAGGAAACTGAGGCAAATAGGGTTAAGTGACTTGCCCAAGGTCACATAGCTAGTAAAAGTCTGAGGCCATATTAGAATTCAGGGAGAAGTTTTCTTGACTCAAGGCCTGGCACTCTGTATACTATACAACCTAGCTGCCCAGAGGCAATGTAGACATAAGCTATCATGTGTTGAAAAGAACTGTGGACTATAAAGTGAATACATAACAGCAATGATTTTTTAAATGTGAATAACATAATTTGGTTTATTAAAATTAATAGTTACTGAAAAAATTAATAATAGCAAACATTTATCCAGAACCTATGACATGCCAGGCACTGGGTTAAACACATTTTACAAATATTATCTCATTTTAATATTTCCAAAAGCCCTAAGAGACACTTGCAACCTCCATACATTGATTCATTTTACAGATGAGAAAATTTAAGTAAACAGAGGTTAAGTGACTTGTCCAGGGTCACACAGCCAGTTAGGCATATGAGGCTAGATTTGAACTCAGATCTTTTTGACTCTAGACCTGGTACTCTATCCACTGAACTACTTACTTGCCTTCTCTTCTTCTTCCAGTGCTGGTTAGGACCTCATTTGGATACTGAGTCCAGATTAGAGCTCTAGACTTTAAGAAGGACATAGAGATGCCAGACTTGGAATGTGCTCCCTGCTCACCTCTGCCTCTTCCAATTCCTAGCTTCCCTCAAGGCTCAGCTCAAACATCACTTCCTGCATGAATCCTTTTGTGAATCCCCCATTTGCTAGTGCTACCCCGCCAACAAACTCATGTTACTTTCGATATATTTTGCACATAGTTATAAATCTACATTTTTTTTGGCCTTGATTGGACGTAAGACCCTTGAAGACAGGGATTATTTGCTTTTCATCACTGTATTCCTAGAACCTAAGACTATGTATTTTGCACACAGTGCAAATAAAGCTTAATAAAGCTTGTTGAACTGAATCTAATAGTGCTTAATAAAGCCTGCTGAACTGAATCTAATAGGTAAGGCCAGATAATACAAAACAAAAAAAAACATACCAAAATGAAAACACAACTATTCCATTTTCCCCATTTATATCAGCACACTTAGTCCACAACATGTCCACAAGATCCAAACAAAAACTGTTTTCCCCACTCCAGTGACAGCCTTTTAAAGCCAGTTTTACAGGTTTAAAAATGCTGAAGTGTCAGTTAGAAGGCAGGTAAGTATTTGCTTGAAGCCTAAGGATCTTGAAAAAAGACTTTGGAACAAATACAAACTGCCCAGATAAGGGCTCTTTGATGGTCACTCACCTGATGACTGTTGGATACAGTTCTGATGTGTAGATGTAAACAATGTTAAAAGCCGCACTGATGGTCAGTTTCCCTAGTAAAGACAAAGAATGGCTATTCACCACTGCAAAAACTCCTGTGTCTGGAAAAGAAAGGCAACCCGATGGAGGAGATCATTAGTACAGATGAAAATACTTTTAAAATTACAGTTATTTAGGAAAAGAATGGGAGGCTTTAAAGGCAATCTCAAAGGACAGAAGACTCAGAAATCAAGACATGGAAATTTGCCTGCCTGCCAGCTATATGCATCACAGCTCACCCAGAGCATGAGAGTTACTGAATGTGCCCAGTCTCTAGTTCCTATAGCAAGAGACACCTGCAACCTCCATATAGGTAGTCAGTTAAGTTAGCGAAAGTCAAAAGTATTTGATTTGACAAGGAACTGACCTGCACCTCCTTTATAGCTTATTATATACTTAAGAACAGTTAAGAGAATTGCAGTCTCATAGTATAGTGCCTTGGTCAGTTGTTTCGGTCATATATGACTCCCTGTGAGCCTATTTAGGATTTTTTTTTTTTTGGCAAAAGTACTGAAGTGGTTAGTCATTTTCTCCTCCAGCTCATTTTACAGATGAGGAAAAAAAGCAAACAGGGTGAAGTCACTTGCCCAGTGTCTGAGGCCAAATCTGAACTCAAGTCTTCCTGACTCCAGGCCCAGAGTTTTATCCACTACACCACCTACTTACCCATATAGTGCCTATAAAGCTTGTTAATAATTGTGAGAGTGGCCATTTACTTAGTATGTGCCAAGCCCTGTGATAAGAGCTTTTAACAAATTTGATCTTCACAACTATCTTGGGAGGTGGATCCCTCCTTTTTACAATGAGGAAACTGAAGCAGACAGAGATTAAGTGACTTGCCCAGGGTTATGAAGGTAGTGATTCGAACAGTTTTTCCTGACTCCAGGCCCAGTGCCCTATCTACTACTAGCTGCCTCAGGCACTGACTAGTACAATCTCTACCTGCCAAAGAAAAATCTCCCCTACAACGTCCCCATCCAGTGATCATGCAACTTTTCCTTCAGAGCAAGACCTCCACTTGGAAGAGAGGTGTGGGGGACTTACTACCTCCCAAAAGGGCCTATTTTATTTTACTGCATTCAGTAGCCACTACTCCTGAAGACCCTGAAAAGGAAGTTTTCAATGCCAAAGCCCTTGGCAGTATCAGATGGTTCAATGTCAGAAACAGAGTTTTCTCGGTGGAAATGCCACTTAAGAAGATTCATTACCATCTGCCTTGCCTTGGTATCTTAAGGATCAATGGACCTTTCCATTTTCTCTGTAGCTAAGGTTTCCTCTATAAATTGCCTTCCTGTAGTCAAATGTGAACTCGTTGAGAGTAGAGACTGTCTTATTTTTTTTCTTTCTCGGACCCCATCACTTAACACAGTGCCTGGCACATTGCAGGCATTATATAGATGCTGTTGCTGTTTCATGCTTTTCAGTCATATCTCATTCCTCATGATCACATTTGCGGCTTGGCAAAGATACTGGAATGGTTTGCCATTTCCTTCTCCACCTCATTTTACAGATGAGAAAACTGAGGCAAACAAGATTAAGTGATTTGCCCAGGGTCACAAAGCTGGTAAGTGTCTGAGGCCAGATTTGAACTCATGAAGATGAGTCTTCCCTCTTCCAGGACCAGCACTAGGCAGCCATAGTTATTATTAATGCTTCCTCTTTGAGTCTTTCTGCCCACCGTGGTAACTTCTATACACTTATCATCCCATAAGCTCATATAGAACAATTTGCACTACAGCAAACCATCCCTTTTGGTATTCTGTTTTGTAATTGCTTACATGAGATTTTAATTTGGTTCTTAATTCAGACTCCATGCTTTGAAGGGTGGGCTATGTCTTTGTTTTTTAAAGATCACTCATAAAAGGTGTCACATGGAGGAGGTCCTCAGCAATTATTTATTAATTATATGAGGATAAAATGACAAAAAATAGTCCCTGATCTCAAGGAAATTATGTCCTACTAGATACAATAATGACAGGATCTTGATCCCTTATATTTTTCTGTATCCTCCACAATACTTGGTCTGCAGGACATGTTCACTATCAATATTCACTGAATGAATGGTGGGATGGATGGCTGATGAGGGTCATCTTAGTGGAAGAAACCACAGCTCCATTGATTCCTGATTTCTTAGCTAGAAAGGAAGACGACCTACAAAGAAAGGCCTGCTCTAGTAATCAGAATCATTATGGCATCTCTTCAGGCACCACCTTCCCTTCTTAGTTCTGAAATCAATCTTCATTTACTCAGATATGTCAAATTCTGCCAACTTGGGCCATGCCTTCCCCTCTTTCCAGGTTACTTGGAAAAGAATCCCAGCCTTTGCTTTACATGCCTTGAGAAAAAGAACAACAACCCACAAAACCCACTATGGGGAATTCACCGAGCAAGCAATGACTCATGTCTTTTGGCCTTTGTTCTCTAGGGTATTGGTTGGGCTTGAAATGTTATTTTTTTTCTGAGCTAAAAATAGAACAGACCAACTTTAACCATTATTTTCCCCCAAAAAAACCCAATGAGTCAATATAATGAGTAGGGACAGCAGGGTATCCTAGAGAGAGTGTATTCACCTGCTGGATGCTGGAAACAATTTTTGGAAATGATGTACTATAAAGTCTTCTAGACTGCACCATCATGGAGGTTCTTTACATCTTTGGTAGCATGTTATGGGACTGCCACCCCATAGTTTAGATTCTTAAGCAAAATCCTTACTGGAAAAAATAGCATCAAAACATCTCCTATAGAACCCACATAATGATAGCTAAGTCTGGAAAAGGTCTGTCCATTGTGACATTTGGGACAGCAGCAGACCCCTAGAATTATGATCCCAGAGATTTACAGCAGGGAAGGACTTCAGAGGCCATCAAATCTATTCCCCTCATTTTACAGAGGAAAGGAAATCTCCAGGACTCTTGAATGAATGTTATCTAATGTGGTTCTCCCTCTGCCATCTATGCCCACAGTCTGGGCTTGTGGTACCACAGTCTGTGGTAACACAATGCATAGTCTAGGAGTGCTTTGCACATTACCCATAGGCTTGCTGCTTTTAATTCCTTGGCTTCACTCCTCACTTGCAAATGAAATCCTTGATGTCAGCAGCTTGTACTGGGTGTGTAACTTGTGGCTATAAAATAGTGATCTAGAATTTGTCTTTACCAGAAACTATTGCACCTTCTATGTTGTCACTCTGGAAGACTTTGCATGTTCAGAACATCTCTCTGGGAGGTGCCAGCAGAATCCATTTTACAAGGAAAGAACTAAAATAAAGTTCACTGTTTTCCACTTTCGATTTTTACCATAACTGCCTCACCAAGTTGATTTCTTACCTTATTCCTTAGACAATATCAAATAGTTACCGATGGTTTATACACACACACACAAAACCCATCCTCAAAAAAGCATGTTGATTTGTTACCAATGAGAACATTCAAAAGAAAAATGCATTGGAGACTCTGAAGGCAATTCCAAAACTGGGTTATAATCACTGGATTAAGTGTTTAAGCTCTTAAAGGAATTACTTTGAAGGCAGCAATGCTTGGATGACCAAGCAAACACTAGAATGTGAAAAATTCAGTCTCATTCTTTTATGGTTGCTCCTCACATGCTGATGTGAGGTCTGACATGACCAGGAGAGCTTAGGATCAGCAGAGCAGGTGGGTAGGAAAAGGTCTGGGATGATGATAGAGCTATATTCTAGCTGAGGAACCAGTTTTTGGTTTTTAAGTGGTAGCTATAGGTGGTGAAATTTGGGATAGTAAGCTCTTAATGGTAAGACTGGACATAGGACAGGTGAAATTCATTTCAAAGACAAGATTCAAGTACTTTTAAGTCAAGGAAGGCAAAAGTGAATGTTTTACAGTGGTTCAAACCTTCTGTGGCTGCTTAAGAAGGAAAGATGGAATGAAAAGGCAGAAAACCCTTAGGGGTGGTGATGTTGGAACCAGACTGGTCCATGAAAGGGTAATGGATAGTGTGAAATGAATTACCTTGTTGGATCTGCCACCAATAGGAGGCAATCAGGGAGAAACTAGGCTTCAAAAAAAAGGCTGACTAGGGATTAGATAGAACAGAAGATAGCCTTAAAGTCATGCTGTAAAAAGAATATGCACATATTAAGATCAGATAGTATTTTTAATTATATTAATATATTAATATCATATACTAATTATATATAAATATAAGTAAATTTTGTATTTATAAATTATATATTTATGAATAAATAAAATAAATATAAAATTATACATAAATATAAATAAATTACATATAAATAAATAGAAATATATAAATAATTATATATAACTATATAATTATATTAATATATCAGATGTTAATTATATTAAGATGCACATATTAAGATCAGATATTATTCCTTAAAAGATGAGGCAATAAAGAACTTTGACAATCCTGATTGTTAATATGAAGCAAGTCATAAAACAGGGAGATGTATGTTTACCAGATGTAACTGCCACTGTCTGGTAAATCCAGTTCTGAGTGCACATGGAAGAAACATAGTGAGAGCCACCTGGTTCAAATAACAATGTGCTGACAAAAGCAAGCCCCAGGACACTGTACAGATTTCTAAATGAATTTCACAATCACTCCAAAGAATTTTGCATAACAATTTACACAGGGGAAAAAAAACGAGTGGATAAAGAATGCATTTTGTCCAAATTCAGTCCAGTTATACGGACAAGCTTTTAAGCTGGTCCATCAGTGAATAAATCTTTTAGCATTAATAATTTTGAAACATAAATAATCTATCATAGGAACTCATACAATTCTTTGTTTCCCTGGAAATCTTCACCTCTTGGCCAGATGTACACTTCTCTGGAGCTGATCTGGTACCATTCTACTCACTGAGGCACACTAGTGTGGTATGAAAAGGTCTACCGGACAGAATCATCAAACGTAGTTGGATGGGATAAGGTAGAACCATGTAATGATACTTAAGTGAATCTAAAACCTCTTTCCTTTGGAACCTAGGACCAGTTCATCTTTTCTTCCTATCATATGTTTCCCTGATAGAACCTTCACTCATTTTCTTTGAACTTCCTTGTTACTTAGATGTTACAGTCTGAACATACCCACTATTCACGTCTCCACTGATCTTCACGTGATATCCATTTTTACATTCTTCAGACACTGCCATTCTCTACATCTTCCAATCATGCCTCAACATTGGCAGAATGCTGATATTAAAAATAGGTGCCTTTGTTTCCATAAGAATCTTAGGGGTCAGTAAAGAGCTTCGTAATTTCTTGAAAGCAATCTAGTTTACACTCCTTGTCCTTGTTAATCATGACTGTAATTCACTTTACATTTGTACTATCTGCCCCAGATACAGATCTAATTAGCTATCCTGATGGGCAGGGTGTTCATTCATAATCTGGGAAATAGACATTCTTCATTTGCTTGGGTTTTCCTGTGTGGATTGCAGGGTATAGTTTTCTGTTTTGGTTGTGAGGAGGTTCTAGGATGCTCTAGGGCTTTATGTAGCCTGCACCATGTTATCTACATATGTATATTTTCCATTTTTATCCTTAAGTACTCTGGGTATGACACTGTTTAGTGGTATCTCTTTTCAACATTTTAAAAAATTGGTTTTACTCTCCACTGCTACCCACTGCTGTATCAGACAACACTCTTCATAATACCTTATAATCCTTCTTCATGCAATTTTACAAATATGTTCATTTACTAACGGTGTTACTTTTGGTCAGCACCTTTCTCCATTTGGCAAAGACAAAAAGTTAAACACCTGCTGAATAAAGAATATTCTGAGTTCTTTGGTTCTTATTGTGGCAACTGATTTACAGCAGTTACATTTTTATAAAATTATTATAATCAGGGGTGATGTAATTTCTTTTGTTTATTTCCCATTTTTCATGTGACAAGAAAAGAAAGGGTCAGGACAAATTCCTGAAATAAATAGAAAATGATAAGGGAGGTGACTATAGGTCTAGATTTGGGGACAGGAATTTGAATGAGTGCTTGATCTTGCTTTTTGGGTCATACCATGCATAAGTTCACAAAGAGCCATTGTACAAAGCATCGGTGGTTTGAATCAGCCCAACTGTATACCTTAGGAGAAAAGATACACCAGTGTGGCAAAGAATTTTTCAACACAAAGATTTAATGAGGTAAAGATTTAATGAACCAATAAGCGAGTAAGGGAACATAAATGAACAAGGGGAAAGAAGGGACAAAGAGGCTTAAAATTGTGGGGTCTGGACAGGAAGGTCCTGGGAAGTTCAGGAGAATTTAGACAGTCAGGTGATGTGTTTAATAAACATTTGTTGACTTAACTTGACATAAGGTCAGACTGGGAGGATTTTGTGGACATTTTCATTATGTATCTGATTTAATTCAACAAATACATAAGTGCCTATTGTGTACTTGGTCCTGGGAGACTGGGCTGAAATCTGATCAAGGCATTCTGGTTTTTCTGCATGTGTCCAGGGAGGTCTCCTATTAATCCAGGTGAACCTATATCTCCAATAGCCAGGGACAGTGTGAATGGGGAAGGTACCAGGGCCATCTTCTGATATTATATTCTCCCTTTTTTCTAACAGTTTCTGGATGCTGGAAATAGAAATAAAAGCTCAAGGAGGTGAGGAATGGTTCTTTTATACCTTCATTTTATAATTTTAAAATCTACCAAAGAATTGGAAGTGTGAAAAACACCTGATCAGATGAATTGTAGAGTTGACTCCCAATCCCATTATGTTTTTAAAAAATTAAATTAAATTAAAAAAATAAAGTATTTAACAATAAACTGTGATGAATCCGTTCTAAAGTGTAAGCTATTCAGAAGTCTTAGAATCACTTTCATTTTGGTGAGCACCCAATGATAGCAAAGCAAGAAGGATACATGGCTTCTGACCTCAAGGAGTTTACTGTTCAGACCCAGAGACCCCAATGTACCTGGGGCAATAGTCATTTCCCTAAAAGGGTATCTAATGAATCTTGCATCTTTCAGTGTTTTTGTTTTGCAGCTAACACTGACCCAGGAGTCAGAAAGATATGAGTTCAAATACAGCCTGAGACACTAGTTGTGTGACCCTGAGCAACTCATTTAACCTCTATTTGCCTTAGTTTCCTCATTTATAAAATGGGGATAATATCACCTACCTCCCTGGATTGTTGTGAGGATAAAGGAGATATTTGTTAAAAGCACTTACTACAGCACCTGACATATAGTAAACACTACAGAAATGTTAGATATTATTAATAGATATAATAATAATTATTATTATATATTGGGATTTCACCCATGAGGAAAGCACCAACATTAGAACTTCCATTTACATTGTTTTTCCATAGTGGCTACAGCCTTGTTCTAAATCAGATACCTAGCACCTAACATGGCGTCTGGCACATAGAATAATATTAGAGGATTGGAGAGGTCAATAAGTCCAGCCTATGCATTTTCAAAGATAAGGAAACAGCCCTAGAGAGATAAGTGACTTTCCCAGGCTCACACAGCTAATGTTTAAGGTGGGCTCTTCTTGACTCCAGGTCCAACACTCACTCCACTGTGCCACAAATGCTTATTGATCTATATATCTTGCCTAGGCCTCCTCCTAACCAATACTATACACTCATAGTTGGCTGCTTCAGATTAGGGGTATGATCCTATATCCACAACACAGAGATTTCCTCTGTGGGAAGCTAACAGGTCCTTATCATGATCCAATTAGCAAACCTGGCCTCACTAGTATGATGTTCTAGTCACCCAGATGGTAGCTTAATAGCCTGAAAGAATTAATAATGCACTGTTCAAAGTTCATTATTCAGTCAGAGAACAGCTGACTCACCAGGAAGGATCTGGTCTATTATGTCCTACACAATTTCTAAAGAATACGCTGTCATAGAAATGAAGCGTGGCATATGGTAGACTCTTCCAGGCTAAGATCTACCATTATCAAATTTGCTAACAAAAAACCTGGCAAGAAAAATGAAAACAATGCACCTTTTTTTTCAGGAAGAAACATGACAATAAGACAGGCCAGTCCTCCAAGGCACAGAAAAACCGCTAAGGTCCGCTTGCGACCAAACCTAAAGGAATCAAAATAAATGAGACATTCCTATTAATTATCTCCTAAACCCATTTGTTCTCCCTACCTGGTCTTTTCTTTGACTTCCTCTGGTTTCACCGTATGTGTACATATACAAATACATATATCATCTGTACATAGATACACGTACACAGATGTCTGTGCCTTTCTTATTATTCAATATAATGATAACTAAAGGTGACTGAGACTCAGCTTAAAAAGAATAAAATCAAGGAACATTTACTGGATGACAGGCACAAATGATGCCAAGACATTAACAAGCCAGCAGAAAATGTTGCTGGAACACATGCAGTCTTAACTGCTATTGATTTTGGCAATAGGCTTTACATTGCCAATACTGCTAAGATGGTCAATCACCAGTTTCCCATGGGTGCACCATTCAACTGGAGAGGCACCAGGTTTTCAGAACAAGCTCTTAAACATGTCAGAAACTATTACATGACTGGTCTACTTTACTGATGGTGTGATCAGCTAATTCTTCCCAAACACAGGATGGTTTGCTGTTTGTAACCTTTGTAAGATAGTGGGCCAATAGTGCTGCTAAGTCAAGAGTTCTTAACCTGGGATCTATGGACTCCACAGGGTTTCCACAGATAGATTTCCAGAGGTCAGTGGACTTGGATGAGAAAATATATATACATACATGTTTATACACATATATGTACAATATACATATATTTCACATATATACATAAGTTAGCATTTTTAAAAATTACTTTGAAAGTACGATCTGAGAAGACATCTATCTATAGGTTCCATCAGACTGCCAAAGAGTTCCATGAGATAAAAAAAAAGTTAAAAACATTTTCATTAATCAGAAATAGTCTAAGGATATAACATGTTAAGTGTAATAAAGAAGTTAAAAACATGAAATAAACCCCATAAGCCATGGTTTTCATATCCCTAATATGGAGGTAATAATCTCAGGAATACCTACCTCATAGGATTGTCATTGTGACATTCAAATGAGGAAATGTATGTAAAGAATTTTACAAAACTATAAAATCCAATTATTACTTCTATCAAAGTTATTATGTAAAACAATTATCCTAGAAACAAGTTTTTCATATACAAGTGGAATATTCCTAAGTTAGGGTTTCACTTGACACAGAAGCCTCCTCAGAGAAGACTCTACTCCCCTCTTCATGTAGCTATGTTCCTTCAGTAAAGAAGGAAAACATTCTATATAATTTTGGCCCAAATGTTATACAATTTACTTATCTTTAATTTTAACTTTCCCCAAAATACAGAACTCAGAAGAAAAAAAGATCTTGCAGCGTAAACACGTCTGTAATAATGCTTACGCAGACATTTGTGGAGTAAACACGTCTGTAATAACTCTCATGCCGACATGTTATTTGTAAACACCCTCATTTAGAGCCTATTGATGCTTTACTTTCCCCACAATGGTAACAAGCCTAATAATCTGCTTTCCAAGCCCATAGTAAATATGAGTCAGCAAAAAAGAACACCAACCAAAAAATAGAAGCTGGGACTGTTTAAATCACGCACAATGGAAGCAAGCAAGATGTGACCTTAGACAATAAGCAAAGAGAGATAAGGACAACAGAGTACCCCACCCTCAATACCTGAGCAATCTGGGGTCAGGGGTAAGCAGGTGTACACATCTCAACAGCCCAATACAACTGATGCTCCTAAAGCCATATCTGAGTCAGTCTCAAATAAAAATGCAGGAACTGTGTGCTATGTTTTAGTGGAGATGTATTTGCAATTTCATAAAAATGATAGAAACAAAACAAGTTTTGCCTCCTAAAGAGCAAAGCTTCAGTCATTAGGAACATCTGTCTTTATGGGAATTGCTCATTTTCTCAAAGATGTCAGATAAGTAAGGTGTCAGTGTGAGTTCTTAAAAGCAGATTCACTGGGGAAATAGAAATGTATCGCCACTAACCGTCACCACTAGCACTGGTTTTATGGTGTATGATGACTTCTGACCTCCACTAAAGGCCTAATCTGATGCCTCATTTTTGTGGAAAGGGGAGAATGGGAGGTTATGCCAGGAGGGTAGGGGCAACATCAAGTCCTCCCAAGTTGGAAAGATTTCATGTACATGCCCAAGGACTGTCCAAAGATCTGTCATCCAGAGACAACGTTGGGGCAATTCACTAACAGGGAGTTAGTCACTGAATAATAATTTTGGGGGAGATTTGGGGGTGGTAATAGCAACTTAATAAACCAGATAGCAAGGCAGAGGAGAGCTGGTGGAGAAAGTGTCCATATGGTTAAAATCATTCATGTACAAAAGACTGAAGAAGGGTCTAAAGAATTGAAAGCTAGTGTACGTTTTCTTTTTAAAATACGTGTTTAGTGATATCTTCTGTTTTTGTATCACCTAAATTTCCACCTGCCTCCTTCCCCCTCCAAGAGAGTCACCCCAAATAACAGCTTTGTATTGTCTAGAATTCTGTGGTCACTTCCATTCATATCTGCCTTCTGCCCTCCCTATTCGTGCTCAGTATAATTCACCCACTAACCCTCTTCTCTTTACTTTTCTTATTTGCCTATCCACTCATCCTGTCTCTTTTCTACCACTCAGGTCATGTATACTTTTACTGACCTAGCTACCTAAATTTCTGAAAGTATGAAACCATATAGTACACATCCCTGAGTTAAGTCTCAGGTGAAAGTATTAGACTTCCAAGTCATAAAATGTGTTTTTTTATCCCAGATCTGTTATAAACTACCTGTATGGCTTTGAGAAAACCATTGAGTTTCTCTGATCTCATTCCTTACATTTGTGAGATGAAGGGGTTGGATCAAGGTCTCTTTCAGCCTTAAATTTTACAATCTAAATTTGAAGCCTAGTTCCCAAGAGGTAATAATAGTATTTGGCATTGATGGATAGTTTCAAGGTTTGCAAAACAGTACAAGTATTATTATTATCTCAATTTCACAGATAAAGCAAATGAGGCTCAAAGGACTGAGTGACTTACTTTTCCAGGCTTTCCATACTTTATTGCCTTTTCTTGATGATCCAGTTTCATGATCCAGCTACACAAGCTGACTTTCAATTTCTCAAATACAACCCTCCATCTGAATCACCCTCATACCACTCACCATGGCTTCTTGGCTTCCTTCAAGAGTTGGCTCAACTCTTACCTTCTGCTAGAAGCCCTTCTCAGTCTCCCAGAGCCACCCATACCTTCCCTTTGGATCACCTGCACCATTCTGGATATATCTTGTAAATATTCCCTTTTTAGAAGTTATATTCCTTGAGGGTGAGAGCTGGTTTTTGCCTTTCTCTGTGTCCCCAACACTTAACACAGCTCCTGGTGCATAGTAAGTACTTTACTAAATGCTTACTAACTAGTTGAGTTGCCTCAGGTCAAGTGATTAGTAAATTCTGGAAATGATTTCCCAGTTTTCTGACTCTAAACCTAGTGATTCCAGCGAATAAATGCCTATAGCATCAGATATGGACTGACTAAAGGTGACTGTGGGCATACAACAGCATAAAACCTGGCTGAAAGCCCACTGATAAAGGCAACAGGGAGCCCATCCTTAGGGGTGCCTTCCAGGACTGCAAACTCCATGAAGTCCCAACTTGTGTTTTATCTGTGCTTGGAACCTTCTAGGCAAATATTCTGTACATAGTAGGGGCTTAAAGAACATTTGTTAAATTGAATTAAATTTCAGGATTCAATAGGCAGGGGATTTAAGAGCCCCATGGAAGCTCATGCCTCACTGGGTAATGATCCAATGTAACTCAACTCTTCTCAATAATTCAAGTGAGGATTTGGCTGGTTTGCGGAGACTATGGGAAGCAAGTAAGGGAGGTGGGCTAAGTGGTTTGTGGGGCTGTTTTACTGTGCTGGAGATCTGGCCAACTGCCATTCCCCAACTCATTAAAGAACATAGCCCTGCCTCAAAACAGACATCTGGCAGCTACAGAATGAACAAATCCCACACCCATGGCCAGCCCTGCTGGGATCCCATTCTGTTCTTCCTCTAATTCCTCTGTATTTTCTGGACCAATTTTTGTCTCTTCTCCTTGGGGAATTTACATCCTGACTCCCTCCTCCACTACTACTTTAGACTACAGTCTTTTTGGCAAAATATCAGGGCTCAGAGGTCAACCAAGCGCCACGGTCTGCCAGGCTATTGCTGCCACTGCTCAAGCTTGGCTGAGTATCTGGTTGGGAAATGGGTTCTGGCCTGAAAGACCTATGGCCACACAGTGGGCTTGTGGTTAAGAATCCATTCCATTGAAAAGATGGGAAAAAGCACTGGCAACCAAGTCAGCAGATAGCAAAAAACTGAAGCCTCAGCTCCACCAGTTATTAACTCCGGGGCCTTAGACAAGGCAGTTAATGTTTGTGAACTTCAGTTTCTTCATCTGCAAAATGGAGATTAGAAGATCATCTACCTTAAACTGGAAAGGGCCTTAGAAACCATCTAGTTTAACCCTTCCATTTTACACAAGAGAGATCAGATAACACTTGCACCATCTAGTTTATATGGTGGGGAAAAGACGAAATGACTGATTTCATATTGTATATTGATTTATTAAGCAATGTATGCCAATTGCTAGGATTCTTGTGAGGAAAGTAAGCCAGAAAATGCCAATAATAATAATACATATAAATTTATTATAGAATCTATTTCCCAAGTTAGAATTAGAGCTAGTTAGAGCTAATGAGTTATTATTATTATAAAGTAATAATATTATTATAATATTATTATTATTAAGTAATACTAATAATTAGCCAGAACAGTTGGGAAATAAGATATTCTACTTAATTTGGTTTTTCTGATTAACTAACTTAGAGGTTCAAGTCAAAATCCTCTATAAAATTTACATTTTGGGGCTGCTCCTGATAAAAAGTTAGATGGCAGAATATATGAATCCCTTTATGACCTTCTTGGGTAGGGGGATGGAGGGAGCAGGGAGGGGGAAAGAAGCATGATGTACAGCCACATGTGGGGCCTTAAATTATTAGAATTGAGTTTGAGTTTAGGTTCTGCAACTTACTGACTTTGTAACCACAGGCAAATTCACTTGATCTCTGTTGGTCTCAGTTTCCTTCTATGTAAAATGAGAATAATACATACAATACATACAATCACAGAATTGTGGTGAGAAAAGCCTTTTGTAACCTCTAAGTTCTACTTAAATGTGAATTACTATTTAAGACGTTGTAGAAATTAAAACGATATTGTGATCAGCCTATACAATATCCACTGGGTATAGGTGGTGGCAACCATTTTTCAAGATAAAAAAATGAACCTTTTCTGCTTTGCAGAGGAGGTAGACCATGGATGTGGAATATTGCATATAGTGACACAGCTGATCTTTTGATTAGATATGGTTAATTGGCCCCCCATTTTCTTTTTCTTTTTTATAAGGGATAGTTCAGTGGGTAAGGAAGAGAGATGGGATAGATTTAGAAATAAAGGTGACAGAAAAACAAAAAGCTAATTGTTGCAATTAAATGAGAAATCTGGTCCTCTCAAGTTTTTGGGAGTTTGGAAAGGTCTCTGCTTCCTCTAATCTGGTGCCTTTTTGGTAAGAACTTTCAATTACTCTTAGCTGGGAATGGTAGCTGTACCTAGGTCCATCTTCCAGAACTCTTCCATCTACTGCACCATGTTTACTCAAAAGTCGTCAGATAATGACTTTCATTATAGGACTGGATATATGCAACCTTCAAACATGTCAACAAAGAAAAAAAATCCCATTAAGAAATGAAATCAGACTTTCCCATAAAAGAGATTGGAGGTTACTCTGTCACCAAGGACAAATTGGCAAATGCTGTGTAAATGTGAGGACTCCAGCACACACACACACACACACACACACACACACACAAATACACACCCACAAATACACAACAAGTTGGACCTATCTCACATTCTTTTATACTCACCATTTGTGGTTAATCAAATAGATGCAGACAGGATATGAGGGAATCTCTACTAGCCCCGACAGGGCCAGGTTGGCATAAATATTTCCACCCAGATCTCCCGCACTGAGGGTTAGGCCATAATAAACCAAGCTGCACACAAACCTGAAAACAGGAACAAATAAAAGGATGAGGAAAGAAAGTACAACTGGGAAAAATATGTAAGTAGGCATTTTGTGCTGTTATATCAGACTGTCAACCAAATATATTCACACCTCAGTCATGAACTTGATCCTGGAGATTAACTCTCCTCCCCATAAGACAGCCTCAGTGTCTAAGGCGATTGTATGGGGAGGAAAGTTTAGCCTTGGACTCTGGGGTATGCTCGGGCTTAGAATATAAATAATCACTGTGGGAAATCATGTTTGCTTAGAAAATAGTTTTAAAGCAAATTACAGATGGAGAAAAAATATACTTTTGAATAAAGGTGAATCAGATATCCCAGGTGGACGTTTCAGAGAGGAAGATCTGGACTCAATGAAAGGTAGAGGAAACAAGTAGAACAGGCTTTCTCAGGAAGTAGTACATGCCCCCTTCTTGGAGGTTCTCAAACTGAGGCTGGATGACTGACCATTCAAGAAGTAATTGCCATGGCGGAGGGGCATCTCCAATCATCCTGATCTATATCTTACCACTTGACCTAGATGGCTTAGGAGGATAAAGTGAGGCTGGTGACTTTGCACAGTCATGCCTCACTTAAATCCAATTCACTTGCAAGTCGTGGCAACACCTCCCTGATATCATGATCCTCTTCAAGAACTAAGGACAAACAACAAAAATTATAGAGGGAATCTTTGTTTTGAGGAAGATTTGGACTTAATGGGTTATTTAGATCTTTTCCTACTCTCAGAATGTTCTCACATTCTCTTCAATAGACAATCAGGGAGAAAAGTCTTGCAGACACTATCAGTGTGATACACCACTGCAAGTGAGACCCTTAATGTCTCCAGAGTTCTTAACACAGAAACATGTTCATTTGTTTTACCTTTTGTGCAATACCATCTTTTGGCTCAATTCTGCTTCCTGTGTGCTGCAGACTATTAAATGTGAAAACCATGCATTGTAAGGTAACATGCGTGTGGAAATTATATTGGTGTCAGCCCTAGGAAACATCCAGGTCTAGTGAGCTGGGTCAAGATTATAGAGATGAATTTCAAAGTAGCATGGGAACCAAGCTGGAGGTTCAATGAAGACAGGCAGGGAAAATGGTAGAAACAGATATGGCAGAGAAGATGAGGCAACAAAACCCCCAAGATATCATGGAGCAAGTTTTCTTGAAGGTGCTTAGAAGCCATAAATCTACATATAAAAATCAGTCTAATTCTCACTGAGTTCTGGATATGACTGGGGAGCTTTATGTAATCTTTAGCAGTATGTTCTCAGGCTACCATGGACCCATAAAAAGTCACCCTATCTGGTGCCTGTTAGGTTTGTGATAATGGGAAAGTCACTTAACCTCTGGGTCATAGTTTCTTGTCTGTATAATGAGATGGTGAGTTTAGATGGCCTCTAAGATGTCTTCTGTGTTTAAAGGTACCATCTCATGAGATTTTGTATGAGCAGATATTAAAAATTCAGGTTTAATTTTGCATCCCACTGTCACATTTAATGGATCTTAGCCACTCAGAAGAATACCTCAAAAAGCTAAAATTCAAATAGGATTTTCAATCATTTTTTAAAAAATAACTATACGTGGAATAATTTTTCCCTACTATTATAAAAAAAGAGATCTTTAGGAAATAAAATCTCTTAAATCTATCCATCTATCGATCTATCTATAGATTTGTATCTATATTATATATATATTACATCTATATTTAAAAGATAAAATATTTTATTTATTTAAATCTTTATTATTTAAAAAATTTCCACTTCAGAGAAAAAATTTAGGTCAAGGCTCAAAGGGTGATGCAGGTTAAAGAATATTAGAGTCAGAGGACTCTATTTTGAATCTCTGACATTTATTACATGTATGACTTTGGGCAATTAATTCCTTTAACCTCCCTAGGCCTCACTTTCCTTATCTGTAAAATAAGAGGGCTAGATTGTTTCTGACATCCATCCCAGTTTTCAATTCATGAGTTATTTATGATTCTCTGATTCCTGAATGCCACATTCAAGGTGTTCTTGCTGAAATAGCATTGGATTTAAGATTATTATCTTGCTTTGAATTTTGGCTTCCCTGCTAAACATTTGTTTGACATGTGACCTTTCTGGACCTCAGTTTCTCATCTGTAAAATTAGGAGGTAGACTACTATGGGTGGGGAACATGTGACCTCAAGGCCACACGTGGACCTCTATGTCCTCAAATGTGGTTCTTTGACAGAGTCCAAGTTTTACAGAACAAATCCTTTTATTAAGGGGATTTGTTCTGTGAAATTTGGATTCAGTCATAGGGCTGCACTTGAGAATCCTAGAGAGTCACATGTGGCCTTGAGACTGCAGGTTCCCCACCCCTGAGGTTGTCTCCAAGGTCTTCCTTCTCTCCAGTTCCCAGTGTCTATGACACTGGGATTTTTTGGACAGCATATGGTGTTATAAAAAGAGAAGAAAAGGAGGAAGATGTCATGTTTATTCTGGGGTAGCGCACTGGATTTGAGCTCAGAGGACTGGATTTGTTTGGCTATATTGAAATAACTAATCCAATAATGGTGCTTTATTAAAGATCTGTTGTCATGTGCAAAGCAGTCTGGTGATCTTGACATGTATTATCCTGTCTTCTGTCTAGCATTATTTATAAGATGATGTCCACGTAAAATAGCCATCCTCATTCCAACATCAAGCATGGAGGCCCCATGGAGCCATCCATGGGAGCCACATTTGAACCATAGTCAGTCCAGTGTAATAATCCAAATAAGACAGTTAGCAATGGCATGTTCATGTACTGCACCAGGTCAGGTTTACTGCAATTCAACAGAAGGGAAAGGTTTTGCAAATCTCTATTTTACTGTGTGTCCTGAGCTACCACTGGCAGAGGTGTGTACCCATAATGTATTACATGAGCTGCCCGCCTCCCACTAATTTAAAGACAACCTGGTACAAACTGGAACTTCCTAAGGTACTTTCAAAAATACCATGATCCCCAGCAGGGACAATGAGGCTCATGCTGTAAGGGAGAGCCAAGAAAATTAGGGGCAGAAGGTTCTAATTTTTGCTTAAACCCCTAACTTGTTTTGGGCATATGCTTCAAACTCTTGGAACCCTAATTTGTAAAGTACATAAAATTTAACCTATCATATGGGAAGGAAAAGATGGATCAAAATTTTATGAAGTACTAGGTAATTGTGAACTTCTTTAAGATTCCTTGAGAATATAGGCTTTAGGGGCGGCAAGGTGGTACCCTGGATAGAGCACCAGCCCTGGAGTCAAATCTGGTTTCAGATACTCCCTAGTTGTGTGACCGTGGGCAAATCACTTAACCCCAATTGCCTCAGGAAAAAATACGAGAGAGAGAGAGAGAGAGAGAGAGAGAGAGAGAGAGAGAGAGAGAGAGAGAGAGAGAGAGAGAGAGAGAGAGAGATTGAGTCAGGCCCCCATCCCCACTTAAGTCCTATTTAAAAGCCTCAGATAATGGTATTTACGGTATTCATTCCTCTTCACTTATAATTGTTAAGAAGATTCACAAAGAAATACCTTATTGGAAAGATTTGTCTCTCCTACTATTGTTTACCCAGTCGAGATCAGAAGGCCTCTGCATCTAACATCGGTTGTGGAGAGGAGATGCCAAAAGAAGGGGACAGAGCAACAGAAACTAAGGGACAAGGCTTGTTTCTCATGCAAACATTCCCGTGAAGATGAATGAATGAGGTAGACGTTTTCAGAAATGATTCAGACTTCAGACAGGACAGCTTTTCAAGAGACTTCTAGCAACTGGAGTTGTTCAGTATCAACAACTTTCTAAAGGCAATACCCCAAACATGTAAGTACCAGATGAACATCATGATGAGAGTGTGCCCCAAGAGGATCCTGTAGCGGAAGAGGTCCAGGAAACTACCAGTCTCTTTGGAGATCCCCTCTGCTGGGGGCATCAGTGAGAAAGTACACTTCAGCTTCCGATTCCTCTTGGCAATGAGGTAGAGGGCATCTTCTGCTTCCTGGAGTCGGCCCTGAGAATATAACCATCGGGGGGACTCGGGAATGAATCTGGAAAAGATTTGAGAGATTTGCATGTATATGTATGTGTGTATATATATATATATAATAATAATAATAATACAATACAAAATAATATAATTAAATATATCGGTAGAGAACTTTTAAAATTTAATGTGGTTGAACTTACCCATTTTACACCCAATTCTGCTCTCTATCTCTTGTTTATTCATAAGTTGTTCACCTAGCCATAAATCTGATAAGTAATATGTTCCATGTTCTTCTAATTTTCTTGTAATACCTCTATATCTAGGTCATGTACTCATTTTAACCTTATTTTGATAAATGGTGTAAGATACCAGACTGTGCTCAGTTTCTGCCATACCACTTTCCAGTATTCTCAACAATTTTCTTAAAACAAATAATGAATTCTTATTCCAAAATATTGATTTGTTATACTTGTCAAATACAAGGCTATTATGTTTATTTGCTGCTATAAATTGTGTCTACTCTATTCCATTGATCTAACTTTCTGTTTCTTAGCTAGTACCAGATAGTTTTTATAATTACTACCTTATAATATAGTTTAAGTTCTGGTATTGCCTCCTTCCTTTACATTTTTTTTTTCTATTTCCTTTGATAGTCTTAACTTTTTCTCCTTTCAATTCTTTTATTATTTTTTTCTAATTCAGTAAAATAATATTTTAGTAATTTAGTTGGGATGGCATTGAACATAGAAATTAGTTTGGGTAAAATTGTCATTTTTATTATACAGGCCCTGCCTACCCATGAACAACCAATATTTCCCCAATTATGCAAATCTCATTTTATTTGTATAAAAAGGTTTTTTTTAAAATTTTGTTTACATAGTCCCTGGGTAAAATAAAATAAATAAAAATATATAAATATTGAAAATAAAATATATTAATCTTTAAAAATATCTATTATAATTATATTGTATATTATATATATATGTATGCACACATATAAACATACAAACTAGAACTAGATTACCAATTCAATGAGATATGTAAATTAGAGTTTATTATTGATCATTAGGTGGGCCTCCCTCATGCCAATCACAGACCATCTTCTTTCTAGCTGCCTTCCTCTCCCCCTCCCCACCTCTGCCATTTTCCAGTTCTGGAATCATAATCAAATTAACACTAATACTGCTCCTAGAAAGTAGAGCCTGCTCACTATCCCTATTAATTGTCAAAGGAAAATTCCTTTGTCTAGCTGCCGCTTCCCCCATATGTGTTGTCTCTCCCATGAGAACATAAGCACCCTGAGGGCAGGGACTATGTTTGTATCCCACAGCTTGGCAAAGTACATGGCATACAGTAAATGCATATTAAATGTTTTTTTTTTCATTTATTCATCAAGCACCTACTATTTTCTAAGTACCATGCTAGATGATGGGGATATAAAGACAGCAATGATGGTGGTGGAATGGTGGTGGTAGTGTTGGCAGAGTCTAAAACTTATTTGCTATGGGACCTTGTTAACTTCTCTGGGCCCCAGCTTGGTTAAATGTAAAAGACTGGAATAGCCCTGAAAGGTCTTTTCTAGCTCTAAGTCTACGATGCTTTCAAACTGTCCTTCCCTTCAAATGTGTGTGTTAACCCTTTGATGCCGAAGAAGACCATGCCATCAGAGAAATGATGACATGACTGCACTTGACTTTGTTTTGAGTGAGGGAAGGCTGGGCAGGTCACCAGTTTCACTTCTCCTCCAGAGCCATCTGAATCCAGTGACCAGATATTCATCAAGATGACTGGAGATGACCCAGGAGGAGGCATTAGATTTAAGTGACTTGCCCAAGGTCACACAGCTAGTGAGTGTCAAGTGTCTGAGGGGAAATTTGAACTTAGATCCTCCTGACTCCTGTACTGGTGCTCTATCCACTGCACCACCTAGCTGCCCCTCTTCCCTTCAGGTAGCTTAGGTTTCAATAGGCTATCCTATTGGTTGAGCTAATACTCACAAAGCCACAAAGTTCAGCTTCTCCTTGCTTCTGACCTGGATGACTACAGTAGCCTCCTTAGTGATCTCCCTACTTGCCTGAAGTCTCTCTGCATTCTATTTCCCACAAAATCGCCAAAGTGATTGCCTAAAATTCAGTCACTCCTCCATTCAATCAACTACTGTAGCTCCCTGTTATTTCTAAGAACAACTAGCAACTTCTTTATTTGGTATTTAGAGGTCTTCAAACCTGGCCCCTTCCTGCTTTTGTCTACATTAATCTTCTCCAATATAGTAGAACTAAAATGGCTTTCTAGATATTCCTCATATTTTCACTTCATCTCCCAGTTCTCTAACCTTTACACTGACCATTCCCCATGTCTGGAATGTACTTTTTCTTCCATTCTATCAATGACATCCCTGATTTCCCTCAAGTTTCAGCTGGAGCACCACCTTCTGCAAGAAACCCTTCCTAATGCTCTAGATACTAGTGCCTTTCCCCTAAGGTGACCTTGAATGTACCTGGTACACAGTTTTTACATACATACATATATATATATATACATACACATATATGCATGTGTATGTAGGTATATACACATGTTATTTCCCCCATTAGAACATAAACTCTCTGAAGGCAGGGACAGTTTTGCTTTTGTTGCTGTATCTCTGGCATGTAACAGAGTGTCTGGCACTGAATAAAAGCTTGCTGACTGACTGTCTCTCAAAGCTTACTAGCTCTTCACTTCACCTATCTGGTCCTTAGTTTTTTACCTGGTAAAAATAAAGGGGATAAAATCTATGACCTCAAAGGTCCCTTTCAGTTATAAACCTATTATATTTTGATCCTATGTCAGAGGTCCATAAAAGATATATAATATAATATGCATGTATAATATAATAATGTGTATATATATGTATATGAAAAAAATTGGAGTCCTTTCTACAAACAAGTATGATGTAGTGGGTGAACCCAAAATCATGTGAATTTTTGAAATTGGGACCATGTTTCTAAAATGGGAAGAAAAAAATTTTAAAAATTAAAAAATCAATTTGATGATGATTTTAAAATAAATCTAAAGGTTTTAATCTAAAGATTTAATAAATCCATAATATGAATTATGGATTAAGATTGGGAACTTCAGGGAGCCAAGATGGTGGAGTAGAAGGACGCACGTTTACGAGCTCCGAAACCAAAGCCCATGGAATTGGTGTAGAAAGAGTCCCCCATAGATTCTGGGTGAGTGCAAGGTGTGCAGAGGCAGAGTGGAGGAGATTTCCGTCCCAGGGAGCCCTCAAGACCCGTCCCCAGGGTCCGGCGCGCCCCGGAGAGTAAACCCGACCCCCAGCGCTGCCCTGGCCGAGGCCTCAGAGAAGCGGATCGGAGCAGGCTTCAGAGACGGAAGCTGAAGCAGCCGGGAAAGTCCCTCCGCCCACAGAAGCAGGTCAGTGAGAGAGGCCGGGCTGAAGGAGAGGGGAAGCAGGGTGTCTGTGACTTGGGCCACCTCGGGAGGAAGCAGCGGCGGCAGGGACGGGGGCAGGAAGCGGCGGAGGCAGAGGCGTGGGCGGCGGCTGAGGCGGCAGCGGCCCGGGACTCAGGAATCCCCCAGCAGCAGGCAGGATCTTCATTACAGAAGATTCCCGCATAAAACCTGACGGAGCTGAGCCTGAGAGACGGCCCTGCCCCCAGCCCGCTCTGTTGCTGAAGGTTTCTGCTCGGGACCCCCCAGGGGAGCTGAGATTGGGAGGCGGGCCCCCCACCCCGCCCCCACCCGCTCCATTCTTGAGAGTCGCTGCATAAAGCCCCCCGAGGGATCAGAGTATCGGAGACAGCCCTGGCCCCGCCCCAGCACCTGAACTAAAGCTCACTGATTGACAGCCAGCAGGAGGAAAGCCCATTTGAATCTCAGAGGCCAGGCGCTGGCTGGGCGGATCCAGGCGGGGGCGGAAGGGAATCTCAGAGGTCAAGTAACTGGCTGGGAAAATGCCTAGAAAGGGGAAGAAAAATAAGACTTTAGAGAGTTTTTTCCAACAAATGCAAATGATCCCAACCTTCGGATCAGATGGGGAGGACGAGAACGTATTTTTCCCATCAGGGAAAGATGTGGAGGGCGGGGCCTCAGTACCCCAGACACCCCAGGGGGGTGTTGGGTGGGCTCAGGCCTTGGAAGAGCTTAAAAAGGATTTTGAAAAGCAAGTTAGACAGGTGGAGGAAAGACTGGGAAAAGAAATGACAAAGATGCAAGAAGAGTATGAAAAAAAGGTCAATATCTTGGTAAAGGAGACCCAAAAAAATGCTGAGGAAATTAACACCTTGAAAAATAGGCTCACTCAATTGGCAAAAGAGGTTCAAAAAGCCAATGAGGAGAAGAATGCATTCAAAAGCAAAATGAGCCAAATGGAAAAAGAGGCTCAAAAGCTCACTGAATTTAATAGTTCTCTCAAAATTAGAATGGAACAGATGGAGTCTAATGATTTTATGAGAAACCAAGAAATCACCAAACAAAACCAAAAGAACAATAAAATGGAAGAGAATGTGAAATATCTCATGGGAAAAACAACTGACCTGGAAAATAGATCAAGGAGAGACAACTTAAAAATTATGGGACTACCTGAAAGCCATGATCAAAAAAAGAGCCTAGACATCGTCTTGCATGAAATTATCAAGGAAAACTGCCCTGACATTCTAGAACCAGAGGGCAAAATAAGTATTGAAAGAATCCATCGATCACCACCTGAAAGAGATCCAAAAAGAGAAACTCCTAGGAACATTGTGGCCAAATTCCAGAACTCCCAGCTCAAGGAAAAAATCTTGCAAGCAGCCAGAAACAAACAATTCCAGTACTGTGGTAATACAATCAGGATAACCCAAGATCTAGCAGCTTCTACATTAAGGGATCGAAGGGCGTGGAATAGGATATTCCAGAAGGCAAAGGAACTAGGACTCAAACCAAGAATCACCTACCCGGCTAAACTGAGTATAATATTTCAAGGGAAAATATGGTCTTTCAATGAAACAGAGGACTTTCAATCATTCTTGATGAAAAAACCAGAGCTGAAAAGAAAATTTGACTTTCAAACACAAGAATGAGAGGAAGCATGCAAAAGTAAACAGCAAGGAGAAGTATTAAGGAACTTACCAGAAATGAACTGTTTGCATTCATACATGGAAGGACAATATTTCTAACTCTTAAAACTTTTCAGTATCTGGGTGGTTGGTGGGACCACACATACACATGTACATGCATGCACACACATACACACATGCATTCACATGCAGAGACAGAGAGCACAGATTGAACTGAATAGGATGGGACCATACCTTAAAAGGAATTAAGGTAAATGATGAGAGAGAAATGTAGTGAGAGGAAAGAGGGAGAAATGGAAGGGGGTAACTATATGTCATTTAAGAGGCAAGTAGGAGATGTTTTTAGTGGAGGGAAAAAGAGGAGAGCTGAAGAAAAAAACAAACAAACAAACAAACAAACAAACAAACAAAAGTTTACCCTCATCACATTTGACTAAACGAAGGAGTGAAATGCACACTCATTTTGGTATGAAAACCTATCTTACAGTATAAGAAAGCGGGGGAGAAGGAGATATTGGGGGGGGATGATGGAAGGGAGGGCAAAGGGAGGAGGGAGTAATTGAAAGTCAACACTTGGGGAGGGACAGGATCAAAGAGAAACAATGAGGGGCAGGTGAGGAGGGATGGCAATTCAGTTAGTCTTACACAACACGACTATCAGGAAGGTCATTTGCAAAGCTACACAGATATGGCCTATAATGAATTGCCTGCCGTACCAAAGGGAATGGGTGGGGAGGGAGGGATGGGGAGAATTTGGAACTCAAAGTTTTAGGAACAATTGTTTAGTATTGCTGTTGCAACTAGGAAAGAAGACATACAGTTAATGAGGAATAGAAAGTCATCTGGCCCTACAGGAGAAAAGAGAAGATAGAGACAAGGGAAGGGAGGGATGACAGAAGAGAGGACAGATTGGAGATAGGGAAAATTAGATTGCTTGGGGTATTGGGGTGGGGGGAGGGGAGAAAAAGGGAGAAAATTTGGAACCCAAAAATTTGTGAAAATGAATGTAAAATAAATAAATAAATAAAAAAAAATAAAAAAAAAAAAAAAAAAAAAGATTGGGAACTTCAAAAACACCCTACTTATCCCTTAGTTCCTACTTCAATTGCTTCATGAGTACCCTTGATTATAATCGCTACTCAAGGCAACTCCCCCCCAACCATAGGCATGCCAAAAAGACCCCTATGACTAAACTGATGTGTTTGTAGATGGAGCCACCTGTCTTTAATTAGATCAAGAATCCCTGCCCCAAATATGCAAAACCCAGGAAAGGTTATTCAAGACCAACCAAAACGACCAGTCCTCCATAAAGTAAAGCTACCCTCACTTCCCACAAAGGAGTATGTAAAACAATGAAACATGAAGAACATTTATGAGGGGATCCAAGTGAGAATATCACTCTGTTGAGATGGTAGAAAGCACTTTCACTTGTGCAGGAACATTTCTCACCTGCTTCCCTGATCTCAGGGGCAACAGTTCTAATGGATTGGAGGAAATAAATTATTGTTTTCTACATTAGTTTAGGAACTGTCTCTAAATAATTACATATGTTAAAAGTGTAACCTGGGGCGAGTCATCAAACCTCTCTGGGCCTTATTTCCTCATTTGTAAAATGGGCAGGTTACACTAGATTTCCCCTAAGGTCACTCTGAGCCATGACTAAGTAATTTTGTTATGATAAAAAGAAATTACAGGATTCTGGAAAACCAACCACTTGGGGAGCCAAGGCTTGATCAGAGTAGTGAGTCATGTAAGAGAGTCTGTGGAGAGAAAAGTGGGGAGGATTGGTAGCTAAACGCAGAAAAACATGAACATTCATTGAACTACCCAGAGAAGCCATCGTGATGTTGTGATGGAGCTACAAAGGGTGCTGAGATCAGAAGCAGAGAATGCTCATGGAGAAAGGAGGTCAAAAAGGGGAAATGGCAGCAGATTTTCTTGAGGTATGCAGACTCCAGGGCAGGGAAAATTAAGCCCAAATACTGCTTGATACTGCTGATGCTGCATAGTGTGGTAGAAAAAACTCTGAATTTGGAGTGGAATGACCTAGGCCTGACCCACAGACTTTCTCTGTCTCCCTGACCTCACTGAATTACTTCACAAGGCAAATTACTTAGCCATACTAAATCTAGGATTCATTGCTGCCTACACTTGGGCAGTCTGTGAGACAAGGCAAATACTTGCACTATCTTGAAGAGTTATTTTGGCAAATCAAATGAGCCAATGTATACAAAATGCTTTATAACCTTAAAGCTCAATATAAATGTTAGCTACTGTTAGGTCGGAAAAAGAGACGAAGAAGTCGAACTGGCAGAATGAGCCTATCAATTGTGTGATAAATCTGCTGAAGGTAAACTGCACAAAATCTGGGACTGGGTCAAGGGCAAGCGGTGAAAACTAGAAGAATTCCGTGAAAATATTTCATCTAAACCTCCAGAAAAGCACGAATCAGTGGGAGAAGTCCTAAAATCTAGTGTCATAGAGATCTGGAGTTAGAAAAAATGTCATAGACTGTCTAAGTCTATGACTTAGACATCATTTTTACAGATGAAAAATTGAGGCTGGAGGGTAAGTGACTGGCCTTTGGTGAGCCAGGCAGTAAGGTGAGTTCTGAACCCAGGCCTCCTAGTCCAGAGCCAAGACTCTTTCTATTATATCAAGCTTGGAGGGCAGATAATACAGGATGAAGACAGAACTTCCAAGGGTATTTGGTGCCATTGGGTGCAAAGGGACTAGCTGCCTCATAGGATAATCTAACACCCAAGGAAAGAATTTTCAGGGGTTCCATAGAAAGTAGATGAGTTCCAGAAGAGCTGAGAAATCTAGCAGCTTTGCCAAATCAAATTAATTTAAGCACTGAGAAAGAGCCTAGATTAATACCCCACACCAATGGTTTAGGGCCAGCCGACTCAAGAAAAGAGGGGATCAGGTCAATGGACTGGAGGATGGGGTGGAAATCATGAGCAGAAAATCAGACATACCCAGATCTCGCTTTTGTTCCACTTGCGTGCACTTAGCACAAGAGAAGAGGGTTAACTTTTAAGACTTTTGCAGCTTTATTACTTTTCCTCCCTAGCTCTGAAAGGGTTAAAAGAAAAAAAAGAACAAAACCACAAGTCCTTAACAAACCTCAGTGAAAGCAGGATAGAGAAAAAAGTGGGCAATAATTTGTAATAACAATAATGACAACTCACATTTATGTGGTTCTTATGTTCTAGTCAAGATCAATCAAATCAAAACGATCAATAAAAGGAAGCTTCTGTTTATTATCCTTAGTCATTTTAGGGAGAAGAGGAGGACACAAGCATTTGTGAAGCACCTACTATGTAACAGGCACTGTGTTAAATACAAGTATTACCTCATTGGATTCTCGCAACAAACCTGAAAGGTTGGTGCTATTACTATGCCCCATTTTATAATTGAGGAAAATGAGGCAGAGGTACTTGCATCCTTGGCCTGTAGTACAGTGCCGTATCTATGGTAGGTATTTTACAAATGTTTGATGATTTGAAATGACTCACACAACCCTCAGTGTTTTCCCACATCGGGACAAAGCTCAACTGTCCTATCGGCAAATGGCCTGGCTTCAAATCCACCCTAATTTCCGCCATCTGGAATACTGCAACAGTTCCTAACTGGCCCAACTGCCTCTACTCTCTCCCTCCTCCAATCCATCCTTCATACCTATTGCTAGGATAACCTGTCTGCTTAGATCTAGTCATGCTACTCTACGGAAAAATCTTCAAGAGCTCCTCAGTGTCCATTGATTGAAATGAAAATTCCTTATTCTGGCATTAAAGGCTTTTGTGATCTAGGGCTTTTCTACTTTTCTAGTCCACTCTCATATCATCTAGAGCCATATGTAATATACTCCAGCCAAATAAAACTATTATTTGTCTCTGAACACACTCTGAACTTGTGGGGTTCATTATGCCAGAAATGACCTTCCTGTCCCATCTTTACCTTTAAAGTCCAGCTCAAATCAATGTCCTCTTTGAGGTCTTAAAGGCTTCCTCTCTGTTGGTAATGACCTTGCACCTTGCATCTTACAGAACTTCACTTTAGAATGCTCAGATGCATTCAATACTACAATGTCATGTGTCCTTCCACTAAAGTCTGTTATAATGTCTCATCCTGGCCTGGAGATGACCTTGGGACCCCAAAGGCTGTGCCAGTGGAGCATAAGCTTCAATAGGTCCTTCCAAGCAAGGCAAGGATCCAAGTATGGACCCAGAATCAACTGTATGTTTCTTTAAGGTTTGACCTCACTATATTTGGAGAAATTTATTTCCAGGTAAAATTGGATGGAAAAACAATTCTCTAAGATTATCTTCTTGTTGAGGGCCAGGGTGGAGAGCGGTGGACAAGATCAGGACAGACCTTCGGGGAAACTGTTCTTTGAGACTGTGCTCATTATCATCTGGAATTGCTCTCCATGTCCCCCGGATGTTGTTGTCTCCATGAGACAAACAAGAGAATTTCAGAAAACATGGGATATGTAAAATAGATGCCCTGTAGGCTCACAGTCTTTAAGACAATAAGACTGATCTAATCAAAAGGACAGGAGAAGAGCAGAACTTCTCGTAGACTTGGAGTTTCTTTCTATATATACCCTGACTCTCAGATGAATAAAGGGAGCTGGTCTTTCTTCTCCTGCCTCCCGTGTCTTTCTTCTTCACCATATCACTGAGCCGTGTAGGAATGCAGGCCATCTGCTACGTCTTCTAAGGCTCGAGGACTGGTGATCTGTACTGTTACTTTCCATTTACTCTGTTTTTATCTTGAATGGGCCAATTTGTGTATATTATATGCGTGAATATAGATTACGCCTTTGTTAGATTTCATCTTGGGCAGTACCTAGGACATTGTTTTGTACTAAGCATGGGCTTAATAAGTATTTGTTGAATGGACTATAACATTTGTCTGTGTATATGTGCATGTACACACACAGATACACATGTACACATATATACACAGATATGCATGTATGCATTATATACAGATAGGCACATATACATTTATACACACTTATGTACATGTATATGTGTGTATACACGTATGCATACATATATACACATATGGGGTGTGACTAAAATGTAATTGGATACTTTTTAAAGTAAACAAGCCAGAACATAAACAAATGTGTATTTTCCCTTTCAAAGTACATGTCAGTGGCTGTCATGGTGACACATCCTATAATCCCTGCTACCAGGGAGGCAGAGGCTAGGGAATTTCTTGAGCTCTGGAGTTCTGAGCTGCATTAGGCTAATAAGCCAATTAGGTGTCTGCACTAAGTCTAGATCCATAGAGACACCAGAAGCAGAGGGCCAGCAGGCTGCCTAAGGAAAGGCAAACAGGTCCAGGTCAGAGACAGAGCGGGTCAATGTTCTCAAGCTGATCCACGGTGGGATTGGGTCCATAAAGGTCTGCTGCACTTCCAGCCTTGGGAGATGGGGAGGCCCAGTATCAAAATTAAAATGACAAAAACAATAACAAAAAAAAACTAAGTACAGTTTCAGTGATTTGTGGAGAAGATATTTTATTCTAAAAATGCTGCCCCTAGTCATAATATTTTTTTTTAGAGCTCTTACTTTGGAACTGCTTTCACACCTTGTTTATGAGACAGTCTTAGTAATTTACTCAGAATTCATTTTTTACCCCAAATAGTACCATATACCTTATTCACCAGCACAGGTTCTGAATAACCTTCAGTTATTTAAGAAAAAAAGAATCTAGTCTGCTGGATAAGGTTGGGGGTCAGCTGAGCCACCTCAGAGCTTGGCAAAACACAAGGGCTGGCTAAAAAGCTGGGAAACCACTGGGTTTATAAATTGCCTCTGCAGGAAATTTCAAAAGGAGGAAATTCCAAAGAAATACATCAAACAATGGGCCACATTCATTAAATAAGTGTATTATCTTTCCCAGATTTCAGCATAAGTATTCTGGTACCTTTGTTTAAAAATGGTTAAATTTCATCAGGAAAGTGAAATATAACCTAGTCTAAAAAAGTCTTAGTCTGTGATATTTGGTAATTTGTTAATTTTTTGTTGTGGGGGGGAAGGAAAGGGTTCAGACCTGTGGGGAAATCCCGGTGTGGAGACTCCCCCCACAGATACAGATATATTTATCTCTATATCTTCGCTGATGTCCATCGCTGAACTGCACCTGACAGCCTTTGACTGTTGTCAGAATCGTATGAGATACATATGCAAATTGCTTTGTAACTTGTAAAGCATTATATAAATGCTAGTTGTTGTTATAAGCAGGGCAGCTAATAATTTCTTGACTTGCTTCACTGATTATTTCATCCTTAGAAAGGTGAAAGAATCAACATGAAGAATTAGTTGCTGGAGTGAAAACCATCAGAACCTAGGTAGGAAGTAAATACCCCATCAGAGACCTTGTATTAGAAAAGGAACAGTAAAGTCTGACATATGCCCCAAGTCTTAGATGAAGAGATTTTAAAGTTTTCATAGAAAGGAAAGATAGAATCCCATGGCCTAAAACTCTACAGGAAAGGTCAGACCAGGAGGGACAGAAAATGCTAAAGAATGAACAAATCTGAGGAGTAAGAAAAGGAAGAGTTGTCTATAACCTAATGCAGATGCACAAGGATCTCACTGACCAATTTAGATCAATAAAAAACAACGTAATCGAGGTGCCAGTACAGCCATCCTTGACTCCTCACTTGTTGTCACCACCTATATCCAATCTGTTGCCAAGTTCTACCATTCTACCCTCATAGTATTTCTTATATACACTCGCTTCTCTCCTCTGACCCTGCCACCGTCCTACTGCAGGTCCTTATCACCTAACTCATAAGTCTGCTGATTGGTCTCCCTTTCTCAAGTCTCTCTCTACTCCAGTCCATTTTCCACAGCTGTCAAAGTGATCTCCTAAAAACATAGGTCTGACCAGGTCATCCCTCTGTTCAATAAAGTTCAATAGTTCCCCATTGCTTTGACGATCAAATAGAAAAACCCGTCTTGGCATTCAAAGCCCTTCATAACCTGGCCCCTCTTAACTTTCAGATCTTCCTTCACTTTACTCCTACGACATACTTTGGAACCCAGCGACACCAGGCTCCTTATTGTTCCTGGCACAAGGTAATCCATTGCCCGTCTTCAGGCACTTTTACTGATTGTCCCCCATGTATGGAATTCTCCCATTCTTTGTCTCAATCTTTGTGCTTGCCTTTAAGTCCCAGATAAAATTCTACCTTCCGCAAGATGCCTCTCAGTTCCATCATTTCAGTCATGTCTGACTCTTCATGGCCCCATTTGGGGTTTTCTTGACAAAGATACTGGAGTGGCTTTCCATTTCCTTTTGCAGCTCATTTTACAGATGAGGAAATTGAGGCAAATAGGGTTCAGTGAGTTGTCCAGGGTCACACAGTTAGGAAGTGTCTGAGGCCAGATTTGAACTCATGAGAATGAGTCTTTCTGATTTCAGGCAAGGTACTCTATGTACTATGGCGCCACCTGGCTGCCCCAGAAGCCTTTCTGGATCCCTCTTAATGTTAATAACTTTTCTCTGAAGATTATCTTCAATTTATCCCATATACAGTTTATTTGTACACAGTTTTGCATATTACCTCTCCTATTAGACTGTGAGTTCCCTGAGAATAATGCCTATTTTTTCTTTCTTTGTATCCCCAGAGCTTGGCACAATGCCCAGTATACAGGTGATGATTAATCAATTCTTATTGATTTGACTTTAACTAGATTTTAGGAAAGCAATTAGCAAAGGCTCTTATATGATTCTTGTGCAAAAGATGGAGAGATATGGGTTAGATGATGGTGGGTTTAGAATTAGTTGAGTGGCTAGAACCAAAGACTAGCTGTACAATGATTTTATGTTAACTTGCAAGCCATCTAGTTAGTATTGCGTAGATCTCTGTTTGTTTTATGACACTTAATATTTTTATCAATGTCATGGATGATGGCATAGATGGGCCACTTCTCAATTTGCAGATGACACAAAGTAGAGAGGGGCAGTTAACATAATGGATCCCAGAATGGAAACTTATAAAGATTTTGACAGATTAAAATATTGGACCACTTGAATCAGGAAACGATAAAGATGGAGAATCCAGACTGGAGATCTCCAGGACCATCTAATCTTAACTCAGTGCCACATCTAAGGAAAGACAACAATAATCTGGCGAATAGCCAGCAGATGGTAACAAAATGCTAAAGAGTACATTTCCCTTTTTGTGATGTTTTGTGCTCATCATGTCCCATTCCTTTTGTCTGCCTTCTGGAAGAAAGTATTCAGAATCTCAAGGTACTTCTGTACAGTCTCTAAGGCTCTGACCTTTTTCATTTCTCAAACCTGAGCCTTATTTTCCACTATATTTTTCATTTTCCTCTTCTGTGCTGACCTTTTCATGGACGTCTTAGAATATCAAAGTGTAGTTGACTTGGTTTAGGACCAGGATTCTTAACCTTTTTTTGTGTCATGGAATCCTTCAGCAATCTGGGGAAGCCTATGTACCCCTTCTCAGAGTACTTCCAAAAATGCATCATATAAAATACATGGGATTACAAGGGAAACCAATCTTGAGAAACATTTTTTTTTAAAGGTCATGACCCCAGATTAATAATCCCTAGTTTAAAGAATGTTGTCTCATTCTTCATAGAATTTCTCTAATATCTTATCCTTTGCAAGAGATCAGCAGCTCTAATTACCTCTGAGAAGAATCAAATTAGTGTGGAATGGTGGAAAAGGCACCAGACAATTCCACTTGTGACAACAAATAGCTATGAGATCATCATCAAATCATTTAAACTCTTCGAGACTCAGTTTCTATACCGGTAAAATGCAAATGATAATAGTAATTGTAGTACCTACCTCACAAGTTATGAGGACCAGATGAAATACTGGGCTAAAAGTGCTATATAGACATTAACTATTATTTTTATTTCTGCTTCTCATAAAAACTACAAGATATCCAAGTATTCCATTAAGTTATGCTTCATATTGCATAGAAGGGTGTGTGATAAAACACAATTCCATCAGTTCTCTTGTTTGTCTATCCAAAAATTGTTAAAGAGCCATCCTTCCATTTACCTGCAACTTCCTTTGTCTTCTGATGATGTCTATCATGGAACTGTTGACATTGATAAGATTCAGTTCTTTTTGGTCTATTGACAAATGTTTCAGAAAGACTGGTTATAGTTAATGTAATGATTATGAAAATTATGTGTGATTCTTAAAACTTCTTCTACAACTTGAAAGCACAGGGTCAGGGCCATTTTTGTTTCATGGATTGCAATGGCCAAAGATTCATCATTTAGTGGTCAACCTAACAGAGATGAGCCCTAGGCCTTTAGAGATATTATGGTCAAAACAATAAAACATAGTTTCCTTATTCTAAGAACTCTTAAAAAAGATCAAATGTGAACACAACTGGGTTAAGAAAAAAAACTACACAAAAATCTTGGAAATTTCATAATAGTTTTGGTCGCTTATATTTTCTTTTAAAAAAGCATCACCTACAAATAAAAATAAAAAGAAATTTATTGAGGCTTTTAAAAAACACAACCTATTACATGGTATAAAGAGGCTGTTATGGTCCAGTCTACAGAGAGCTAGCCTTGGAACCAGAAGCACCTGACATCAACCCATGCTTCTGACATACAGTGGCAGTATACTCTCGGACAAGTCACTTAATTTCTCACACTCCATCTAGGCAGCTCTCTGATCCTAGTTATTGCAGAGAAAGTATGGACCTACATTGGTAGAAAGAGTTTCATCATATGGGATTTCCCACATCATTGAAATGAAGTATCCAAAACTTATACTGAAGTTAATCTCATATTTCCTTAACTCATCCTCTGTGCTTTAAATTTTTAAAAGCAATGGATTAAAGGAAATCCTTTATTATAAGACCACATGATCACAGATTTAGAACTAACTGCTGGGGATGAGGAGACATAAAAGGGAAGGTCAGTTTCAGTTAGTGAAAGTCCCTTATAGACAAGCACTGTGCTAAAGTCAACTAAATCCAACAAGCCTGACTATATAAAGTACTGTGATGGATGATAGGATGCAAAGAGAAATATCCCATAAATCCTGTCTCAAGTAGTTTACAGTGTAAAGACAAACACACAAACAGAAACACAAAGGGTGTGATAGCTGCAGGGATGAAAAGGCAAAGAAAGGGCTATGAGAAATTGTTGGGGGAAAAAACCACTTGCACCTAGATGAGATGAAAGGGAAGGTGAAAAAGGGAAGGGGGTGTCAGGGAAGGCAGTATTATTAGGACATGGTGCCCAAGTTGGGCCTTGATGGAAGGAAAGAATGAGGTTCATTCCCATCATGGGAGAATAATATGAGCACCGTATAGATCAAGGGGCAACCAGATCAAGAAATGGAAATGAAGAGAGAACTAGTTCAGCTGAAACTTATGAGTATGTGAAGTGGATCATTTTGAGTTAAGACTGGGAAGGTAAATTTGAGCCAAATTGCATAGGGGTTTGCCATGCTAAAAGCAGAAGTTTCTGCTTTATTTATAAGGCAAAGGCAATCACTGAAGGTTTCTGGGTGGATAAGTGATGTGATCAAAGCATGCATTAGGAAAATGACTACCGTGAAGGGATAGATTGGAGAAAGGAGACTGGAATAAGGAAAATCAGCTAGGAGACTACCTCAGATGAGTTAGGTTATTGACCTTCCCAAGTGAGCTAGGTTGTTATAACCCCAGGCAAGGAGGCCAGGGCAGCTACAGTGTGAGTAGACAGGTAGGGGCAAGCAAAGAAGCAAGATTGCTGCGGTAGAGTCTACAGAATTTAGAGTGTGAGTGAAAGGAAAGAAAAGCCAGACAGCCTATCAGTCAAACAAAAGCCAGAGTAACTTGGAAGATGGTGGCGCTAGAACCAGAAATGGAGAAATAAGTGAGAAGAGCAGAGTTTGGTGTATTTTTTGGGAGAGAACAAAGAGTAGAAAAAAATGATTAATTCAACTTTAGATGTATTATTTGACGGGCTAGGAGGATACACCAGTAGAGTTAAGTTGCAAGTAGTTAGGACTAAAGTTTTAGAGGAAAGTAATATGTAGGTAAAAATTTGGAAATCTCATGGGATGGGGCCATTAAAAGAAAAAGGAAGAAAGAGGAGAGAATAGAGAGAAGGGAAGGGGGAAGAGGGAGGAAGGAGGAGAGATGGAGAGATGGAGATGGCAGTTAAGAACTGAAGCTTCAAACATACCTTTCCAATACACAATGCAAATTTATGATTCACAAAATATTTCCAGGCCTGAGTAAGTAAGGATTATCTTCATTAGCACATTCATTGCATTCAAAGGAATGTTTCTCAAATGTTTGAAAAGTATTTTCTTATAGGTTAAAATGTTTCTCTTTCATTCTTTACCTATTATTTTGGTACTTAGGTACCTCTTCCTCCTCCCCGCACAGACTACAGAATGTTAAACTTCGGTCTAGCTCAATCGAAACAGGTAGAGATTCTGAATGAATGAAGTTTTAATAAACCTCTATAGAAAGATTAGTCATTTTATCAAATGAGTTAATGTATGTAAAGTGTTACTCAAGCCTTAGAGCATTTTATATACATAGATCATCATTACATATAAAACACATTCCAGCAAAGTTAGCTATTTTTTGATGTTGATTTTCATTATAAAAAGTTCAAGCTCTGGGCTCACAGACCAGCAAAACACTCTTTGATGCAGATGGGTTTAAGATTGCCAGGTTTATAACATGGTGTATCTTTTGAGCTATGGCCGTGGGAATAGTACCTCACAGTACTTTGCTGACTCCATAATCTCCCTTCTACTGCTGATCTCTCTTTATTGTTCACTTCTTTCAGTCAAGTCTGACTCTTTGCGACCCCATTTGAAGTTTGGGTGGCAAAGATGCTAAAGTGGTTTTGCAATTTCCTTCTCCAGTTCATTTTGCTGATGAGGAAAATGAAGCAAATAGGGTTAAATGACTTACCCAGAGTCACACAGCTAGTAAGTGTCTGAGACCAGATGTGAACTCAGGAAGGGGAGTTTTCTTGACTTTAGGCTGGGTCCTCTATCCCCTGCACCTCTTAGCTGCCCATTGCTGCTCTCCCTCCCTCGGATCACATGAATTTCTCCCACGCTTGCAGATCCTGTGGCTTATGTATCTCCAACTTTAACAACTACAATTGCTTTTGGCCTAAATAATACATCTAAAATTCACATTTCATCAGTAGGTGCTACAAGATGACAATATAAATTAAAATAAAAAATTATCATTTTCAGGTGCTTTATGTTTTTTATTTCTTTTTGGAAGGATGGAGGGGAGTGTTCAGACCTGAGGGGAACTCCCACTGTGGAGACTCCCTCCACAGATGCAGATCAGCACCTCCATAGCTCATAGGAATGGAGAATTGCCTAGGACATCGAGAGGTGAAATGACCTACCTAGTGTGCTCCCAAAGTAGTCCTTGAACCCAGGTTTTTCTGACTCCAAAGCTATGCCCCTACCCCTTACAACATGCTGCCTTCAAATAATATAAAACAAATCAGTTCTCTATTTTCACAGTCCTATAATATAAATTTCATATCAAGAGCTTTATATCTATCTATCCTATTTATCTGTCTATGCATGTAACTATTCTTCTATGTATCTATGCATCTCTCCTCTCTACTTTCTCTCTCTCTCTCTCTCTCTCTCTCTTCTCTCTCTCTCTCTCTCTCTCTCTCCTTTTCTTCTTCAATCTATGCATCTCTCTCTAGCCTTCTATCTACGTATGCATCTGTTGCTCTAGCTTTCTATCATTCTCTCTCTTTGCCCTTCTCTGTCTCTCTATCTTTATATTGAATTCATTTTAAACAACAAGCATCCATATAATGCATACATTAATCATGTTTCCAAAAGCTTCAAAGTATTAGAGAACTGATAGAGAATTACTTCTTCATCAAGCAAAGCAAGCTCCCATCGGGCAATAGCGTTCATCTTCCTAAGATACTACTGTAACAGATCAAGTTAAAATGAAAGAAAATAAACTTACAATGACAAGAGAAAGACCACTGTTCCCTGGAGGTTAACCACAACGGCAAGTGTCCTCCAGGAGCGAATGAAGTATCCTAGAAGAGCATACTGGGCAATTCCCACTGCAAAAAACAGCCCACCGATGGATCCTAGTTCACAGAGAAGATAATTGTTACTAGAGAAAGAACATTCCACAAGATCATTTCTGATCACACACAGTGTGAGAAATCCTTTCCTATTGTAAGAGTGTCAATGAAACTGACGATTAAAGGACAATATAAAAATGGAATGACATGCAAATATCAAGCAATGAGAGCTATAACCTGAAGACTGGGAAGTGGACAAATCAGTGGGACAGAAGAAGTGAATATGTGAATCATGAGAGTATAAGTACTGTCAATGGCTTTTAAGAAAGCACTCAAATTATTTTGTTATACCAGAATTTTGTTGTATTGGATAATGATTAAAATAAGTAGGTCAATGGCTGGAGCCTAGAAATCAGTTAAGGGGCAGCTAGGTGGCATAGTAGCATCTGCCCTGGAGTCAGGAAGACCTGAGTTCAAATGTGGTCTCAGACACTTATTAGTTGTGTGCCCCTGGGCAAGTCACTTAACCTCGATTGCTTCCACACAAGAAAAGAAAAGAAATCAGTTAAGTGGAAGTTTGGAAGCTTTTGTTTAATTTATTTTTGCTATTGTATTAGATTTGACCTATGTTAAGTGGAAACAACCAGGATACCATATGACTCCTTTGAAAGGTTAGGCCAAGGCACAGAAATATCAGCCATAAACTGGATTCTAAACACTTTGGAAGCAAGAGGAAGGGGAAATGAATTAAATTATCTTTCCAATACACAAAACATGCACCTTAAACATTACTTTTTTCCCCCCATTACAAGTATTTTCACAAAGATGTATTCTATATAACAAAGCTCTTTCTAGGCTTCATTGCTGCTGAGTCCAACTCTTCATGACCCCATTTGGGGTTTTCCTAGCAAAGATATTGAAGTGGTTTGTCATTTCTTTCTCCAGCTCATTTTACTGATGAAGAAACTGAGGCAAACAGGGTTAAATGCCCAGGGTCACACAGCTAGTGACTGTCTGAGGCCAGATTTGAACTCAAGGAGATGAGTCTTCCTGACTCCAGGCCTGGTGCTCTATTCACTGAGTCATTTAGCTGCCCCCCAGGTTTCAATGTATATCCCTAAATAATAGCACTTTATGTATCTAAAAGATAAACTCTTCAGCCTAGAATTTAAAACTCTTCACAATGAGACCTTATCCTATCCTTCCAATATTACTTCCCATTATTGCCTTTAATGCACCCCATATTCTAGACAAATTGATCTGCTTGGTGTTTCCTAAACATAGTATAATATCTGTTTACTAAAACTTTCCCATACTGACTATAGCTGTGGTTATAGTATCTTTAAAAGCCAAATGGAATATTGAGCAGAAAAGGTAGTTGGCAGTTCCTACTGTAACTCTATCTATAATTGTACTTCTTCTAATGAAATCAGAGGAGATGTGTTTTATCTTTTACCTGTGAGGAATTATGAGATAAACTGTGGAGAATACAGAGAAAAAGAAGGAAGAAAGTCCTCTCTTTCTAAAACTACCTTAATTGATATATTGTGAAAAATAATTTAAAAAGAATTCTATCAGGAGTTATTAAGGAAGTGGCAGTCTACAGGTATTCTGGAAAGGGTTTCTTACAATACTTGATGAAAGAGTGAAGCAAAAAGAATAACATAATTTATTTTTTGAGTAACTGAATTTAACTCATCTTGAGAAATAAGGAGAAAATTCTTGAGAGGCTTTAATTAGCCTCTGTTGTGGATGGAATGGAAAAACTGTGTTTCTGGAAGTGAAGAAAAGACATCTGCCTTATACTGAGGATTTGAGATGAATTTAGGTATGGTCTTTCTCACAGTCAAAATATTATAAATAATTTACTTTAGTATGTATTTCACTTGTTAATAAAATATATATTCAGTAATTTTAATAAATAATTCTCCATAGGAGATTAAGGAATTTAATGCAGAGAAATATGAGCAATTACTTTTTTAGGTTTATTTAATAATTATATCTTGCCTATACCATTATAATAGCCTCAAACCTCTCCCCATTCCAATATATCCTCCACTCAGTTGCCAGTGATCTTCTTAAAGCACAAGCCTGACAATGTCACCCTACTATTCAATAAATACCAATTACTCCCTATTAGCTCTATAATTAAATATAAAATCATCCATTTGGCATTCGAAGCTCTGCATAACCTGATTCCTTCCTACTTCCAAGTCTTCTTAGACATTACTTTTCTCCATATGTGCTATGGTGTAGCTATACCAGTCTACTTGCTATTTCTACTACAGGACACTATATCTCCCAATTGAATGTTCACTGGCTGTTCACCAGAACAGAAATGATCTTTCCCCATCTCTTCCCACTCCTACCTTCCCTGGCTTACTTCAAGACTCAGCTCAAATTCAACCAACTGCAAAACACCTTTTCTAGTCCCACCTTGCCCCCATATCCTTCCCCCCAACACCTGCTAAGGCCTTTTTTCTGCAATTACCTTCCATGTATGCTCCATATATCTTATATGCATCATGGGCCGTCTCCAGTCATCCTGATGAATATCTGGTCACTGGATCCAGATGGCTCAGGAGGAGAAAGTGAGGCTGGTGACTTTGCACAGCCCTCCCTGACTCAAAACAAAGCCAAGTGCAAGTCATGTCATCATTTCTCTGATGGCATGGTCTTCAAAAATGAAGGACGAACACAATAACACAATGTATCTTATATCTAACTAGTTATTTATATGTGAGTTCCTTGAGAACAAGGCTTGTTTTCACCTTTTTTTTTAATCCCCAGAATTTAGCATAGAGACTGGAACACAGCAAATGCTTAATAAATGCTTTGATTTACTAATTGAAAAGGAAAAGTGTTCATTAAGGCTGGAAAGGTAGCATAGGGAAAAATTACAACTAGCCTTAAATGCCAGAATGAAGAACTAATATTTTATTTTAGAAGCAATGGCAAGGAAGGAAAAAGAAGAGACAAGACAAACGACAGGCATAGGATAGGAAATATTTGAAATTAAGTAAATTTGGGGGGTAAAAGACAGGAAAATTGATGCCAGGGTTTTGAGCCTGGTTATGCAATCTCTGAAATTTGTTCCTTCAGCAGCAACCAAAATGGGTTCCTTTTTGAAAAAAAAAAAAATATTCTGAACTTAAATACTAAGAGAGAGCAACAGTAGTGTATTACCTAAAACAGAAAACCCATATTTTATACCACCTACTTCTAAAAAAGCATATGATAAATTCTATATTATTTTCACAACCGTCCTGTTTATCTATATATCCATCTGAACTTCCTTCTCTCTTCTGTATACTTCTAAAATGTTATAATGGCTCTGTTTTCTCACTATTGCTGACCTTGTACACTTCTCCATTTCCCATCCCCCCAATTTAAAAAAGAGAGAAAAAAAGAAAGAAAACTTTCAATAACTACAGTCCAACAAATTGAATTTACATGGTGATCATATCCAAAAATGCATGCCTCTCCCTTTACCTTGTGTCAGTCGCCATTGTGATTTTTTATTTTACAGCAACTTTTGCAAAGAAGTGTTATGATCTGTATCAGTGAAGGGAATACCAAAGAAAGTGAATACCTTGAAGCAACAAAGAAGAGGAAACAAAAGCTAAAATGGAGACAAAGTTCATATTTTGAAATGCCAAAGAAGAGACAAAATAAAACCTAAAATTAAAGGTTTATGGAATTTTCATGAGCCAATAGAAGGACATTCTGGGTCAACCAGAAAAGAATTCTTATTTTTATTTAAATAGTGAGAGATAGCATGATATTGTGGAAAGAAGGCTGACTCTAGAATCAAATCAGATGCCTCAAATTCAAATTCCTCTTCTGATGTTTACCACCTATGTAACACTGGACAAGTCACTCATTTAGCCTCCTTGGTTTTCAGTGGCCTCATCTGTACGATAGCAGTTGGACAAATGGCCTGTGTGGGTCTTTCCAGCTCTAGGCTTATGACCTATGAACTTTGGAGTCAGGAAGAAGACTCCATGTTCAAATCTTGCCTCTGAATAAAACAATCGTGTGTTCATGGAATAATTACCTAAACTCTCAGTGCCCCAGTCAATTCTCTAAGGTAAGTTGTCAATTTGTATATGTGGAGGGAATATTCAGACTAGGAATTCCCCATACTAATGAATCAGAGGTCCAAAGCAAAAAATAAAGTAATATCTATCTCTGTATCTATCTCTCTATCTCTACATCTACCTATATCTATCTACATCTACCTATATATCTATAGTCATATCCATATCTATCTATCTCTATCTCCATATATATCTACCTATCTACATATATACATCTATTTATATCCATATTTATCTACTTCTATCTATATCTATTTATATCCATATCTATCTACATCTATCTCTGTCTCTATCCATATCCATATCTATCACTACATCTATATCTATCCATCCATCTCCATATCTACCTAACTATATCTCTCTTTATATCCATATCTACTTATCTACACCTATTTCTATCTATATCCATGTCTATATCTATCTCTATACCCATATCTCACTCTATAATATATGTCCATATCTATCTATCTCGATATCCATATCTATCTCTATACCCATATCTATCTACATTCATATCTATCTATATTCATACCTATCTATTTATCTCTATTTCCATTATCTATTTACCTATTTATAACAAGTGAAAAAACTGAACTGACAGAATGGTTTTCCCTGGCATTCTCTTTGGTACACCCCAAGGCATATGGAATGACTGCTGAATTACATACACTTACAGCACAAAGAAAGAGTATCTCAGGCTCACTTCCTCCTAGCACCTGTCCAATCCTGGACAATCAATAACTAGTCAATTCTAGGATTATGGCTCTGGAGCTGGAAGGGGACTCAGGTGTCGTCTGATCTACCACATTTATTTAAAAGATGAGGAAAATTAGGCCCAGTGAAGGTGAGTGTCTTGGCTGTGGTCACACAAGTAGTAAGTGTCAGAGTCAAGATTTGGACCCAGCTCCTTTGACTCCACAGGCAACAATCTTTCATCTAGATCATGTGTCCAGTAGCAGAATCACCACAGTTTTTTTCATTCCTTTCTGAAAGACATCCTATAACTTCTCTCTATTTTCACCTCCTATGTTGGCCTCACAACTACGAAAACTGTCACCATCTGATATAAACAGGTTGAAAGATGAATGGGGGAGGGGGCAGAGAAGAGGGAGGGGTCCTAATGCTTAAATATGGGATTATTTTATGCCTTTTTACTTCTAGTGAAGGACAGAAGGACAGAAATCAGGATATCTTGTTCATTGACCAATTCAGGTAATTTGATAGGAACAGGCCACCACAAATTGAGTGGGAATGAGTTATTTCTCACTAACCTTTTGCAAAAGATTAAGTAAACAAAAACAAATTAAGTCCATTTATAAATAAATATGGAAAACTGGAATTTTTGTCAGAAAATGACAAACTCATGAAAAATATAGAAGATTCATAATTTAATTTTTGATGGTTAAGATTTTAGTGGTGGTTTAAAACTCACCTAGAAGGTCTTCTCTAGTTAAATTTAATAGTAGAAATAAGACTGTTGCTAATTTCTTTGTAAACTATAGCCAGACTATACTCCTGTAACTGGAATATGTATTTTAAATGGTCACTATACTGTTTTTCTTTTTAAATCATTAATATATTTTTATACATTCTTTATTTTCTAATATATCCATCCCCTCTCCTCTACCATGAGATCTGCCCTTGGAACAAAGAATAACAAGACAGAAAAAAAGAGCAATTCAACAAAACTAATCAACAGTTCAGTACAGAAATATTCAATGTTTTATACCCATAGCCCCCTGTTTCTGAAAAGAAGGGGAAAAGTGCTTAGCAGATTACCAGGCATAATGCACATATTTGACAAATGTCTGATTGACTACTTCTTTCTTTTTTAAAGAGCAAGGAATAGTTTGCTTGTCAGATCTATGGAGAAGGGAAGAATTTATTTCTAAACAAAAGATATCACTATGAGATGTGAAATAGATAACTTTGATTGTATTAAATTAAAAAGGTTTTATACAAACAAAATCAATACAACCAAGATTAGAAGGAAATAAGAAAGCTGGGAAACAATTTTTACAGGAAGTGTTTCTGAGAAAGGTCTCATTTCTCAAATGTATATAGAAAACTGAGTCAAATATATAAGAATATGTCATTACCTGATTGATAAAAGGTCAGTTTTCAGATGAAGAAATCAAAGCTACCCATAGTCATATGAAAAAATGCTTTAAATTACTATTTATCAGAGAAATACTAATTAAAATAATTCTGAGGTACCACTTCATACATATCAGATTGGCTAATGTGACAGAAAAGGAAAATGATACCTGTTGGAGAGGATGCAGGAAAATTACACAATTTTCCTCCTCCACAATTGGTGGAACAGTGGAGTGGACACTGATGGTGGAGTATTGAACTGATCTAATCATTCTGGAGAGTTATTTGGAACTATGCCCAAAGGGCAATCAAACTATGTATACATTTTGATCCAGCAAAAATGGAGGGGATGCCCATTAATTGGGGAAGGGCTGAACTAGTTGTGGTATATGAATGTAATGGAATACTACTCTGCTGTAAGAAATGAAACTTGGATACAAAGTAAAGTGACTAGAACCAGGAAAACATTATACAAAGTAACAGCAACACTGTATGATGATCAAATATGAATGACAGTTATTCTCAGCAATACAATGATGCAAGACAATTCTAAAGGACTCATGATGAAAAATGATATCCACATTCAGAGAAGGAATTTATAAAGTCTGAATGCAGATCAAAGCACATTATTTTCAATTTTTTCTATGTATTCTTCTTTCAGTCTATCTCTTTTTTCACAACATTACTAATATGGAAATATATTTTACATGACTGTACATATATATAGCCTATATCAAATTTGGAACTCAAAAAATAAAATGAATGTTAAAATTTTTCTTTCCATGTAATTCTTTTCTTTTTGTGTGTGTGAAGCAATCAGGGTTAAATGACTTGCCCAGGGTCACACAGCTAAGTTTGAGGTCAGATTTGAACTCAGGTTTCCCTGACACTAAGGTCAGTGCTCTATCCAGTGTACCACCTAGCTTCTGTTTTACATGTAATATTTATTTCTTTTTTATTAATTAATTTTTAGTTTTAACATTCACTTCCAGAAGATTTTGAGTCGCAGATTTTTCTCCCCATCTCCTCTCTCCACCCACTCCAAGACATTGTGCATTCCAATTACCCTTTCCCCCAATCTGGCCTCCCTTCTATCACACCTCTCCCTTCTCTTATCCCTTTCCCCTCCATTTTCTTGTAGGGCAAGATAGATTTCTATACCCCATTGCCTGTATGTCTTATTTCCCAGTTGCATGTAAAAACAATTTTAACATTTGTTTTTAAAACTTTGAGTTACAACTTCTCTCCCTTCCTCCCTCCCCACTCATCCTCACTGAGAAGGCAAGCAATTTGACATAGGCTATACATGTATAGTCATGCAAAACACTTTCATAGTAGTCATGTTGTGAAAGACTAAGTATATTTCTCTCCCTCCTATACTGCCCTTCATTTATTCTATTCTCTCTTTTGACTCTGTCCCTTCTTAAAAGTGTTTACTTCTGACTATCCCCTCCTCCTATTTGTCCTCCCTTCTATCATTTCCCATACCCACCCCAGCCACTTCCCCCTACTTTCCTATAGTCTAAGATAGATTTTCATACCAAATTGAGTGTGTATGTTATTCCCTCCTTAAACCAAATCTGATTAGAGTAAGGATCACTCTTTCCCTTTTACCTCCCCCCTCTTCTCCTCCATTGAAAAAGATTTTTCTTGCCTCTTTTATGAGATATTTTATGCCCATTCTATTTCTCCCTTTCTCCTTGTCCCAAAATATTTCTCCCTCACCCCTGAATTTTATTTTTTTTATATATCATCCTTTCATATTCAGCTCACCCTGTGCTCTCTGTCTATATGTATATAATCCCTCCAACTTCCCTAATACTGAGAAATGTCTCAAGAGTTAAAAATACTATCTTTCCATGTGGCAGCGTAAACAGTTCAATGTTAGTATGTCCCTTATGATTTCTCTTTGCTGTTTACCTTTTCATATTTCTCTTGATTCTTGTATGTGAAAGTCAAATTTTCTATTCAGCTCTGGTCTTTTCATCAAGAATGCTTGAAAGTCTTCTATTTCATTGAACGACCATTTTTTTCCCTGAAGTATTATATTCAGTTTTGCCAGGTAGGTGATTCTTGGTTTTAATCCTAGTTCCTTTGACTTCTGGAATGTCATATTCCAAGCCCTCCGATGCCTTAATGTAGAAGCCACTAGAACTTGTATTATCCTGACTGTGTTTGCACAATACTCTAATTGTTTCTTTCTGGCTGCTTGTAATATTTTTTCCTTTACCTGGGAACTCTGGAATTTGGCTACAATATTTCTAGGAATTTTACTTTGGAGATTTCTTTCAGGAGGTGATTGGTGGATTCTTTCAATATATATATTACCCTATGGTTCTAGAATATCTGAGTTTTTCTTGATAATTTCTTGGAAGATGATGTGTAGGCTCTTTTTTTTTTGATCATGGCTTTCAGGTAGTCCAATAATGTTTAAAATTGTCTCTCCTGGATCTATTTTCCAGGTCAGTAATTTTTCCAATGACATAGTTCACGTTGTCTGCTATTTTTTCATTCCTTTGGTTTTGTTTTATAATTTCTTGATTTCTCATAGAGTCGTTAGCTTCCATTTGCTTCATTTTAATTTTTAAGGCATTATTATCCTCACTGAGCTTTTGGAACTATTTTTCCATTTGGCCCATTCTACTTTTTAAGGCATTCTTCTCCCCACTGGCTTTTTGGATCTTTTTTGCCACTTGAATTAGTCTCATTTTAAAGGGGTTATTGTCTTCAGCATTTTTGGATCCCCTTTAGCAAGCAGTTGACTTGGTTTTCATGATTTTCTTGCATCACTCATTTCCCTTCCCAATTTTTTTGCTCTCTTTTTCTTGATTTTCAAAATCCTTTTTGAACTCTTCCATGGCCTGAGACAAATTCATATTTTTCTTGGAGGTTTTGGATGTTGCTATCTTCTTCTATTTGTATATTTTGATCTTCCTTGTCACCAAAGTAAGATTCTAAAATCTGATTCTTTTTCCAGTTTTTTGCTTATTTCCCCAGCTATTTACTTGATTTTTGAACTCTTTGTCAAGGTAGTTCTCTGCTTTTAATGGGGGTCAGGGATATACAGTCACCTGCTCGATACCCCCACAATCTGTGGACCTAGAGTTTCCCTCATGAAGGAGAAAACTAGTCTGAGAATTCCAGCTAAAAATTGTCTGATTGATTGCTTTTTGAGAAAAAAAAGTTTTAGGGTATTTTTTGTGTGTTTCAAAGTGGAAGATTAAACTACATTTCTCTTGCCAGTTCTAACTCATGATTTGGAATGAGTAAAGCAACCCAAGCAGCACAGTTTAGAAGGTCCCTCAATCCTTTAGCTCTTCTAAAATTAATTTCTTTATGAAGGCAGCAAAGAGCAGGAGGCAGGCCAGGGAAGTCAGAGCTGATTTCCACTTTGCTCAATAGCCCATCTCTAATAACTGTATATATTGATCTGATTGAATAATATGATTAAAGAAGATCTTCCCCACCCATTAATGGGCCTGGGAAGATTTGTAGGAAGGCCCACACCTTTTGTTAAGCTTCTCATGAGGCACTGGTTCTCAAGGGCTGTGATATCCTCTGACTCTAAAAAATGTATAAATACTCAGAGGGTGAGGTTTTACTTTGGGGCTTACTCTTTGGAAGTGTTTGGCCAGATGAGACTCTAGGAAGTCACTAAGGAGCACCCCAACTTTGCAAACCAAGATGTCAGTGCTTTTCTGTTTGGTAACTATGTATGTATGTGATGGTCAGACAGTTGGATCTGTCTGTTGGTTTATGATGTATATATTGCTTATGTCATTCAGTTGGAAGTCATGTCTGTTGATCTATACTTCTCTGTATTTTCTCTGAAGTTCAAGGTGCTGACTTTTCCCCTGAACTAAGTGAATGATACAAGTGCTTGATTAAAATGATTGTTGACCCCTCAAAAGTTGCTTTCCTTTTAGAAAAGCAGATTTAAGAACCCATGATAGCAGGCCCCTGTATGTTGGGGTGCTTGCTGATACATGGCCTCAATTTATTTCTCCCCTACACTCTAAGAGTTGATTTAGCTGGACCACAGTAGGGACAGGGATCAGTTTCTGTCAAATCCCCTCCTTTCCCATTCAACTCCTTAGGGTGGTAGGGTAGACAAAGTGCTGGGCATGGAATCAAGAAGATCAGGGTTCACAGCCAACTTCTGATTCTTTCTATGTGACTATAGAAAGTCACTTAACTTCTCTCTGGGCTTCAGTTTCCTCATTTGTAAAATGGGGAATGATAAGCACTATAGTATACACGGGAGTAAAATGATAAGCATTATAGTACATACTGGAGTAAATCAGTATGTTACAAACTTCATTAAGATAGAGCAGGTGGATCGCAAATTCCCTGGGCCACATTCTACAATAGAAAAATCCTCATTTTTGAAATTCTAGAAGCTGGGGGTGGGGCCTGGATAGATAAAGAGCTTTGTAAAGGCCTTCTCCTAGGGCAACATCTTATGCCAATATAGTAAAAAATAAAGATCTTAGAAATTTTTTTTCATAACTTCTCTGAGTTCCTGTATCTTCATCTATAAATGAGAGGGTATGAACAGATGATCTCTGTGGTTCTTTCTATCTTTAGTTTGGGTTTGGGAGTCTTAAGTGTTGGCAAAAAAGAGCCTTTATTATGTCATTAATTTGTTGTGTAACTGGGGTCAGTTATTTCATTTTCCTGGGCCTTAATCCTCATCTGTAAAACGAATGCTTGTCAAAATAATATACTTTAAACCAAGTGCTAGCACTGTTTGTGATGGAAAAACATCAGGAGTTTCCCTGATAAGGTTAAAGTAAGGATGCCCTTTCTTTTCATTCTGAATTTACACAGTAATGGAAATACTAACTATATCAATTAAGGAAAGAGAATGAAATTAAAGGTATAAATTTTGGCAACAAGAAGGTGAATTTATCACTCAATAGTGATATAGGACATTTAGAAAACCCAAGCAAACCCATGAGGATAGTAAGGTGACTAGTAATTTCAGTAAAGTGGCAAAATAAAAAAATGAATTTATAAAAACAATCAGCACAACAAAAAAGGAAAAGGAAAGATAAATTCCACTCAAAGTAACCACAAAGTACATAAAATATCTTAGAGTTAACCTAATAATATGCAAAAGTTGTATAGATGCAACCTTAAAGACACACTTTATAGAAAATAAAAGGAGATTTAAATAATTAGAGATGTCCACTGTCTATAGTTAGGCTGTGTTAATATAAAAAAAAAATCCTGGATATTATGTAAATTAATTTACAAATTTAGGGATAATCATTGAGGTGATACTTTTTTAGAATAAATTGTTTGGAAGAATAAAAGTCTAAGATTGAGGGCAATAATTATAAAAAGTATGAATGAAGGGGGCATAGCATTATCAAACCTCAAATAATATTATAATAAGTAGTGTTCATCAAAACTATTTGGTACAGTATTTTTTAAAAAGCAAAAAATAAGAACAGAAATGAAGGCAGCAAGTCATAGTGGATAGAGGGCTGACTTTGGAGTCAGGAAGACCTGAATTCAAGTCTTACCTATCTGCTCTATCATTCTGAACAAGCTACCTAACATCACTTTTCCTAAGTAATTTGTTAAGACTATGAATTTCAGAGCAGTTGCATATCTGCATTGATAAAGGGAATTTCCTCACTGGTTACAGACCTACCCAGTGAAATCACAGATCTTGACCCTCTGTCTTCCCCCTAGGCCCACAAATGAGTGATCAGTGAAAAATGACTAGATAAATAAGAAAAGAAAGAAATGAAAACAGGAGCTCAGTTTTTAATAAACACAAAAAAACATCAATTAACAAGGGAAGGAGGCATTTTTCCCCACAAAAATTATAGGGAAAACTGAAAAACATTTTGGCAGAAATTAAGTTTAGAGCACTATAACAATTTACACTTACACTATATAGCATAAGAGTCTCAAAATGGGTATGTAACTTAAATATAAAATGCCATATACCATAAAAAATTGCAAGGAATCAAGATAAAATACCTTTTAAAATTATGCCTGGGGGTATGTATGTGAAGAATTCTTAACATGGGAGGAAGATCATAAAAGATAATTATAATTGCATAAAATTCTACAACTTTTGTATGAATAAAATCAGAAAGGTAGAATAAGCGATAGAAATGGCAAAGTGGGAAAAATATTTGCAACTAATATCAGTTATAAAAGTCTGAAATACAAAATATAGAGACAATTTACACAAATATATAAGACCAAGAGCCATTCCCCAATAGGCCAGAGAATATGTCAATAAAATTCAAAAGAAGCATTGAAAACTCTAAGTGATCATATGTTCCAAATCATTAACAGCAAAGTAAAACAATTCTGAGATTTCACCTACCACCATGCATATTGGGAAAGATGATAAAATATGGGAACAATGAGCATTGGAGGGGAACTGACGAGAGAGGCAGACTAATGCACTGTCAATGGAAATGTAGAGTTCCTATCAATTTGGCCTTATTGGGGAAAAATGATTAAACTGTCCATATCCTTTTATCCAGCAATCTCACATGTCTCAAGGAAGTCAAAGACAGAAACAAAGGTCCACCATATAGCATAATATTAATAGAAGCACTATTTGGGCATAGAGAAGAAATGGAAATAAAGTGGATACCCCCTTTGAGGAAAGGTTGAAAAAACTGTATGAATGTAATGGAGTATTACTGTGCACTAAAAATAATGAATATGAGGAATTTAGAGAAACATGGGAAGGTTTGTATGAACTGATACAAAGTGAATCCATGGAAATAGGAGAAAAAGAGAAAAATAATTATAACAACAGTATTTATATAGTGCCAATTATGTGCCAGGCAGTATGCTTTACAAATATTATCTCATTTGATCCTCACAAGAATCATTAGAGATGTTACTGGGGAAAAAAATAAAAAGAGATGCATAGTAAAAAAAAAAGAGAGAGATAGATGCTATTACTATCCTCATTTCACAAATGAAGAAACTGAGGCAAATAGAGGTTAACTGACCTTCCTAAGGTCATATAGTTAATATATATGAGCCCATATAATTATGGACTCCAGGTCCCTGTATCACCTATAGCCAATGCACACAATGGCTTCTATGATTTAAGTAAAAGTACCTCTAGAGGAAACTGAACTCTTAGTAGCTAAAAAGTCAATGAAGATCTGGAGGACAACTGACAAAACATTCCCCTTCCCCGTGGTAGAGAGGTGGAGGGCTATCAGCAAAGCATATTGTCTATATTGTCAGAAACCTCCACTGTCTCATCTATTTTGTGTGATTTTTTTCTTTGATAAAACTTGCCCCTTGGGAGCAGGGTCTGGTTTATTTCTGCTTTCTTGTCCTTAGAGGCTAGCATAGCACTTGGCACAGAACCAGTGCTTAATGCTTGTTTGTCCTGAGAAAAGGTTCAATCTGGAGGGACCCAGAGTGGAAACAGACTGCAAAAAGAAGAGGCATGAATAAAGTTTCTTGAAAAACAATAACAAATTCATGGGCTTGATTCGGTAACTTCTAAGGTTCTTCCCATATCTGGTCTTTTGTGATTCTAGGACATGTTCATAGTTACCTGTTCAAGGTCATATTAAAAACAATAGAACTAAACTCAGAGATGGAGACTATTAGACAACACTCGGACTCCCAGACCACTAGAGCTATAAGGGTCTGCTGAGATTATCCAATTCAACCCCCTCATTTTAAAGATGAGCAAACCAAACCTCAGAGAAGTGAAATGACCTGTCCATTAACATCAATGAGAGACAGCCAGAATTGAAACTTAGGCATTCCATTCTCTAGGTTGTGTTTTCACTATGCAGTGCTCATAATTGAACTTGTCTTTCCAAGACTTTGCAGTTAAGCTGTTCTCATGGTGTCCTTAACAGCGTCTGCATAGATCTATCTTGCTTATAAATGAACCTAAAAGTTTACCTGCTAGTGCCCAGTAGGCAGTGCCCAGACATTCATTCAGTAAAACAAAAGACACCAGCGACATCCCTCCATTCATCACTCCCACTAGGAATCGAGATATGGCAAAGAACTCATATGAGGGGGAAAATCCATTTGCAATGGCAAACAGTATGTCAAGGGCAAAACCTAAAAAAAGCAAGGAATAACATTCAGTCACTAAAAAGCACAACAAAATGATATTTGATGATAATAATTTATTTAATCTGCCTCTTTATAGAGTCCTTGAAAATATGAATGTTCTTAAGTTACAGTCTTTTAAATTATATCCTTTTCATACAGTTACTAAGTAAATGATCTCAGGAAGAACCAAAATGGAAATTTTCACTATTAGGTAGCAAAGACCGGTAGCAGTGAATTCTGAATTATCTATACCAGATGAGAATTAGTGTGATACAATGGAGAAAGTCCACATTTGGAAGCTGGAGACCTAGGTTCAAAACCTTACTTTTGTTGATTACCTGCATGTCTCAGGAGAGTCCCTTCACTCCTTTTGGGCCTCAGTTTCCTTCTTTATAAAATGAGGTGTTTGGAAGTATTTGGATCTCCAAGGGACTTTCCAGTCTTAAACTCTATGATCTTAGAATTCTGTTGAGCATAATTTAAAACTGAACAGTTTATTCCCCTGGTTCCTAGGCACAATTCCACTCCCCATAGCAAAAGAACTTGGTAGAGTTCTTTGTAGTCTATTTGAAGAGAGGCAAAGCACAAGAGGGAAAATCCAGCTGAAGGATGAATGCAAAACACCTCATTATCCCATTGACCCCATATAAAACTAATTTGGGAAAGTCACTTCACCTTTCTTGAACCTCAGTTTCCTTATCTGTAAAATAAGAGGCACGATGCAACTCTGAGATTCTATGAGATCCTTAGACTAGAATTTAGAGGGGAGCGAAGATAATGTTGAAAATTAAGATATTTGGTCTTGGCAAGTCAAGCAATGAATATATGGCAAAAATCAGGTCTAACTGTAGTTTGCTTGTTGGACACAAAACTTGACACTTTCTAAAAAGTTATTCCCAAAGAACAGTGAAAAAGCAACATAAAGTTTTCCATGAAATTTAGGCTTTGTCAGGATTGCAGTAACTTACCTGTTAGATAGACCTTTTTCCTCCCCAAACGATCCGAAAGTTGGCCAAATGATATCACTCCCACAAACACACCACTGAAGAAAAATGAGCTGGCTACGCTCACTTTGTATGACTTGTTCGCAATTAAGAACCACTAAAAGAAGGGGAAAAAAGAGGCCTTTAGGCCAAGGGAAAAGATGGTTGCATTGAATCAGTCATTAAAAGATTGCATGTACAATGATAGCTTACATACTACTTCTCCCTCATATATGGTGTACTATTATCCAGACTGCAGTTTAATGAGTCCAACTCGGATGCTGTTCAAGATTTATTCAACAAAATACTGAAAAGTTCTTTTTATAAGACTATTATAAAAATTCCATAGTCATTAACTCCCATATAATTTGGTTGGCCCATTTCTCCAGTAAGCTAATGGCTTTTATGTGTCTCATCTACTTTCGAACCATAAACAATAAGAAGAAGAAAGAAGAAAAAGAAAAAAAAAGAAAAAGAAGAGAGAAATTTCTCTCAGAAAGCCATCATTATCTAAGACTATACTTCCTAAAAAACTGGTGAAACAATCTTGGGGTAAGTAGAGAATTGAATTCCTCCCATCACCCTTCCTGAAGGCAGCTAAATTGGTGGAGAAAGTTGACCCTTAGAAAGCTTCTATTTTTGCAGTTGAGTTCTATCCTTCTGGCTCAAACTCAGCAAGCATTCTTTCTCTTCCTGTGTCTTCTGTGGCTTATAGTATCGTACTAGCACAAAACAGGCACTTAAGAGGGGCATACTTCCTTACTTCCTTCAAGAGAGATGGACAATTAGGTTGCCATGATCATTTGGGTGGATCATTTGGGTGGCCCTGGCTTTTCTCTGAACTTTATGCTGTCATAATTAAGAAAAGTGGTCAACAAGATTTTAGGTGATGTGACACTTTACTGGAGATCAGACTTTTAGAAGTCAGACTTCTGGCAATCTCCAGTCAGAAAAATCCTGCATTCTTGAAATAGCTTTCACAAATTCTCTTAATTGAAACCATATTTTATTGCTGAAGGAAAAAGAAATTGCAGGGGCAGAGGTAGGCGACCTACTATTCCTACCACTAGATAGATCCAATAAGGCAAATTTTGGGAAGGATATGGACAAGAATCACTCAGAAGGGGCTGGCATGGATGGAATGTGATTTACATTGTTGGAGGACTATCCCAAATCACTGAGGCCAGGGGACCTGAGAGACTGTCCAATCACACCTGCAAAATGAATTCCTTTCTATGAATCCCTTGCCCTCACAAGGAACCATCCAGTCTCTTCTTGAAGATCATCAGGAAAGGGCAGCCTAATCCATTGCTGGATAGCACTCATTAATGGATGACTCATAAAAGTCATCCAAAATCTTTCAATAATTAAGAGGTGGGGAAAGCAAGTAAAAGCTGGGCATAACAACAGTAAGACTTTACACATGGAGCAATTCACAGTTATAAAGCACATTAGGACATGACGGTCACTCTTCTGTGTGAGTCTCTTGTAGGGAAGCCATCAGTCAAATCTTTAAAATACACAGTGTAACTTCTAGAAATGAAATATGCCTTAACAGTATGTAAATCAAAGATGCACTTAAAAATACAATTCAACTGAATCCTCCTAAACTGATGTTCTAAGTTGGGAATTTCAAAAAATCATTTAAAAACAATCTGATATAAACCCAGTATACCAAAATATATTCATTAAAAGTGGAACTGCAGCCCTTCCTTCTTGGACTGTCAGCTCCCTGAGTCCTCAAGTTTTCATTTTTGCCTCTGTGCCCAGTGACATGCTTTGGACATACTCTTGTAGATATTTAATAAACAGTGGAAGTTAGATAGCATGGTGGATAGGGTGCTGGGCCTGGAATCAAGAAGACTTATCTCCCTGAGTTCAAATCTGGCCTCATATATTTACTAACTGGGTGACCCTGGGCAAGTCACTTAGCCCTGCTTGCCTCAGTTTCGTCATCTGTAAAATGAGACAGAGAAGGAAATGGCAAACCTCTCCAGGATCTTTGCCAAGAAAATCTCAAATGGGATCACAAAGAGTTGGACACAACTGAAGCATCTGAACAAGAACAAAATTTAACCCATGTTTGTTGAACTGAAGTACATGAAAGCATGGGAGTGAGTTATAAAGTAGAAAAGGCAGAGATTCATAGGGGATTCAAACTGGAATAGACTCGGGATACCCTTCACCATCCCACTCACTCTGAAAGAGGGAAAAACAGGCCAAGATATTTGGCTAGGAAGTAGCAGAGCTAGGATTCTAAACAGGTCTTCTAAGTTCAGGGATAATTCCCTGTACCTGATATGGCACTTAAAGGTTTGTTAAGGGTTTTACATAAATAATCTTATTTGACATTCACAGCAACCTTGTGAATCATTACCCCCATTTTATAGATGAAGAGACTAAGACTGAGAGGGTGACTTGCCCACGGTCACATAGCTAGTCTAAGCAGGATTTGAAATACAAAAATAATCAAAGCTTCCTGTCTCCAAATCACTTGACAGTAAAGTGAAGACATCTCCAGAGAAATGTGATTTGGATGCACTACCTGGTGGGGAGATGGCTGTGGGTCCTAGACTGTGGCATTTCTAGAAGTCCCTGCCAAGACAGAATGGCATACAATTCAGTCTGGTGATGCATGGTAGGTATGTTGGCAAAGTATTAGCCTTGGTGACTTCGGAGAGGTTTGGTCTCAAGGTGATGAGTAGGACTGGATTTTGGGCTCACTGAATCAAACTCATTGAACCACCAACTAGATTATGGAAGGGCTGATGTCAGGGATCCTCAAAATATTAGAAGAATTTGTGGAATAATGGCAGTGAAATTTTAGGCTTACCAGAAAGCAGGTATATAATCTCTTTATTCACATGGCTTGGACAATCCCAGCTTCACTGATATTTAGCTTACTTGATACAATTCAGCCATCTTAAGGGTGGAAAGATGACAGAATTCCTTAGAGGTGGCTACATGTATACAGCATGATTGTAAAGGTCAGCAAAGACACATGGCTGTTGTCTTTACCCACTCAACCTTTCAACCTCCTGCTTTCTCAAACTAGAAGACAATGGCCTCAAAAGTACTGCTTTTGAAATAACTGATGAAATCCAGATTGGTACTACATTCAGCAGCAACACAGCCTACTCAGTCTCAGAGCTTGATTTTTTAGGATGTTAGGCTGCAATGACTAATATCTTCTCACAAACACAACTGGGCTATTCCCTGCTGACTAGTGCACTGGAAATTGGCTTTGCTACACAGAGAGAGAAAAATTCAGGAAATCTTGGCTGAATGTTGGTCCCTTCACCCTATACTGTACTTCCTGCAAAGATAACAGAAACTCACTTGCTATGGAAGAATCTTGCTAAAGGAGAAAATTGGGCAATCGGGAGCCTTCTGCAAGGAGGGAGTCCTTGGACAGGGTATTTGAGAACAGTTTCATGGTGATTAACTAACTTGCTCCAGCTCTGTGTAGCTGTCATTCTGAATTACCACTTAATGGGTGAAGTGTGCAGGCTATTACAATCAGTAACACAGGCATAAGGAAGCAAGGCATTAAAAAAACCGAGCTTCCAAAGCAATTATTGCAGTGGATTTTTCAAATGGTTTTTATACTCTCTCTTTTGACCCTGGGGTATGGCTTAGGGAAAATATATTAATCTCAAGATAATAATCAGTCCATTTCAGTTCCACATTATCCACAATGATATTAAAGAATCCAACCTTACTCTTTTTTGGTTGCAAACATTAATTAAGCATGATAATTGTGTGTCTCAGTGATGCTTGGTACTTTCTGAATGAGTCATAGCTCAGGGAATAATTTGAATACAGCAGACAGCAATTTGCTACATAAATTCACCCCAATGGCTATTAGAAGCTCATTTCAGAATAGTCAAGCCTGCCAGTTTATAGTCTCTCCAGCATACAGTATCAAGTTAATCACATCTGCATCCCTTTTTCCTTTGCCCCTTCCTAAAACACTCTTTAAGAAAAATGTTTTCAAGTTCTGACATGAACATGAGGTGAGGAAGGGTGATTTTCATTTCTGATGACTACTTTTCATTATTTTCATGAATTGTTCAATCATGTCTGACTTTCCATGACCCCATGTGAGGTTTTCTTGGCAAAGATCCTGGAGTGGTTTGCCATTTCCTTCTCCAGCTCATTTTACATGATGAGGAAACTGAGGCAAATAGGGTTAAGTGACTTGCCCAATATCACATAGCTAGTAAGTGTCTGAGATCAGCAAGAGGAGACTTCTTGACTCTAGGCCCAGCACTCTATAGATCATGGTACTTTCTAGCTGCTACTTTCTTGAGTAAAACTCATTCAAATACAGAAACCTTCTAAAGAGTCTTCACTGATATCCATACCCTTGGGATTCATGGTAGCTTAGCTACCAGTTCTTTGTACATTCCTGTACTTTTCACTCCTACTGAGACCAGAGTCATTTCGAAGTTCACAAACACTGCCTATGTGGCAAATGTTTCACATCACCAATAAACTTGTTAAATCTTCCTCCCCAGTTACCCATCACCCTGGAAGGCTCATACCCCTCAATGCAACGTATCTGTTAGAGGATTAAGCTGAGCAGTTCTGTAGGACCACAGAGACAGTTGATAAAGAATGAAGGCTAAAAAAATGGGCTCATTTTCTCATTTGAGACACAGGTTAAAATGGAACACAAAGCAAGAAGACAGGTGTTGGATGAGGTGGACTATGATAACTGTTTTTCCAGTGGAGAGGGAGTAGGGATGCTCCATTTGGCCCCAGAGTGTAAAGGAGAAGTGGGCTCAAGGTGCAAAGAAACAGACATTGAAATCAAGTGAAAAACTTCCTAACATGCAACTGGTCAAGAGAAACTGGTGACCAATGGGGATGCTGTAGACAATATCACTTCAACTACTCCCCATTTGGTGAAAGTCATTTTCTAGGTCTCCCCTCCCTTTTGTTATTCCCCTATCAGATTATAAACTCCTGGGACACAAGAGACTTCTTTGTCACCCTCCATGACATCAAACATAGGCAGTCAATAAAAGTTTGTTAAACAAATTACTTCTACTCTCTTCCCTGCCTCAATCATTTTGGCTCCTCTCTTTCAACAGCTTAAGGAGATAGTTAAGGATGCAGGGGTGGGGAGCCTGTAGCCTCAAGGCCACAGGTGGCCTTCTAGGCCCTTGAAGTTTGAATTCAGTCAAAGGGTTGCACTTGAAGACATAGAGACTCACCTGTGGTCTTGAGACTTCCCTGGTTAGGGGCTGCTAAGTGGCACAGTGGATAGAGTGCCAGGCTTAGATTCTGGCTAGACCTGAGCTCAAATCTCACTTCAGACACTTACTAGCTATGTGACTCTGGGCAAGTCACTTAAACCTGTTTGCTTCAATTTCTTCATCAATAAATGAGCTGGAGAAGAAAATGGCAAGCCACTCCAGTATTTTTTTTTTGCCAAGAAAACCCCACATAGGGTCATGAAGAGTTGAACATGACTGAAATGACTCAACAACAAAGGGATCTGGACAAAGTGATCCCCCTTTGAACAGTGCTCCCTCCCAGTGAGGAGAGAGGATTCCCTGAATGTCTCCAACAAAAGTACTTTTGAAAGTGAGACTTCCAGCCCTTACCCTGTGCCACCTGGCACATTCTACATGGTATCTAAGCCTAGCTCCAGTTTGTCTCATGACCCTCATGTGCCATATACTTAGATATTAATATAATCTAAACTTAGAAATTAATACAATGTAAACATAATATAATATTAATTATAATATAATATTAATATAGCTAGGTAGCTAGGGGCACAATGGACCCAGTGGAATCAGGAAGACTTAAATTCAAATCCATGCTCAGACATCTATTCACTGCCTGACCTTAGCTTCTCTCAGCCTCAGTCTTCTCATCTGTAAAATGAGGATAATGCCTGTTTCCCTGGGTTCTTGGGAGGATCAAATGAAATATATTTATAAACCAACTTGCAGATCTCAAAGTGGCATATAAATGCTACCATTATGATGAATATATCCAAGAAATAGAGTTATCATAGTAATGTATGGGGTAAATTGTTACATATGGAAAGCATATTCAAGGAGACAAAAAAACAAAAAAAATTCGTCAGGCTATGTGGCAACTTCTGTGTTCTCTCATGTCAACTTCTTCCATAGGATTTCTGCCCCTCTCTTTCGAGAGAAAACAGAAAAGAACACATTTTTCCATAGCATTTTTCCATTCTTGTAATGAAACAGATAAGTTTGAAGAAGGCAAGGTTGTTATTGGTATTTCCTGAGCTGGTCTTGAAGACAGGAAGACCTAGTGAACAGGTCTCTATCTGAGACAGGGCAAATCACTGAATTTCTCAGCACTCTAAGCAGCTCCTGTCTGAGAAGGGGTTGATTTTCAACCCCAGGAACATCACACATCCACTCTCAGTCCCTATCCCCACTCTCCAGAGAGCACAGCTTCATTATTGCAACTATTCTTGATGATGGTTAGGATGGTTCTTGACTCAGACCTAAAACTCAGACAGGTAAAATTCAAAGAGCAGGTGACTATGGACAAAAATGCCACTTTTTAAGTGACCTAATCAAAGCTAAAAACAATAGTAAATTACAAAACAAAATGAAGTCAAAGCAGTTGACCTACACCCTAACTCTTTCAGGTTGACACCATCTACTCTGTTTCTTCTTTATTTTCTCATCATTTACCTCGGAGGCAATGGAGGTGAAGCTGCCACTGAAATGGACGTGCTTGTGCATCTCGCTTCCATTGGCTGTCAGGAACCATTCCCCAAAGGCTTGGTCTTCTGTCCTTGACTGGTTGCTATAGCTTTGATTAGGCAAAAGTTCTGCCAGGTCCCAGTGGTAAGAAGGAGTTGCTCCAACCAGTGCAATGAGGATTGCCTCCGTGGCAACATAAAGCTAGCAATACAAAGGCACAAAATTAAAACATCCCACAGAAATCTGCCATCCACCTTAAAAATCTTACTCTCATGAATTTACGCTCCTCCTTTGGATGTTTTTTTCCTGGCCAGTAGAGTGAGCGATCCTGCATAATTACAACACCATCACTAACTCGTGGGTCTCTCATTTCATAGTTTTTTCAAAGAGATTCCTGGAAATATTGCCTTATTTAAACTTCATGGAGGGCTGGAAAGGTGAGGAGGATGAGTGTAGTACTGACCATAACTTTAGAAATTTGAACTTCCAAGGCTGTTTCTTTTTAGATACTAAGCCCTCAAAGTAAGATGCCCCAAATTCAGGTAAAATGCCACTAGGTGGCCACCCTTAGCTGGGCTATCTCAAGGTTCAAATAGTTATATTTCTCATATGAATGGATAACAAGTCCCAGAGAATAGAACACTTTTCTATTCATTTTTAAAAATAAAAACCCTATAACTTTGTAAAATACAGCATAACATTTACTAGATTTATTCATTATTATGTTTAAATATGCCATACAATATTTAGAATAAGATTTAAAGAACTTAAAATATCTAAGTAAATCTAGGTTCTTGGATCGTTAACCTTTAACTGTTTGTTATTAATTACTGCTTAATCTATTCCTTGTTTCCCTCATGACTTAGGATGATTTAATTTAACTTAGATCTTTTCTTTGCTTTTTTTTCTTTGTAGATCTTTTCTGAATTTTCTCAGACTTGCTAGAGCTTATCCTCAGTTCCAACAACCCTATGCCAGCTTTGCCAAATTCCACCCCTACCTTTCTTCTGCTGCCAATTTCATCTTCATTATAGCAGAAGGAACCTATTTCCTCTTTATTAGGGGAGTAAGTCTTGTATGACCTTCTCATTTTCAGCTCTCCATCTGCTCTTGACAATCTGGCCCCAATTTACCTTCCTTGCCTTTTTACACATCATTCCCCATCACAAACTCCATGGTCCAATTGCATGGGCCCTCTAACTGTATCTTAAGATTCCTTTGCATCTCCTAGCTTCACAGTTTTACTTTGGATGCCCCTCATGCATGGGGTACACTCTGACCTCACCACCATATCTTCAAGTCTCTAATTTCCTTCAAAACAAACAGGACAGCATAATCAACAAAGGGCTGGCTTCTGAGGCAAGAAAAAGTGGGTTCAAATACCACCTCTCTGCCCTATACTGACCCTGGGTAAGTCACTTGATGTCTTAGCATCCTAGACAACTTTCAATCGGTGGAAGGAGTTTCCTATTCCAAGAGTTTATTATGCCAATAAACTTACAGATGTACTCTCTTCCCCATCCTTCTTATGCAGCAGTGGACAGTCAGAAAGACCTGAGTGTAAATACAGCCTCACACATTCACTAGCTATGTGACTCTGGGCAAGTCAAATAATCTGTTTGTATCACTTTCCTCACCTGTAAAATGCGGTTAATAACAGCAACTACATTTGCAGAGTTGTTGTAAGGCTCAAATGAGAAAATAATTGTAAAGCATTTAGTAGGCACATAGTAAGTGCTCTATAATTGCTTATTCCCTTTCCTTTCCCTTCTTTTAAGACTCAACTGCAATGCTGTCTTCTACATGAAGATTTTGCTCATCCTCCCACATGTTAGTATATCCCCCTCCAAAAACTGGCTTGTATCTATTGTGTATTCACCTACATACGTATATTTATCTCCCTGTTTACAAGGAATTTCCCTAAGGAAGAGACTGAATTGGTCTCATCTTTGTATCCCTGACACTTAACGATAATAACAATCACTGTAATAGCTGGCATTCATTTAGGACTCCTTATGTGCCAGGCACTGGGCTAAGTGCTTTACCATTACCATCCTATTTGATCCTTACAATGACCCTGAGAGGTAGGTGCTATTATTATTTCCATTTCACAGATGAGGAAACTAAGATAGACAGAGATTAAATGACTGACCCAGGTCACACAGCTGGTGTTTTAGGATTAGAACTCAAGTCTTCCTGACTCCAGGCCCAGCACTCTGTTTTCTGTGCCACCTAGCTTCCCTCACCAAGTACCTGGCACACCATAGGCACTTAATAAACGCTTGTTGACTAATACTCTTCCCTGTGGGCCGCAGAGAAGGAAAATACAGAGCAGCAATTTACAATTGTGTACCTCTAATTGTTTTCCCGCCATCGAGGGCTCTCAGCACACATAGGCTGAGGCTGCAAAGAGCCTTCCCTGTTTGGATGGAGCCACGTCCCTGCTCACAGAACCCATCCCTTTCAAACATTTTTCAACAGCATATTTGGACATTGTGAGACAAAGTAGATGTAACAAGTTAATAAGCATTTATAAAGCATTTATTATACAGGCCAGGCCCTGAGCAGCCTTGGGAATACAAATACATATACAAACAGAAAGACAGTCTTGCCCTCAAGGGCCTACATTTTATTGGTGGAAGACAAAAAAATAAAAGGATGATGAAAACTCAGAGGGACATGGTATAGAAAAGAAGGAGAGCTGGAGGTGAAACCTGGAGAGGAATGAAAACATGGCTGAACTGGGCATCCTCCTTAAAATGGAGTAGAACTTGCCAATCAGAGGATGAGAAAGAGAGAAAGAAAAGGTATTGATTAAACACCCACTGTACATCAGGCACTTGCTAAGTGCTTTACAAATATCACCTCACTTGAGGAAGACACTGCAGGAGAGGAGGGTACTTCCAGTGTGAGAATTCCAGAGGTGGAGAGAACTTTCAGAGTGAAGAAGTTTCTGGGATATGGCAGAGAAAAGAGGGAAAGTTAGGAGTACAGTGTGGAGGGGAATTAATTTGGAGTCAAAGAATATGGTATCTCTGCTACATACCATAATGTGTGACCATCGCCAAGTCACGTCCTCTCTGGTCCTCATTTTTCTAGTATTTAAAATGAGGGGGCTAGATTATGTGATCTTTTAGATCTTTGTGACCCTATGGAAGTTTTAAACCAGTGGCAGGTTGGTAATGTTTTTACTGAATCATGGACTCCTTTGGATGTCAATGAAACACTCTAGTTTGGCTCCAGGCATTTTTCTCTGGCTTTCCCCTCTGCCCTTCTTTGCTCTAACTACCAATCTACTTAGCTTCCTTTGAGTCTTAGTAAAATACCACTTTCCACAGGGAGCCTTTCCCAAACCCTCTTAATTCTAACACCTTCCCTCTTTTAATATTTCCTTTTTATCCTGGATATAGCTTGCCTTGTATATGTTTGTTTGCCTACTGTCTTCCCCCAGGAGACTGTAAATTGAGGTCAGGGTGCTGTTGGGTTTTGGGTTTTTTTTTTTTTTGCCACTTTTTGTATGCCTGGCACATAGTAAGTGCTTAATAAATGTTTATTGATTGACTGATGAAACTAAGAACCGCTTTTCAGAATAGTTTTTTAATAATTGAAGGAAATGTTTTTTAGTGAAAATAAAGATGGGATTTTTTTTTTCCCATGCAAGGTCACACACTCCTTGAAATCTTACCCAGAGTAAGAATTCTTGCTTTGTAAAGAATTAGAATGGAATTTCTGCACAGTAAATAGTATCCCAATTTTACTGTTGAAAAGAGAGATACAGAAAAGTGATACCAGCAGCAAGGCCAGGATTTAAAAATGGGGCTTCAGGACTCTTGCTCTAAACACGTTCCAAAAAACCAGGTATATTAGCTATTTTTAGTCATTTTTTTTTTTTAAAGCTTATCCAGCATGCATGAACTATTGGCTAGTAATGCCAAACTCTGGATAATGTTTGACTTCACTTGGCTCTAAGAAAAGACATTCTTTTTCATGAAGCTAATGAAATGGAAATTCATGTAGCTTGTACAATATGATTTTCTGATCAGATGGTCCACTTGATAAAATCTGGTTGCGCCTGAAATTTACCATGTGTTCTGCTATCTAAAGGATAGCCTATTTTACATGGCAATGATCCAACTGTTAAGTGCAGAAGATTTTTTTTAATGGCAAAAGAAGAGTTGTTTGTCATATTAAGAGAATGAAACTGCCCTGGAGAGAAAAAAAGGGGAAAAAGTCATGACATGATAAGTAGAATAGCATAAGGCTAATGTAAACCATGGTAAGTAGTATTTTCACATTTAGCAGGAAATCTAGAGGAATGAAAAGCTGATATAGGTCACTCTATGGTGATAATCAATTACAAAAGAAAAATAAAATGGCTTCCCTCCATCTTGATACAGGAACTTATAAGAAGCTACAACATCGGAAAGAGCCGTTTCGCTGAAATGTACAAAAATCGGGAATTACAAGAATAGCAAGATCACATGCAATTAATGACTCAATAAATATAAAATAACTACTATGTGTCAGGCACTGAAGATTAAAAGATAAAAATTAAACAATGCCTTCTTGAAGAGCTTGCATCCTATCACTGGAAATACGTACACACAGAGGTAGAAAAATCAGCATATACACAGTGAATGCAATGTAGTTTTTTGGCAGGAGAATATTACTAGCTGAAGGAATCAGCAAAGGACTTATGGAGGAGGTGGCATGAGATAAGCTTTGAAGGAAATCATGGATTTTAGAAAGACAAGATGAGGCAGTAATGCATTCGAGGCAAGGGGAAACATATGTTGTTGCAAATGTAAGGAGACAGGAGGTATTGCATATTGCATATTGTATATTGCAGCAAAGAGCAAGGCTAGTTTGGCTGAGCCCAAGGGTGTATGAATGGGAAAGACCAATATTAATAAGACTGAAAATCTAGGTTGGAACTCAATGTAAAGGGTTCTAAATGTAAATGTTTTAAGCTCCTTGAGTGCAAGGACTGTCTTTTTTTATTAATTGTATTCCCAGCACTTAGCACTGTGCCTGGAGCATAGTAGGTATGTTTATTGGATTGGACTGGATTGGAAACATCTAAGAACAGAATTTATATTTGATCCTATTGGTAACAGGAAGCTACTGGAATTTACTGAATGGGAGAATATCATGCTTATACCTGTGTTTTAGGATATCACTCCAGCATTTACGTGTAGGTTACAGAGGGAGTGTGAGGCAGTGACACCAATTAAAAGGTGAGTGCAATAGTCCAGGCAAGATGTATTAAAAGAATGACTTTAGCAGCTATAAATGGAGAAAAAGAAGGAGATCTGAGAGAATATTGTATATATAGAAACAGAACTGACAGGACTTAGTGACTGACTGAGAATGAGCAGAAGGTGAGGGAGAATGAACGACTTTGAGGTCGTGAACCTGGGGGACTGGAAAAAGAGCGGTACTTTTGACAGAAACAGCAAAGTCCAGAAGTGGGTACTGTAAGGGAAAAGATAATGAGCTCTGTTTTGGACATGTTGAGTTTGAGATGTCTATGGGAAATCTAGTTGGAGATGTCTAAAGGCATCTGGTGATGTATGTATGAGAGAGAAAGAGAAAGAGGGAGAGGGAGAGGGGAGAGAAAAAGAGAGACAGAGAGAGACAGACACACACACAGAGAGAGACAGAGAGACAGAAAGACACAGAGACAGAGACAGAGACGGAACAGAGGCTGGGGAATGGGGGGAAGGAGGGATGGCCACAGTTAGAGGGAGATGAATGATGATCCAAAACAAAGGTGACTGTGGTGATCAGACAGCTATGAAAAGAACCAGGAAAGAGTGAGGTCCCAGTAGTGTCAAATGTTGCAGAGTCCTCAGAAAAGATGGTGAGAAAAGGTTGGAGGATTTGACCATAATTTGAGGGAGAGCTGCAATTACAAAGCAGTTTCTACATGGTAAGCATATTCAGATCTTTTTTTTAAAATTTATTTATTTATTTAACTTTTTACATTCATTTTCACAAAATTTTGGGTTCCAAATTTTCTCCCCATTTATCCCCTCCTCCCACGCCAATATACCAAGCATTCTCATTTTCCCTATCACCAATCTGCCCTCTCTTCTATCATCCCTCCCTTCTCTTGTCCCCATCTTCTTTTTTGTCCTGTAGGGCCAGATGACTTTCTATTCCCCATTAACTGTATTTCTTATTTCCTAGTAGCAACAACAATACTCAACAGCTGTTCCTAAAACTTTGAGTTCCAAATTTTCCCCATCCCTCCCTCCCCACCCATTCCCTTTGGGAAGGCAGGCAATTCAATATAGGCCGTATCTTGTGTAGTTTTGCAAATGACTTCGATGACAGTCATGTTGTATAAGACTAACTGTATTTCCCTCCATCCTATTCTGCCCCCCATTGTTTCTATTCTGTCTTTTGATCCTGTCCCTCCCCAAGAGTGTTGACCTCAAATTGCTCCCTTCTTCCATTGCCCTCCCTTCCATCATCCCTCCCTCCCTGCTTATATCCTTCTTCCCCATTTTTCTGTGCTGTAAGATAGGTTTTCATACCAAAATGAGTGTGCGTTTTACTCCTTCCTTTAGTCGAATGTGATGAGGGTAAACTTCATGTTTTATTTTCCCTCAGCTCTCCTCTTTTTCCCTCCACTAAAAAGTCTCCTACTTGCCTCTTAAATGACATATAATTAACCCTATCCATTTCACCCTCTTTCCTCCCACTACATTTATCTCTCACCATTTCCCTTAATTTCTTTTAAGATATGGTCCCATCCTATTCAATTCACTCTGTGCTCTCTGTCTCTGTGTATGCATGCTTGTGTGTATGTGTGTGTGTGCACGCTTGTACATGTGTGTGCATGCGTGTGTGTGTACGTCTGTGTGTGGTCCCACCAACTACCCAGATACTGAAAAGTTTTGAGAGTTACAAATATTGTCTTTCCATGTAGGAACGTAAACAGTTCACCTTTGGTAAGTCCCTTATGACCTCCCTTTGCTATTTACTTTTTCATGCTTCTTCTCATTCTTGTGTTTGAAAGTCAAATTTTCTTTTCAGCTCTGGTCTTTTCATCAAGAATGCTTCTAAGTCCTCTGTTTCATTAAAAGACCATATTTTCCCCTGAAGTATTATACTCAGTTTTGCTGGGTAGGTGATTCTTGGTTTGAGTCCTAGTTCCTTTGACTTCTGGAATATCACATTCCATGCCCTTCTGTCCCTTAATGTAGAAGCTGCTAGATCTTGTGTTATCCTGATTGTATTTCCACAATACTGGAATTGTTTCTTTCTAGCTGCTTGCAATATTTTCTCCTTGACCTGGGAACTCTGGAATTTGGCCACAAAGTTCCTAGGTGTTTCTCTTTTTGGATCTCTTTCAGGAGGTGATCGATGGATTCCTTCAATACTTATTTTGCCCCTCTGGTTCTAGAATCTCAGGACAGTTTTCCTTGATAATTTCATGAAAGATGATGTCTAGGCTCTTTTTTTGATCATGGCTTTCAGGTAGTCCCATAATTTTTAAATTGTCTCTCTTAAATTTAAATAGATCAATTTTTAAATTGATCTATTTTCCAGGTCAGTTGTTTTTCCAATGAGATATTTCACATTCTCTTCCATTTTTTCATTCTTTTGGTTTTGTTTTATGATTTCTTGGTTTCTCAGAAAGTCATTAGACTCCATCTGTTCCATTCTAATCTTGAGAGAACTATTTTCTTCAGTGAGCTTTTGAACCTCTTTTTCCATTTGGCTAATTTTACTTTTGAAAGCATTCTTCTCCTCATTGGCTTTTTGAACCTCTTTTGCCAATTGAGTTAGCCTATTTTTCCAGGGTGTTATTTTCTTCAGCATTTTTTTGGGTCTCCTTTAGCAAGGTATTGACCTGTTTTTCATGCTTTTCTTGCATCTCTTTTCATTTCTCTTTCCAGTTTTTCCTCCACCTGTCTAACTTGATTTTCAAAATCCTTTTTGAGCTCTTCCATGGCCTGAGCCCACCGGATATCCACCTGGGATATCTGGGATAGAGAGACCCCAACCTCCACGTCTTTCTCTGATGGCAAGCATTGTACTTCGTCATCAGAAATGAAAGGAGGAAGGAACATCTCTTCCCCAATAAAGTAGCTCTCTATGGTCTTATTTTGCTTTCTTTTTCTGGGCATTTTCCCAGCCAGTTACTTGACTTCTGAGATTCCTGTCCACCCCTGCCTAGATCTGCCCAGCTAGTGCTTGGGGTCTGAGATTCAAATGCTGCTTCCCAGTCTCAGGGCTATCCGCGGCGGGAGTGGCTGCTATTCAATGTGAGCTTAAGTTCTGGGCTGGGTTGGGGGCAGAGCCGCCTCCCAGACTCAGTTCCCTCAGGGGCTTTATGCAGAGACCTTCAGTAATGGAGTGGGTGGGGGCAGGGCCACCTCCCAGGCTCAGCTCCCTCAGGGGGTTTATGCAGATATCTTCAGTAATGGATCTCCTGCCTGCTCGGGGAGTCCCGGCCACCGCTGCCTCTGCCACTGCCTCTGCCGTTCCCTCCGCTGCTGCCTCCCAAGGGGGTCCAAGTCATGGAGACACCCCGCTCCCCTCTTGGCCAGCCCAGACGTCTCTCTCACTGACCTGTAGCGTCTGTGGGCGGGGGGACCTTTCCGACTGCCGGAGGTTCCGTCCCTGAAACCTGCTCAGATCTGCTCCTCTGGGGCCGTGGCCAGGGCAGCACAGGGTTGGGCTCCGCTTTCCAGGACAGCTCTCCAGGGCTCTCTGGAACGGAAATTTCTTCCACTGTGTTTCTGTGCCCCTTGCAGTGATCCAGAATTTGTGGGAAGTTCTTCTTACAGGAAATTTATGGGCTGTGGATTCGGAGCTAGCATACGTGAGTCTTTATACTCCGCCATCTTGGCTCCTCCCCCCCCCCACATATTCAGATCTTAACTATAATCTCATAAATCGAAGATGCCATCTAAATGTTTGCCAACTTTAACTTAATCTGCTGAAAGTCAACAGAAGGCAAAGAGAGGGGAGGAAGAAAAAGTAGGAGGAAGGGGCTCAAGGAAAAGTATGTTCTGGTGAGGAGTATGTTGGGGAAAGAGGTTTTACCAGGAGGTATAATAGGGGAAACTTTGACCTCTGGGACTTTTATGGAGAACTCACGTATGGCAAGCACTCACATGGTGGTTAGAAGAAGCAATGTAAGGATACGCTCAAAATTTCTCTGAAGAACTTTGGAATTGATTGTGAAGTAAAGGGGACATTGGCACTGGACCATCCAGCATGGTGTGCCCACATCAAAGAAGGTCCTGTGCTCTACAAATGAAGTAGAATTATAGTAGCTCAAAAGAAACATGAGATGTACACATTTAGAGACATCTCCACTCCAAATGTTCACATGGACTCTTTATGCCCAACCTGTGGTAGAGCCTTTAGAGCTCCTATTGGTCCTATCAGCTACACTCAGACACACTGTACCTTGACTCCAACATAGTGAGGTCATTTTGGTCCCCTTCAAGAATGAAAGACAACACCTAACCAAAAGGGTTGGACCATATGGACTCCGAGGTTCTTTTAAACTGTAAATCGGCAATCCTATGTTCTTTTAAAAGAAGAAAACAAGGTTTGGTGCCCAGAAAAGAGTATTTTATTAAGTAATTCCTCTTTCTCTCCCTCATGGCTGTGGGGGCTCAATTTCAGTCAGTCAACTAACATTTATTAAGAGCCTACTATGTGCCAGGTACTATGTTACAAACACTGAAGATACAAAGAAAGAGGAAAGTCAGTCTCTGTTCTCAAGGAACTTAGAGTCTAACTTCGCATTCCGAGGAAATGAATGACTTAATTATTACCCCTTTTCTCTGTAGTGTCAACTATATAGGAAAAAAAGCTGTTTGTCCTTTTGACACAGGAAAAGGCATATCCTGAAGTCCAGTACTCACACCCAGTCTTAACTGACTGTTCTCTACCTCAATTTATGTTCCTAAATCTTAGTGAAGCTTAGGTGTCTCCAGATCTTTCCAAACCACACTGATAAAGGGAGGTTTTAGGATAGTGAGGGGTTGGAAGACAGAGGAAGAAAAGATCCAAACCTGAGCATATTATGGGAACCCATTAAGACTTCAATGATCTTCCCCAGAATTAAAGAGGTTTAAAGTGAATTTAAAGTGAATGAAGGGACTTTAGAGGCCATCTAGCCCAATTTCCTCATTTTACATATGATGAACGTAGAGCCCAAAGATTAAGCCCAAAAGACTTGCGAGATGTCATTCCAGTAATGAATGATTATTCTAGAGATATGACATCTGCAGTGAAGTAATTAGTATCAGTGGGCTTTAGTAGGTTCCTGAACCCTGCCCTAAAATCAAACCAATAACAATGAGGGGTATTGGTACAGGTCAGGACACACAAAGGCTGCCAAAGTTCCCATTGGCACAAGAATTTTGGCCACATGTGACCCTTCTGATTCTAATCCATTAGACAGCCAACCACAGGAAAAGGTAAAACAACAAAGACTAAATAACAAACAGAGCTAAGTTCCCCATCCCTCCTCCCCATTTAAAATGTCATTTCATAGTCAACTCACTCATTATCAGAAGTAATGGAGAAAAGAAAGAAATAGAACAGATAACAAAAAATAGTAAGTAATTTGACCAATCCCGGGCTCTGAAAAATATTGTATAGTGTTGTTGTTGTTGCTATAGCATCTCCTAATTATGTTTTAAGATAATATGAAACATATTAGACTCTTTCCCAGTGCTGACAAAATGGCAGCCTGGACAAAATATACTGAATAGGTAAAAGAGATGAGATGGGGAGACTGCCGCATATTAAAAACTTGCTGTGGATAACAGAGAGTTGCTAGAGAAGACAGCCTAATATTATAAAGAAAGTACTAGACTGCAGGTTAGAAGGTTTGGTTCATGGTTCCAGGCTCTGCCTCAAGAGCTATGGGATTCTCATCAAGCCACTTCATCTCTTTGGGCTTCAGTTTAATAACCTGGAAAATGAAGATGCTAGATTCAATGATATCTCCTCTCTTCTGAATTAAAAGAAAATTATATAATTGTATGTGAATCATCATAAAATCAATTCAAACATAAAAAGGAAAAAAGAACATCATCCATATATTATGTACTAACAGGTATTTCTATTCATGAGGTTACTGAAATGATATATAGTTTTAAACCCAAAGAAAATTTATTAATTAAAAAAACTTCTTTAAAAAATTGAAGCAACATTGGGAAGTGGTTAGAGAGCAAAATTTAGAATCAGGAGTTACTACCTTGACCTTGGGCAAATCCTTTAATATTTCAGTACCCCAGGCAATACTATTAAGAATATATTGGGGGCAGGGGCAGAGCCAAGATGGCAGAGGAGAAAGATGGATCTGCTCTAGCTCTATTCCCATAGCCCATAAAATGCCTGTAAAAAAAATTGACTTTAAACAAATTCTAGAACAACAGAAGCCACAAAACGACAGAGTGAAAGAGATGTCTAGCCCAAGTAAGCCTGGAAGGACTGGAGCAGGCATCAGGGCAGAATCACTGGCAGGAACTGCGGTTCCCGGATTTCTCAGCCCACAAACACCAAAGACAGCTTCAAAAGTCAGTGAGAAAGCTTTTTCACTTGGGTGAGAAGGGAGCAGGGTCTTTCCCTAGCCCTGGCCCCAGGCAGCAGCAGCAGCCTCCATTTTTGGAGCCCTCAGTCTAAAGATTTGGGGCAATTGAGCCACTGATCTGGGTCTCAGTCCTGAGTGGTGGCCCTGGAGTGAGGAAGAGGGCTGGCTGGCATGGTGGAGCTGGTGGAGGCTCTGGACAGGGAATTCTACTTGCAAATCCTGGGCAGAAAAGCTTTGGTAACTCCCAGACCAGAGCACAGGCCAGGAGAAGAGTAAACTCCTCTCCCTTGATTGTGCCACCTTGGAGGAACTAAGAACTTACAGGTCCCTAGAGTATACCCTCCACTTGACCAAGAACTCAAAAGTCAAGTAACTGTCTGGGAAAATGCCCCAAAAAGGGGAAAAATTAAGACTATAGAAGGTTACTTTCTTGGTGTACAGGTATTTTCTTCCATCCTTTAGGATGAGAAAGAACAATGCACACTATCAGAGGAAGACCTAAAAGTCAAGGTGTCTGCATCCAAAACCTCCAAAATAAATATACAATGGTCTCAGGCCAGGGAGAGCTCAAAAAGAATTTTAAAAATCAAGTAAGGGAGGTGGAGGAAAAAATTAAGAAGAGAAATGAGAGCAATATAAGAAAAGTCATGGAAAGTGAGTCAACAGCTTGCTAAAAAGACCCAAAAATATGCTGAAGAAAATAATACATTTAAAAATAGACTAATCCAAAGGGCAAAAGAGGTCCAAAAAGCCAGTGAGAAAGAAGAATGCTTTAAAAAGCAGAATTAGCCAAATGGAAAAGGATATTCAAAAGCTCATGGAAGAAAATAGTGCTTTAAAAATTAGAATGGAGCAGATGGAAGCTAATGGCTTTATAAGAAACCAAGAAATTACAAAAGAATGAAAAAATAGAAGACAATGTGAAATATCACATTGGAAAAACAACCGACCTGTCTATTCAGGAGAGACAATTTAAAAATTATGAGACTATCTGAAAGCCATGACCAAAGAAAAGAACCTAGACATTATCTTTCATGAAATTATCAAGGAAAACTGCCTTGATATTCTAGTACCAGATGGTAAAATGAATATTGAAAGAATCCACTGATCACCTCCTGAAAGAGATCCCAAAAGAAAAATCCTAGAAATATTGTAGACAAATTCCAGAGTTCTCAGGTCAAGGAGAAAATATTTCAAGCAGCTAGAAAGAAACAATTCAAGTACTATGGAAATACAATCAGGATAACACAAGATCTAGCAGCTTCTACATTAAGGAACTGAAGGGCTTGGAATATGATATCCCAGAAGTCAAAGGAACTAGGATTAAAACCAAGAATCACCTACCCAGCAAAATTGAGCATAATACTTCAGGGGGGAAAATGGTAATTCAATGAAATAAAGGACTTTCAAGCATTCTTGATGAAAAGATCAGAGCTGAATAGAAAATCTGACACAAGGATCAAGGGAAGTATGAAAAGGTAAACAGGAAAGAGAAATCATAAAGGACTTACTAAAGTTGAATTGTTTACATTCCTACGTGGAAAGATAATATTTGTAGCTATTGAAACTTTTCTCAGCATTTGGGTAGTTGGAGGGATTATATACATACATACATACATATATCCATATCCATACATTTATCCATATCCATATCTATATCTATATATATATACACACACATACAGAGGGCACAGAGTAAGTTGAACAGGAAGGGATGATAGCTAAAACAATAAAATTAAGGGGTGAGAGAAGAATATAATGGGAAGAGAAAGGGAGAAATAGAATGGGGCAAATTTTCACATGAAAGAGGCAAGAAACATCTTTTTCAGTGGAGGGGAAAAGGGGGCAAGGTGAGAGGGAAAAGTGAAGCTTACTCTCATCATATTTGGTTTAAGGAAGGAATAACATGCACACTCAATTTGGTATGAAAATGTATCTTATGCTACAGAAAGTAGGGGAGAAGGAGATAAGTGGGGTGTGGAGGGGATGATAGAAGGGAGAACAAATGGGAGGAGAGAGTAATTAGAGGTAAACACTTTTGAGGAAGGACAAAGTTAAAAGAGAGAACAGAGTAAATGGCAGCTGGATAGGATGAGGGGAAATACAGTTAGTCTTTGACAACATGACTATTATGGAAGTCTTTTGCATGACTACACATATATGGCCTATATTGAATTGCTTGCCTTCTCAGTGGGAATAGGAGGGAGGAAGGGAGAGAACCTGGAACTTAAAGTTTTAGGAATGAATGTTGAGAATTGTTTTTGCATACAACTGGGTAATAATACCAGTAATGAGGTATAGAAATCTATCTTGCCCTACAAGAAAAAAGACAAGATGGGGATAAGGGAAGGGAGTGGTGTGACAGAAGAGGACAGATTGGGGGAAGGAGTAATCAGAATGCATGGTGTCGGGGTGCAGGGAGTGGAGAGATGGGCAGAAAATTTTGAACTCAAAATCTTGTGGAAATGAATGTTGAAAACTAAAAAATAAATAAATAAAAATTTTTAAAAAGAGTATATTGGGAGTGGGGGAGGGCAGAGCCAAGATGATGGAGTAGAAGCAGGGACCTGCTAGAGTTGTCCCCTCAAACCCCTCAAAAAACCTGTAAAAATGATTCTAAACAAATTTTAAAGCAGCAGAAGTCATAAAATAACAAACTGAGTATATTACTCTCTCCTCCCATATATATACATATATATATGTATTTATGTATATGTGTGTATGTATATGCATGTATATGTGTATATATGTATACACATATATACACATATTTTATATATATATATATATATATATATATATATATATATATATATATATATATAGAGAGAGAGAGAGAGAGAGAGAGAGAGAGAGAGAGAGAGAGAGAGAGAGAAGCAGAGAGCACAGGATGAACTGAATATGAAGGGATGATATCCAAAACGGACAAATGTTGAGAGGAATGTACTAGGAGAAAGGGAGAGGTATAATGTAGTAAATCATCTCACATAAAAGAAGCAAGAAAGAGCTTTTACAGTGGAGGGGAAGAAGAGGAAGATGAGAGGGAATAAGTGAGGCTTACTTTCAAAGGATTTGGCTTCAGGAAGGAATAACATACATACAGAACTGGGTATGGAAGTTCATCTTACCCTACAGGAAAGTAAGGGGGAAGGGGATAAGAGATAGGGGATAATAGAAGGGATGGCAGATTGGGGAAAGGGGTAATCAGAAGCAAACACATTGGTAGAGGGACAGGTCAAAGGAAAGAATAGAATAAATGGAGGGTGGGACAGGATAGAGGGAAATAAGTGCATTGCATGACTATGCATGTATAACTTATATCAAATTGCTTGCCTTCTCAATGATGGTATATCGGGAGGGGGAAGAGAGAGAATGTAGAACTCAAAGTTTTAATAATTAATGTTAAATTGTTTTTATATGCTACTAAGAAATAAGATATATAGGCAATGGGGTATAGAAATCTATCTTTCCCTACAGGAAAACAGAAGGGAAGGGGATAAGAGTGAGGAGAGTGATAGAAGGGAGGGTGGATTGGAGGAAAGGGTCATCAGAATACATGCTGTCTTGGGGTAGGAACGAGGGGGGAAATGGGGAGAAAATTTGAAATTCAAAATTTTGTGGAAGTGAATGTTGAAAACTGAAAATAAATAATTTTTTAAAAAGCAAATATATATATGTATGTATGTATGTATATATGTATGTATGTATGTACTGGCACAGAACAGGTGATAATCGACAATTTCTGCCCCATGTAAATGTAATTAAAAATCTGCTTGGTTCAGGAAAAAAGAAGAAATAAAGCATGTTGCTGCCACCAGGACATCTTCTATGTTAATTTTACAGATGCACTAAAAATTGTATGTGGAAAAAATTTTATATTAACTTTCTCAGATAAAGGTTAGATATCTAAGAGAGAGCTAACCAATATATAATACAAAAGCCAGTGTCCACACTAGATAAATATGGAAAGGATATGAATATATGGTTCTCAGGAGAACTGCAAACTATTGACAAATATATGCAATAATCCTCTAAATTATAGGAGGAATTCAAATCAAAATGACCCCAAGGAGATGTGAATTAGTATACCATTCTGGAAATTTCGTAATTATATAAATAAAATTACCAAAATTTTCATGCCCTTTGAAAGATTCCTAGGCATCTCCTCAGGAGTTCATTGATAAAAAGAATGGTTCTATACATACAGAAATATTTATAGCACCCATTTTTGTGGCTGCAAAAAAGTGGAAACAAACAGATCCTCAATGATTGAAAATAAATTGTAACATACTGTAAGAAACAAAAAATATGATGGATTTGGAGAAGCATAGAAAAATTTACTGATGAACTGATGTAAAGTAAGGAAATAGAATCAAGAAAACACATGATTATAACAATGTAAATAGAATAACAACTCTAAAATATTGGAAAGCTTAATAAATGCTTGTTGGCTTGAAAATTAATGTTGCAAAATGACAAAAAAACAAGAAGAAAACTAAGACACTTTTCCCCAATTCTTTTGCCGAGGTGTGTATGTATGTGTGGGGGAGGGGTTCTTATGGATGTGAAATGTTACATAAATTGTCACATTTTCTTTAGCATATTAATCATTTGTTCAGTTATCTGCGATGTAAGAGGGAAAGGGATATAGGGAGAAATTCTAGCAATATAAAAGCAAAAGACTTAATTAACAATTATTTTTAAAATGTATATTTACTCATTGCTTGTTCTTACTGCCACTTATACCTAGTTAAAGAATACCCACCACTGCTGATTATATCCTCAGTCTTCAGACCTAAAGATTTCATGTAAAACAGCACAAATCATCATGAAAATTAAATAAAAAGTAATAGAATACAACAGGCAAGGAGAAGGCAATATTAATGTACATGGCAATTTTCTTTTTTCAAACTTGGTAGAGTACATTATCCATCATTTTTTACTTTCTTTACCAAAACAGCTGATGACATTTTCTAAATTACTCAAGAAGGGTACCAAGTGCAGCATGACCCAAAATTAATCAGCAGGGCCAGCATTTTAAAAAATCTTGCTTAAACAATGGCCTAGCTAGGACAAGGTGAATTCACTGCATGAGTAGTCAACCACAGTCTCTATCTTCAATTTGGTCCACATTTACAGACATCTGGAAGAACAGTTACATGAGTTAAGAGATGGTTACATCACCTCCCCATCTCTGGGGTTGAGTAATAGGGCTGTGGGTGAAAAGAGAAAAAGGTCACCTCCAACACACTCAGTAGCCATATGAGTAAGTCATTTCAATCAGTTAATAAGTATTTTCCCTGGCTGGACACCACTTCCTTTATTCACAAAATAGTGAAAATAAGACTTATCTCACCTACCTCACAGGTTGGTTAGGAAGAAAGCATTTAGTAAACTCCTGAGCACTATAGAAATGTGATTTGAATGCCTTACTATCTGAGTGTGCAAGAGCAAATGGTTCTACCTTAATAGGTTACAGTTTTCTCAGCTGTAAAATGAGATTGGAGATAAACATCTCTAAGATCCCTTTCAATTCTGAATCCTATCAATGTCTATTACCATGATTTTACTATGACTCCAGTCCCAATCTGGAGGGGTGGTGGAGCCTTGCTCCTGATTTTAGATGTGAAAATTTCACAAAATCTCAACCTCAAGCCTTCCTCTCTTTTGTCCCCACCAGCTGGGCACACACAAATAGATCTTCTTGAAGAAGATTACCATAGTGTCACATATTTAGGACTTTCAAGATCATCTAGTTCAATCTCCCTCCTCTCATTTTACAATTGGGCAAACTGAGTCCCAGGAAAGTTAAGTGTGAAAGTCACAAAAATAGTAAGTGGCAGAGCCAAAATCAAACCTTGGGTATTCTTACTCCAAGTCCAGTATTCTCCAGATTGATAATAGTCTGCCCTTCCTTTAGAACCCATAAAAAGAAAGAAAACAAATTGCCACTGATGATTGAGCCTTCTCTTCCTAGATTGTAGTCACAAGAAAACAAATATAATAAATAAAAACTCAGATATCATTGAAGGATGATACAGCAGACGCAATGTCTCTTGAGTCAGAGGAGCCAGGTTCAAATCCACCCCTGACACTTACTACCTGTGAGATATTAGATACCAAGAATGACAAGTCAATGTCACACAAATAGCTAACCACATTCTTCCTTGTATTGTTCCTTGACTTTAATTTCACAAGCATTTAAGTGACCCAAAGTGAGAGAAAAGCAAGAAAGTTTAGAGAATGAGACCCACACGAGCTAGCTGTGTGGAGGGAAGTTTGATGGAAGTCATTTAACCTCCTAGGGATTCAGCCATCCCTTTCAGTTCTAGACCTGGCTGGTTTTTCATCTAGAACAGGGTTTCTTCTCATTAATTGTGGAGGCTTTGTAGAGGCCAGTAAAATTATATCTGATAAGTGGTTTGCTGAGTTCTGTGACTCTGCCAGAGGAACCCAGAGACAGAAAATGTTTGTAAAGCACACACACATACCCTTTGCCAACACTCTCTTCTTCATATGAAAAGGCTATGACTCAACACTGTTTGTTGATGTTACTTATGCCTGACTACATCTGGCATCACTTCAGATAAGTCTTTTCATGTGTCTGTATTCTTCACAGTCAGTCATTTCTTAGGGCACAGTAATATTCCATTACCTAATAGAATTTAAAACAAAGAAGTATATACTGCCTTCCATTTCTTTCACATTCACAATACAGAAGTTGTAGATAGTTCAGCTACACTACTTTATATTTTCCAGCCCCTTTGTGTGTGAACAGTACATGGCACACAGTTGACACTTAATTAAATGCTATTTGACTGACTAGCATTCCAACTCACACACCCAATAAGGAAATAGAGGCAAAAATGAGAAGTAAACACAATGACTCATATGATAAACATTGTAATCATCTCTTGTCTGGTACAATGATTATAAGATGGTTAAGTTTGACTGGTGTTTTTTTAAGGACATTCAGAGAAGTACCCTATGCCTATCTTGGGCATCATCTCCAAAGGCAGCCTTACTCCATTACAATCTAGTCCTCAAACATGCCCTGTAACTTGCTATAAACATACATACACATGTACACACATATAACTACACACATATGTATATGTGCGGGTAGCATATATACACATGCATAAATACATATATACATATATGTGGGTATATCTGTGTGTATACATATACATGCATACATGCACACATATATCTATATGTATACACACACAAGTACATACATATATCCTCATGCTGTTTCCTACGCCTGGAATGTCTCTTCTCTCACCCCCTTTTTCTACTTGAATTCCTACCTTCAAAGTCCAATGTACATGCCACCTTTTCCAAGAAACCTTTCTTGATTCCTCAGTGATATCAAATTTAAATAGAAGCAGATCCCAGTGAGCCCCCCATATTGACTTGGAAAACCACAAATGAACATTATCTCTGTTGTGTTATACTTTTATTTACTTTGTTTAACATTTCCCAATTACATTTTAATCTGTGTCAGGCCACGCTGAGAAGTTTTGAACCTTTGCTCCATCCAGCCAAACAAATCTGATATCTCTGCTCTAGTTAATAACTTTCCCCCACAAATGTTACACAGCACTTTGTACCTGTATGATACATTGAGTCCACAGTATTGTTTCCATCTTCTCTTGCGCGTCAGTCATATTCCCTAGTAAGATCCATGGGTGAAGGGGCTCTGTCATCTAAACTTAGCACTAAGCTCTGTATACAAAAGAGTTCTAATAAAAGTATCCTGAATTGAATAAAATATTAGTTTTGTCTATAAACAAAACTGAGACAGTTTCATTTTGTGCATATGGCTTATTTTTGTTTAAATTCAATATCTATATAATATTGAATATATAGAGAAAAGGGACCACAAGCATGTGAATAGGATCATAGACTAAGAGCTAGAAAAGGTCATAGAATCATATATGTAGAGTTAGAAGGGATGGACCTCAGAAGTACAACCAATTACAGATGACAAAACTGAGGCTAGAGAAGTTAGTTCTAGCCAAATCAAGGTAAATTCTCTCAACTAGAGATGTCAAACCTACCATTACCAGCCCTAACATACCAGGAGTACCACAGGAAATGGATTAAAATGTAATTGAGAAATATTTAACTAGAAAAATAAAATACAATAGAACATAAATAATATTAATATGTGGTTTGTCTTAAGTCAATATGCTCTGCTCTGTCCCCTTCCTCTGCAGAGATCTTTGAGTATACTTTACTGATCCTGGTTTCTATCTCAATTTGACACCATGGTCTATGTAGTTCCTAAAGTAACAATTTGTATGTAAAAAATACAGTACTCTCCAAAATGGTAGCTTACACTCTTTTAAAGTATATGATGTTATTAGCAGTGTCAGATTTTACATTCTTGGATCAAAGATCACTGCAGACACTGACTGTAGCCATGAAATTAAAAGATGCTTACTCCTTGAAAGGAAAGTCATGGCAAAACTGGACAGCATACTAAAAAGCAGAGACATCACTTTGCTAGCTAAGGTCCATATGGTCAAAGCTATGGTTTTTCCAGAAGCAAAGTATGGCTGTGAGAGTTGGAGTTATATGAAAGGCTGATATGGGCAGAATCTACACTTTTGAATGATGGTGTTGGAGAAAAGTTTTGAGTGTCCCTTCAGCCAATATTTAAAGAAATTAATTCAGGTTATTCACTGGAAGGTCAAATACCGAAGCTGAAGCTTAACTATGTTAGCCACATAATGAGAAGATAGGACTCATTGGAAAAGACCCTGATGTTGGGAAAGATTGAAGGCAAAAGGAAAAGGGGATGGCAGAGGATGAGATGGCTAGTGTCACTGAAACAATGAACATTAACAGACTTGGAGAGGGTGGAGGATAGAAGAGCCTGTGTGCTATGGTCCATGAGGTCACCAAAAGTTAGATATGACTGAACAACAAAACTCTTAACAATGTACCTGCACCTACCATGATGCATGTGTGTGTGGGGGGAGGGGGGGTGGGTTAAGTTGGCAGCTTGATCTAAATGGATGAAGGGTTAAACCTGAAGTCACAAACAGCTAAGGATAGGCACTCTCTTTTGTCTTTCTTGGCATTGCCAACAGAACAATACTGAGCACATGGTAAGAAATGCGCTATGTGACCCTTGCCAAGTCATTTAACTAATCTAAGCCTGTTTTCTTCAAGAGCAATAATAACAGTATTGTCTCAGGGTTATGGTCCCAATCAAATGAGACAATCTATTCCATTTCCTTTTTAATGTTTATTTATTTATTTTTAGTTTTCAACATTCATTTCCATAAAATTTTGAGTTCCAAATTTTCTCCCCATCTCTCCCCTACGCCTCCCCCAAAATGTCATGCATTCTGATTACCCCTTCCCCCAATCTGCCCTCCCTTCTATCACTCCCCTCTTTTCCCTTATTCCCATCTTCTCTCTTTTCTTGTAGGGCAAGATAAATTTCTATACCCCATTACCTGTATTTCTTATTTCCCAGTTGTATGCAAAAACAATTCTCAACATTTGTTTCTAAAACTTTGAGTTTCAACTTCTCTCCTTTCCTCCCTCCCCACCCATCCCCACTGAGAAGGCAAGCAATTAAATATAGGTTATATATGTGTAGTTTTGCAAAAGACTTTTATAATAGTCATGTTGTGTAAGGCTAGCTATATTTTCCTCCATCGTATCCTGCCCCCCATTTATTCTATTATGTCTTTTGACCTTGTCTCTCCCCAAAAGTATTTACTTCTAATTGCTCCCTCCTCCCATTTACCCTCCCTTCCATCATCCCTCTCACCCCACTTATTCCCTTCTCCCTTACGTTCCTGTAGTGTAAGATACATTTTCATTCCAAATTGAGTGTCCATGTTATTCCTTCCTTAAATGAAATATGATGAGAGTAAGTTTCACTTTTTCCCTCTCCCTCATTCCTCTCCATTAAAAAAAGGTTTTCTTGCCTCTTTTTATGAGAGATAATTTGCCCAATTCCATTTCTCCTTTTCTCCTCCAATATATTCCTATCTCAGCCCTTAATTTTACTTTTTTAGATATCATCCCTTCCTATTCAACTCACCCTGTACTCTCTGTCTACATATATATATATATATATATATATATATATATATATATATATATATATATATATATACATACATACATGTGTGTGTGTGTATGTATAATCCCTCCAACTACCCAAATGCTGAGAAAGTCTCAAGAGTTACAAATAGTATCTTTCCAGGTAGGAATGTAAACAGTTCAACTTTAGTAAGTCTCTTATGATTTCTCTTTCCTGTTTACTTTTTCATACTTCTCTTGAGTTTTGAGTTTGAAAGTCAAATTTTCTATTCAGCTCTGCTCTTTTCACCAAGAATGCTTGAAAGTCCTCTATTTCATTGAATGACCATTTTTCCCCCCTGTAGTATTATATACTCAGTTTTGCTGAGTAGGTGATTCTTGGTTTTAATCCTAGTTCCTTTGACTTCTGAAATATCATATTCCAAGCCCTTTAATCCCTTAATGCAGAAGCTTCTAGGTTTTGTGTTATGCTGATTGTATTTCTACAATACTTGAATTGTTTCTTTCTAGCTACTTGCAATATTTTCTCCTTGACCCGAGAACTTTGGAATTTGGCTACAATATTCCTAGGAGTTTCTCTTTTTGGATCTCTTTCAGGAGGTGATTGGTGAATTCTTTCAATATTTATTTTGCCCTCTGGTTCTAGAACATCAGAGCAGTTTTCCTTGATAATTTCATGAAAGATGATATCTAGGCTCTTTTTTTGATCATGACTTTCTGGTAGTCCCATAATTTTTAAATTGTCTTTCCTGGATCTATTTTCCAGGTCAGTTATTTTTCCCATGAGATATTCACATTATCTTCTATTTTTTCATCCTTTTGGTTTTGTTTTATAATTTTTTTGGTTTTTCATAAAGTTATAAGCTTCCATCTGCTCCATTCTGATTTTTAAAAACTATTTTCTTCAGTGAGCTTTTGAAACTCCTTTTCCATTTGGCTAATTTTGCTTTTAAAGTATTCTTCTCCTCCATGACTTTTTAGATCTCTTTTGCCAATTGAGTTAGCCTATTTTTAAAGATGCTATTTTCTTCAGCATTTTTTTGGGTCTTCCTCAGCAAGTTGTTGACTTGCTTTGCATGATTTTCTTGCCTTGCTCTTATTTCTCTTTCCATTTTTTCCTCCACCTCTCTTACTTGATTTTCAAAATCCATTTTGAGCTCTTCCATGGCTTGAGACGACTGCATATTTATTTTGGAGGTTTTGGATGCAGACACCTTGACTTTTAGGTCTTCCTCTGATAGTAAGCATTGTTCTTCCTCAACCAAAAGGATGGAAGACAATATCTGTTTAACAAGAAAGTAACCTTCTATAGTCTTAATTTTTCCCCTTTTTGGGGCATTTTCCCAGATAGTTACTTGACTTTTGAGTCCTTTGTCAAGAGGGGGGTACACTATGGGGACCTGTAAGTTCTCAGTTCCTCCAAGGTGGCACAATCAAGGGAGAGGAGTTTACTCTTCTCCTGGCCTGTGCTCTGGTCTGGGAGCTACCAAAGCTTTTCTGCCCAGGATTTGCAAGTAGAATTCCCTTTCCAGAGCCTCCACCAGCTCCACCATGCCAGCCAGCCCTCTTTCTCACTCCAGGGCCACCACTCAGGACTGAGACCCAGATCAGTGGCTCAATTGCCCCAAAATCTTTAGACTGAGGGCTCCAAAAACGGAGGCTGCTGCTGCTGCCTAGGGCCAGGGCTAGGGAAGGACCCTGCTCCCCTCTCACCCAAGTGAAAAAGCTTTCTCACTGACCTTTGAATCTGTCTGTGGTGTTTGTGGGTTGAGGGCTCTGAGAGACCGCAGCTGCTTCCAGGGTTTCTGCCCCCAAGGCTTTTTCTGGTCCTGTTTCTGCCAGTCCTGGGCTGCAAAGGTTGTGCTGGGCTTCATGGGCTGTGCTCTGCTCCATGCTCCATGCAATGGACCTTTCTTGTAGTCTTCCCAGGCTACCTTAGGCTGGAAATCTCTTTCACTCTGTTGTTTTGTGGCTTCTGTTGCTCTAGAATTTGTTTAGAATAATTTTTTATGGTATTTTATGGGCTGTGGGGGAACAGCTAGAGTAGGTGGATCTTTCTACTCTGCCATCTTGGCTCCACCCCAAGACAATCTATTGAAAGTGCTTTGCTAACCTTAATGGTTTATATAAATACCAGGTGCTATTCTCACTTATGTACAAGAAGGTGATAGTGATGTTAAAATATAGAGAAAAGTACTTTGACCTATAAGAAATTGGAAAGTCTTCCAACTCTGGCTGAGTCATACTAGGTAGTTAGACCTGAAGAAGGCAGCAGATTCAGGAGTGAAAGGTAGCTGGCTGTGGCATGTGTTTTGTGGCACTTTGATATTCTGGGAATTAACTTTTTAGGCAAAATATTGATGTCATAATGGAGTGATGGAAATATGATACCATTTTACCAATAAGGAAACTGAGTCTCAGGGAAGAAGAAGTGACTTTCCCAGGGTCACACAAGCAGCTGAATCTGAACCAATGTCCTCTTTCTCCAGATTCAGTACACTTTGCTAGACATCACATTCTTCTCTTTTTGTAGCATAAGTTTTCATAGATTTTTTTTTGCTTGTTTTTATGAAGGGGGCACTTGTATCTGAACGAGTTTTCATAGATTATGAAAAGATATTTTCCAAATGCATTATAAGCTTTTACAGGGCAATCTTCGGCAAAACCTCCTTGCAATCTTTTCTCCCCTCCTTCCCAAGTACAGTGCCTTGGGACACCGTGCTTTTCCATACAGTAATGAATATTTACTTAATGAGCAAGATGTGTGCACAAAGTATCCAAATAACTTACAGGTTAACTTCTGGAATGCAGTTCATTCCAGTTCATTAGTAAATTGGGAATTTTACATATGGGAAAAGAAAATGGAATTTAACAAATTTCCTTTCTATTGCTGGATACTTAGAACAGTCTACACATCAAACAACGCATGAAAAGAGAATCATTGAGGCTAGTTCTACTTTTTCAAACTTTCCTGCTGCCTCATTCTCTTATGCAAGTCTAACAATCTTGTGGTTATACCACAATGCCTATTGGATTGGATAGGACTTTAGAAAGCTGAAGAATGCCCATAGGCCTACAACACATAAGTTAATCTTTTCTTTGGTCAGACTTGAAATTCTTGCTAATTATGTCCAAATCAGAAGGCAAGAGAATGGCTGTTTTTCCACTGTATCACATAATTTTTAAGTTGGAAGGGACTTGCTTTCTACTCTAGTGTTGGCCTTTATGACACAGCTTGAAACTCATGTTTCTCAGGTTCCTGTTTCTAAATTCATTCATTTCCCAGAGTTCTCTGAGCTTTAAAAGAAAATTAATGACTACATTTTAATACCATGGCAGTTTATGGTCACAATAAATAGACCTTTAAGAATAATTTTGGTAAGATTTTAAAGGTCATTGTAGGAAAAGTTAGAATCTAAAAGACTCTCCTCAAGGCAGGATAATAATTTAGAAAGCCTGTGCAAAGAACATCTAAATTAGCAGGATTCCAGGTCAAATACAACAGCTAACAAGTTGTGCAACTTCTGACAGGTCACAGCCTGTCTCTGGGCCTCAGTTTCCCTTCATGTGGCATGATGAAAGAACACTAGATCTAGAAGGTGATTATCTGGTTCTGAATTTCAGTTCTCCCATTTACTACTTGAATAAATAGCGATGGTTACTTAATGGACTCATCGGTAAAATGAAGTCTCCGATGTTTCCGTCTATTAGTCTATCCCTCGGTGCTAATTGGAGTTTTTTTTTTTGTTTTGTTTTTTTTAAGTATGAACATAAGTTATTCCAAAAATGCAGTGAAATATCAAAAAGAAAATTACCTTAAATTCTCCCAAAGGATACTCTGATGCATGCATCCTAGATCAGAGAAACCAACCTGGATTCAGGCCAGAATGGATGAGTTAAATATTATCTGTACAGCTTCTAGAAAACATCCCTTGCACCCAGACACCAGTGACAAGCACATCTTGCCCTTCCAACGAATGAAAAGGGGTGTGAGTAACTGGTAGAAAGCAAGGCAAGGGCAGACAGTGAAATCGATGTAAGGATGTGGGGCTGCCAGGTTGTGGGCCATCAGAACCTTAGCATTCAGGCCTGAGCCTAACCCTTCCGCACAGTATCCGGTCTGGAGAAGAGGGAGGGAACCACCTCCGGGGCTCCAGGGACCCCAGCTTCCCTCCTCCTGGAAACACAGTTAAGATGTTCGCGCGGGCTATGGCTCCGGCCCCTGGCCCCTAACCAGTTGCATCCCAGCAAAGGAGGACCAGGGGATGCCGCTGGCACTCACCTGCAGCAGCACGGCCAGCAGGAAGCACAGGTACATCTGGTAGATGCCCATCTCCCCCACAACCTGGAACGCTTCCTCCACTTCCATGGTCCAGCTCCCCGCGCGCTCAGCCCGGGCCCCAGCAGGGGCCTGGAGGCACAGACCCAGGCCGCACCCCAGCCTTCAAGGACACACAACTTTGCCCGCGATGCCCCCCGGGCCGTAGTACCAGTGTCCCCGGGACCGCGACCCCCAGCGCGGCTCTCCTCTCATTCAGAGGCGGCCGCGGGAGACGCGGGAAGGGGCTCAGCAGGGCTGGGGCGCACCGCGTCTGCGTTATGTGGGGCGGAGAACCCGGGACCGAGGGATAGCGTAGACTCGGGCCCCGGCTGCAGACGGCGTTCCGCCTGCTGACCATCATTGGAGGAAAGCGGAGCAAGGAGTGTGCGCAGGGGCGGGGCCAGAGTCGGTGGGAGGACCAGAGGGAGCCTGGCAGAGGCCGGGGGTGGGCCGGGCACGAAGGAGGTGGGCCCGGCACAAAGGGTGTGGCCCGCGAGTGCCTAGGGCGAGGGCGTTTCCTGCAGCACTTAGAGCGAGAGAGAGGAGGGGACTGGGATACTCGCTTTCGGCTCGCGAAAAGGGTAGGATGATTTGTACTTAGGGAAGGCTTATCCTGGGCTTAGTAGTTTCAAGGCTCTTGAGACTAAGTGAATGGCTTTCTGCTTTCTTCCATCCAACCCTCCTTGGTCTCGGTATCTGGCGAAGCTTTGTAGAGTCAAATCAGAAGGCAAGTAAGGCTGCAGGGTGGATGAGCAGTGACAATCTGAACTAGGAAGTACGACCGCCAACGGTAAGGGCTTACTAAGCGCCGAGCTCAGCGCAGGAGAAAGGCAAAAAACACGGTCCCTGACTTCGAGAGGCTCACATCTTAATGGGAGAAACAACAAAAGTAACTGCACACAAAATATATACAGTGTAAATGGAAGGCAAACTCAGAGAGAAGGTACTAGCAGTGAGGGAGACTTTTTCCATATTTTTAGGGAATGCAACAATCCAACAAACATTACTTGCTATATTCGGGATATGTACACACACGTGTGTGTATGTATATGTGTATATATAAACATACACACATATAATGTACACACACATACATATATGCAGAACACATTACCCCCAGGTAATGGGGAAACAAAAATGGCCACGATCTTAATCTGTCACAACCTCAGTTTCCCCCTCTGTAAAAAGGGGGTTGAACCCGATCATTTCTAAGGTGCCTTCCACATGATCTTATGAATCCAGCCCTTACTGTTATGGGACTTGACAGTTATTAAGGCTTGACAGCCTCCTACACAAGTAAATGTGCTACAAGGTAGAATATAATGGGGGCAAAGGAGAGTTCCAGAGAAATTGCTCCAGGCCAATTTGAGAAGGGAGAGAGATGTGCTTTCAGTCTGGATATAAGGAAAGCTTCATGAAAAGTTGGCACCTGAGCTGAGCTTTGAAGGAAGGAAGGGACTTCACCAAAGAAAAGATGAGGCTGATAAATACTCCAAGCATAGTGTACTGCCTTCAGTAATGCATGAAAATGAGAGGCAGAAAGAAATTAGGCAACAGCTATTTGACACAAATAGACAGCTCTCCCGACATTTGAGTGGCTAAGTGATTAGAGTACTGGGTTGTGGGTTGGGGTCAGGAGGACCTGAATTCAAATCCAGCCTCAGACATTACTTAGTTGGGAAGTCAGTTAACCCTGTTAACCTCAGTTCCTCATCTGTCAAATGAACTATAGAAAGAAATGGCAAACCACTCCAGTAGTTGCCAAAGAGATCAAAGAGATCTCTTCAGCCTACTTTCTGACCATTCTCCAACTTCAGGAAGATAACAGCTACTGCTATCAGCGGTAATAAAAATAATAATTTGCAGAAATATTTTCTAAAGAGACAGACATCATTGGGCCTATCAAATATTAATGATAGCAGTTTGCCACTGGATGGAGCCTATGAAACAGATTCCCTGTGAACTCAATTAACAATATGTCAACCAAAGAAGTCTCAAATAAATATGGATTCTGAAATTTTTTGGGGGGAGGGATAGTGATACTGGAGCAAATCATTCCAACTAAAAACTACAGAAAGTTCATCCTTAAGAAACCTGGATTTATTGATCCAAGCAAATTCTGCATAGAGGTGATTAAAACTGTGCAACATGTGGTTAAAAGTTGCAAAATTATAATACCTACCAAATACCTAGAAAATTGTGATTAAGTAATCTAGAATTATTCACTAAAAAGTCACTCTTTTTCAGGTAGTCAACAAGCATTTAAGTGTTGGGAACTGTGAAAAGAACTGAACTGGGTATAAAAATGGAAAAGCAAGGAATCCCTGCTTTTAAGGGGCTTACATTCTAAAGGTTCAGATGACAACTGAATTTAGGAGTTTTTGGCTGCAAGCCAGATGCAGAGGCTCAGTGGTACAGCAGCAAAGGAGACAGTGCTGATATATTTTCTTTAGCATCATTTTCATTGATAAAAAGCCACATCCATTTCTGAGATTAAATTATTTGACAGTACTAAAGACTTTGGTTGTCAAAAATATTGTTTTCTGTGTTTTTAGTAGCTGTGGCTGCTAATATAGTAGCACCTGTAGACTCAGTTGCCAGGTCATATTCCCACACGCTTCATCCTATCATTCCCTTGGAACATGCCATCAGCAGTGTTGGAAGCAGGGCTTGTGGTCTGGGAGTGCCTGAGATTCTAAGTAAAGTGTTCTGGGTTTTCTCCCCTGAGGTCTGAGGGCAGATGGTGCTTCTGGTTTGACCTACCAGACATATACCGCCCCCTGTCTGTCCTTCAGGGTGCCTTGGTTGTTTCAGCAAGGCTGATTTGCTTGCTCTTATCAGTAGCAACTGGTTGGCCATTATGTGAATGCTGACAGGGATGGAAGGACCCTTTTCCAATCCCTGAGAGTTGTCCTTAATGATGACTGCAGGTGAACTGAATTGGAAGTAGTTGGTGGTCTAAGTTAGGGGAAGTGCTGCTGCTGCTGTTTCTGGGGCTCTTGATCCCAGGATCCCAAGTGTTCTCCATCAATGAGGTACCATGATATAGTATATAGGTGACTTGGAGTCAGGAAGACCTGGGTTCAGGGTCTTCCTCAGAAGCTGTGTGACCATGGGCAAGTAACTGAACCTCCCTGTGCCTCAGTCTTATCTGTAAAATGAGAAGGTTGGACTTCATGGTCTCTAAGGACATTTCCATCTCTGTACCTATGGTCCTCTGATCCTTCCCATTTCTGAGCACCACATTTTAGGAAGGATGTTTATAAACTGGAAGGCATCCAGAGAAAGATAATCAGAAGGGTGAGGTCTTTAAAACCAAATCGCACAAAGACAATAAGTATTTATTAAGTATATATTAAGTATGTATAAAGGGATCAGTTAAAGAAACTGGGGATGTTTATACTGGAGAAGAGGAAATTGTTTTCTTCCTAAGAGAACTGCCTGTTTGAAAAGCTCAAAGTGGAAGAGGGATTGTGCTTGTTTTTCTTGGTCCCAAAAGGCAGGAGCATTACAGAGGCACTGTAACTTGATGTTAAGAAAAAACAAAACAAAAAACTTCCTAACAGAGCTGCTTGAAAATAGAATGGGCTACTTCCAGAAACAGTGAGTTCACCGTTTTTGAACATCTTCAAGTGGAGGAGGGGGCTGAATATTTGTTGATCTTTTTTAAAAAATTTCTTTCTTTTCCTTAGTAGCATTTTATTTTTTCCTACAATGTAAAAATAGTTTTCAGCATTCATTTTTTCTAAAACTTTGAGTTCCAAGCTTTTTCCCCCCTCCCTCCCCTCCATCCATCCCAAGACAGCAAACAATCTGATGTAGAATTATACATTTATAACTATGTTAAGCATACTTCCACATTAGTCATGCTGTGGAAGAAGAATCAGAATGAAAGGGAAACACCAGGAGAAAGAAAAAAATAAGTGAAAATGTATGCTTCAATCTGCATTCAGACTCCATAGTTCTTTCTCTGGATGTGGTTAGCATTTTCCATCATGAGTCTTTTGGAACTGTCTTGGATCCTTGTATTGCTGAGAAGAGTTAAATCTCTCATAGTTGCTGTTGCTGTATACAACGTTCTCCTGGTTCTGCTCACTTCAGTCAGCATCAGTTCATGTAAGTCTTTCCAGGTTTTTCTGAAATCTGCCCGCTCATCATTTCTTATAGCACAGCAATATTCCATCACAATCATATACCACAACTTATTCAGCCATTCCCCAAATGATGGACATCCTCTCAATTTCCAGTTCCTGACCACCACAAAAAGAGTCTCTATAAATACTTTTGTACATTTGGGTCCTTTTTCCTTTAGGGGATCTTGAAGATGGATTGTTGTTCAGTTGCCGATTGGACCAGTTGCCCTCTGGGCTCCCTTCTACTTCTGAGACTATAATCTATGACCTTCTAATCATGTGGTTAAATGGTAGTTTTCCCATCTTCCTCTCTTTACTGACCTTTCTTTAAAATGTGTTACCCTTTACCACATCCTGCTTCTAGGTCAGTGATTCTTGACCTTTTTTGTGTCATGAATTCCTTTGGGAGTCTGATGATGACTACAGACTTCTCAGGATCATGTTTGTTGCCTAGATTCAGAATCAAAGGATATTTTGAAGTTTGCTGAAAATAAAGATACAGTTTTTTCCACCCCAGATTCACAGAGCCTCTGAAATCTACCCAAAGTCAGAATAATAGCTAACATTTATACAGCATGTACTGTGTGCCAGGCATTGTATTAAGCACTTAATAATTATTATCTCATTTGGTCCTGACAGCAACCCTGGGAGGTAGGTGTCTTTATCATTCCCATTTTACAGATGAGGAAACTGAGGTAGAAAGTGTTTAAGGGACTTGCTCAGACTGGATTTGAACTCAAGTCTTCCTGACCCCAAGCCCAATGTTTTTATCCACTGTGCCACCTAGCTGCCTTATGTTCTTACTAGACTACAAATTCCATGAAGTGAGGTGGTGGATTGGAGAGAGCTTTGGACGTGGAGTCTGGAAGATCTTATTTTAAACCCTGCTCTCATACACTTACTAGCTGTGTGACCTTGAGCATGTTATTTAACTTAAGTTTGCTTCAGTTCCTTATCTAAGGGCACTTACCTCCCAGGGATGTTGTGAGGGTCAAATGAGATAATATTTTAAAGCCCTTTATAAACCTTGTTGTTGTTCTTTATTCTGGAAGGAGGCCATAGCATCAGGAAGGTGATGCCATAACTTGTAAGTAGAACTGGATTTAAGTGAGGGAGAGCTGGGCAAAATCACCAGTCTCACTTTCTCCTCCAGAGCCATCTGAGTCCAGTGGCAAGATAGAGATCAGGATGACTGGATTATTCTTGTGTGGATACAACTGTATCTCATTAATTAATCACTTGACAAATTTAAAGTATTTGGTATATGCCAGGCTACTGACTCAGCCAGAAGATACAAAGTTAAATTTCATCTCTCCCTTACTTGCCTAGTAGAGTTGCCAGTAAATGCTAAGTAAATATTTGTAGAATTGAACGACTCAAAAGGCAGTTGTTTGGTGATAATGGCCCCAACTGGCATTGCATCTTGAAGATCTTTTGCCTTTCATCTTAACCTCTACTGTCCCTGAGCTAGCTTCATCTCTCAATGTATAGTTTGCTCAAAGAACCCTTCAGCATGAATCCAAAGCCTGAGGCATTCACTGTAGTACTGCTATGATTCAAAGTATCACATTTGTAACTGTTCGTAGAAAAGTTTCATTTAAAGATAGTGTTCTTTCGATCTGACCCCTTTTCTCATCTTCTCCCTCTTTGATTTTCCACAGTAGTTATAAAGGATGCTTAACTTCCTTTTTCATATAGGATGAGTGTGTATCCTTTCTCTCAGAAGCAGTGGGTCAAAAGTGGGAAGAATGTGTTCAGAGTAGAATTTTTGTAGAGCATGAACTTGGTGATTGGATAGACAAAAGAAGGGTCATCTGCTTTGTAAATGACATAAGAGTTGGATAGTAAACCCTTTAGTTTGTTTCCGTTTTTGGATAATAGTGCAATAACTGTCTGTGAAGTTCTTTTTCATCATAAAATAAGCTATATATATCATGATAAGTGTCCATATACCACAGGAAGTAAACATGTAAAGGATAAGAATAGATCTTATTTCAAGAAGGGCTTGGAAAATGATAGATGAGAGCTCCATAACAAGTTATTAAGGAAATACAGAATACTGTCATGCACTATCATTAAGCTGACATGTGGGATCATATTCAAGTGGGAAATTTACCAATTAGAAAAGTACAAGAACAAAATGGACTGCCTTGGTACATAGTGTGTTCCTTATCACTAGATATATTCAGACTAAAGGATGGAGGGTGAATTCCTTCATGTTGTAGTAGATTACATACACTCCATAGAACAATCAATCAAAAACTATTTATGTAATGACTACTTTGTTTCTGGCACCAGGTTAAACAATAGGGTTATACACAAACAAACCAAAAAAGTGCCTTCTTTCAAGTAGTTTAAATTCTATTGGGTGGGTAGGTGGGGTAGTGGGGAAATGTTCACAGATATGTTGACGTAGTAAGTATAAGATGATGGGAAAAGGGGTATTAACAATTGGGGGAATCAACAAGTTTTTCAAAAGACATGGCTCTTGAGCTGAACCTTGAATAGAGTGAGGTGTTCCAAAAAGCAAGAGCGAAGAGGGAGGGTGTTATGTGCAGGAATGACAACTTGTACAAAGGAGTGGAGATAGGAGAGGGAGTATGTGTATAGAGCAGCAAATAGGCTAGTTTGCCTGAAGCATAGAGCGTGTCAAGAGGAATGATATGTAATCATCCTGGAAAGATAGGCAGTGGAGAAATTGGAAGGGGCACTAAGTGCCAATCAAAGGAATTTGTATTTATTCTAAAAGCAAAGGGAAAGCAACCTCTGACACTTATTGGGTAGGAAAGCAGCATCGAAAGACCTGCTTTAGGAATATCAGTTTGGCTGCTAAGTGGAGGATGGATTAGAGAGAGAAGAGGCTGGGTACAGGCATACCCAGTTAGAAAGCTCTTACAATAGTCCAGTATAAAAGTAATAAAAGTCCAAATTAAGGTGGTTGTGGTATGAGTGAAGACAAGGGAACAAAAATGAGAGTTGTGAAGGTGGAATCAATCATGTTTGGAGACTAAGTAGGTGTGTGGGGGTGGGTGTATGGGGAGTGAGAATGAAACAGCATGGATGACTCTTAGATTGAGAAACTCAGTAATTGGAATAATGGAGATTCCCTCATGGACACTGGCAAGTTAGGAGGAGGGATGAGTTTAGGAGGAAAGGTAATGAATTCTGTTTTAGACAGGTTGATAATAATCTCTAAGGTACTGATATCAACTTTAAGAAGTTTTATTTCAATGATTTATTTATCTGTAATACAAATGAGTAGTGGGCATAAGAGACAATTGTGTGTGGTTGTGTGTGTGTGTGTGTGTGTGTGTGTGTGTGTGAGAAATATATAATGAACTGAGATGACAGGAGAGTGCATGTATTTAGTAGAGAGGTTGTTGGATAGGGATTGGAATTGGGTCTGTAATTTTATTGATGAAAGGAACTCCAAGTGAAGAATTACTTTTGTCAATGCATATTTGAACCTAGGGGTCTTAGAGAGTTGCCTAGGACCCTGAGAGGTTAATTGACTCACTTAGGGTCACACAATCAGGTCAGTCTCCCTCCTTTCTCAAGTAGTTCAGCACCTAGCTCACCATTTTCCTGTTCCCCCCAACTCCTGCCTTCATGCAGACATTCCTTCAAATTACCTAACCTCCCATTTCCTTACTCCCCTCAAGCTATACATGGGGATGGTCACACATGCGATCTTATCGTGACCCATAAGTAGTCCACTTCCTCACTTAGAAACTGACAGCATTTGCCTTATCTGATCATAACTTTTTATTGTTTCATTTCTCCCTATCTTTCATTCTTTCTATGCCTGTCCTTCATTCTTCATTGAGGCTTCCATTCTCTCTACAATTTATTCCTTTCTCAGGCTGCTACCCCTACTCTAATTTTATTCACCAACCCTCTCTCCAACCTCAACCCAGTGGTTAGCCATTTCAACTCTATATTACTCTCTGATCTCTGGAATTGCTTTTCCCTTACCCCTGTCCTTCTGCAGCTCTTCCCTTGCCAAATCTCTGCCCTGGATTATTCCTGCCAGCTACCTACTCCATGCCTACTTAATAGCAACTGAATGAAGCTGGAGGAAATCCCACGACCTTGCTGTCTGGATGAATTTATGTCAGATAACCCCAAGTAGGCCCTTAATGCAGCAAGGAAACCTGTTTATTCCTCCCTAATTGATTTCCTATCCCATTCACCATTCTAAACCATCTCTTTCTTAAGTCTTGATAATCAACAAAACAACAAATCATGTTCTTATTTGTAATATTTGATGATTTCCAATTTGTAATTCCTCACACTGAAAATGAAACAATAGACTTTCTCTAGGGCAGGTTCAATTTGGTTCCAGCGTACTACTGCTCCCATCTGACTCCTTTTCTCTACTTCCAAGGTTACCACCTTAGTTCCAACTCTCATCACATTTCTCCTAAATTATTGTAATATCCTCCCAATTTCAAGCCTCTCACCTCCATTATACACACTTCTGTTAAAGTAATCATCGTTAAGTGCAGATACGACCATTCAAATCCCCTCTTAACTTCTAGTGGCTTCCTGTGATCTCTAGAATAAAATATAAACTCTGTTTAGCTTTTGAATTCCTAAATAATAGGGCTCCAACTGCTCCTTCCAGACTCACCGGATACTCTTTCCCCACCTGCACCCTACAATCCAGTCAAACTGGCTTTCTCTCTGTTCTTTTCTCAAGGTGCTCAATCTCCCATCTCTGAGCTTTTGTCCTGGAGAATACTCCCTTCTTACCTTCACTTCATAGGGTGCCTCTCTTTCTTTAAGAAGCAGTTCAAGCCCCATTTTCTGACTGAATGTTTTTCTGATCATCCTGATCAACTACTAGTGCTCTTCCTCTCAAGCTAATGTACTTAACTATGGATTTTGTATATGCAAACACATATTTATGCTGTCTATATTTTTATATGTACTTGTCTCCACCATTAGAATATAAATTTATTGTAATTAGGAGTCATTTCTCTTTCTTCTTCTTCTTCTTCTTCTTCTTCTTCTTCTTCTTCTTCTTCTTCTTCTTCTTCTCCTTCTTCTTCTCCTCCTCCTCCTCCTCCTTCTTCTGTACTTGTATTCCTAGCACCTAGAAGCAGTGTTCAAAAAGTAGTAGATATTTGTTGGTGTTTGTTCTTCAGTATTGAAGTGGACCATGACATCAGGGAGGTGATGCTATGACTTGCCAGTAAATTGGATTTAACAGAGTGAGGACTGGGCAAAGCACCAGCCTTACTTTCTCCTCCAGAGCCATCTGGGTCTAGTGGTGAGATATAGATCAGGATGACTGGAGATGGCCTCCAAGTAGGATTTAATAAATACTTGATTGATTGAGGTCCCTGAGGCAGGACTTGAACCCAGGTCTTTCTGGCTCCTGAAATCAGCTCTCATCATACTGTTGGTATGATAGAAAGAAGGACAGAAGGTAGGTAGGAAGGAAAGAAGGAAGGGTCGAAATAAGAATGGAAGGAAAGGAGAAAGGAAGAAAGGAAAAGAGGAAGCAAGGAAGGAAAGAATGTATGGAAGGATAGAAGGAAAAGAGAAAGGAAAGAAGGAAGGAAGGAAGAAAAGATAGAAGAATGGAATGAAGAAGAAAGGAAAAGAGGAAGGAAAGAAAGGAAGGAAGAAAGAAAGAAGGAAGAATGGATAGAAGGAAGGAAAGAATAAAGGAAGGAAAAGGAGGGAAGGAAGAAAGAAAAGGAAAGAGGCATTTATTGATCACTGTTCTAAGCACTTTACAAATATTTTATTTCCTTACGACAACACTGGGATGTAGGTGCTATTATTATCCCCATTTTATGGTTGAGGAAACTGAGGTTGACAAGGATTAAGTGACTCTTTCAGAGACACAAGATAGTAAATGTCTAAGACTGAATTTGAATTCAGATCTTACTGATTACCAGTGATTTAGCCTCTGTGCCACCTAGTTGTCTTTAAGGGGAAAAGTAAGCAGATTTATCAGGAATGTAGTTGATAAAAACAGAAGCAGGAGCAACCCGGAAGATGGCAATTAGCAGTGAGATGGATGTGTGTCTTTTTCCACCCGCACCCTCTCAAAATGGCTGTTATTGTTATAGAGGCTTCTGGTGAGCAGCTTGCTCTGAAAGGGTTTTAATTTTCACAGGAAGGAATAAAGTATTTCTTTAACCTCATCCTCAGATGCTTAAATCTTGCTCCCTAGACATTTTATTACCTTTTAGTTGTATCCTCTGAGGTTTTACTTCCGTTCATTGCTTAAAGACATCCCTCCTCCCTATTTGTGCAATCTGCTCTTAGTAGGGAGGGATGTCAATTCAGAAAACAGGGGATAGTGTATGATATGTAGTGCCTGAGTGTTCAAAAAATACCAAGTTTGGGAGTTTGTACAGACCAGGATCTGAAGTCACATTGTTCTAAGTTGGAGTATACATCAAAATGAGTAATATCCATGGTTTAACTAGTGCACAGGGGAAGGTTGAGTTGGGATGAGATGGGGAGTGGGGAGGAGGACAAGGTAGAAATCTGATGTGTGAGAAGATAAGGAGATGATAGAATGAGCAGAGTAGCCGTGACAGGGTTTAGATGGGCAGGATTTAGCTGTATTTGCTATGTTTCCATGGCATGCATTGGCCTTGGAATCACTGGGCACTGTTTCAATATGCAAATCATGATTCAATTAATCTAGCAAGTATTTATTGAGTATCTGATAGTCCCTCAGACGTCTGTTCTTGATTTGATTTGATTTTTGTCTTTTAAAAAATGGACAGGGGGAGGAATAAGCATTTATATAACACCTATTATGGGCCAGGTACTGAGCTAAGCACTTTACAAATATTATCTCATTTGATAGTTGAACTAATTAGGGAATACTGGTTGTCAAGATGAATGTGGTATAGTCAAAAGGTCAACAAGTTGGCCAGGATGGGGAAAAAAATTTCAAGGAAAAAAAAATTCCCCCATCCAGTAGCAAATGTCTCCAAGAAAAGTCTTTGTCCCCCAGTCAAAATCTCAATATCTTTGATTAAACTAGTCTGCATGACTTTGATTGTTTTCTTATTACACAAGGGGAGGTAATAATGTTTATAATGATAGTATCCAGAACCAAGCTGGGCTACGCAGATTAAAACCAATGGTTTGAATTGTTCACAGGGTGAACGGGAAGTCTGAACAGATTACAAAGATCAAGTGTCATCTAGTTCATTTAGACTAATTAAATGAATATTCATTAAGGATCTACTGTGTGCAAGGAAACATGCTAGGTATCATGTAGAAAGTAAATAGAAATAAGGCTGATTCTGCCTTCAAGGAGCTTACAATTTAGTAGGGAAGAGTAGGTTTCTGTCACTCTGTATATCAGACCCGGAGGATATAGGACATTCATTCCATACCAGCTCAAGAGGCATAAGTGTTACTTTCTATACACATTCAAGAACTGTGACGTCCACTTGGGAAAAGTTCTGCCTTCAAATTTCTGGCTGTCGAAGACTACATTCAATTCAATTTAATAAACATTTATTAAGCATATTGCACATATTATTATGTGCCAGACACTGTGCTAAGTGCTGGGATACAAAGAAAAACAAAGGACCATCCCTGTCCTCAAAAAGTCTAATGGGAGAGACAACTTGCAAACTACTAGGTATAAACAAGCTATATATACGATACATTGGAAATATTCGCCATAGGGAAGGCACTAGAGTTAAGGGGGATTGGGAAAGACTCCCTTTAGAAGATGGGATGTCAGTTGGGACTTGAAGGAAACCTGGCAAGTCAGGAGGGAAATATGAGGAGGGAGAGCATTCCAGGCATGGGGATAGACTGAGAAAATGCAGGAAATGCCGAGATGGAGTTTCTTGTTCGAGAAACAGCAAAAAGGCAGTGCTGCTGTATCACAGAATACATGATAGTGGGTCTGAGATGTAAGAAGACTGGAAAAATGGGGATGGTTTAAAAGGGATTTGAATGTCAAACAGAGGATTTGTGTTTGACTCTGGAGGAGATAGGGAGCTGCTGGAGTTTACTGAGTGGGGGAGGTGATATGGTCAGAGTTTTGCTTTAGAAAAATCACTTTGGCTGCTAACTGGAGGGTGGACTGGAGTGAGGAGAGACTTGTGGCAGGCAGGCCAATTAGCAGGCCATTTCAATAGTTCTGGGGTGGTGATGAGCACCTGCACCTGGGTGTTGGCAGTGTTAAAGGATTGAAGGGGGCAAATTTGAGAGATACTGCAAAGGGGAAATTTGGCAGGCCTTGGCAAGTGATTGGATAGAGGCAGGGTAGCATCCACCTGTAAGGGAACTGAGGATGACACCCAGGTCTTGAGCCTGAGGGACTGGGAGGATGATATTACCCTCTACAGTAACAGGGAAGGGAGCAGGTGGGGAGGATTTAGGAGAAATGATAAAGGGTTGTTTTGGATATGTTGAGTTTAAGATGGAAATGCAGACATGATTTGGCTTGCTTGGTTTAATAATAGGGCTGTACTTTATCATTGATCAACATTCACTAAGCTTGTTTTTCCTCTTCTTGTGTGTACCTTTTTGTGTAGAAGAAAGAAAGGCCTCATTCTGAGCACTTTCCATATGTGCCTTTGGAAGAACACCTGTGTCTGGCTGGATCACAGAGTCACCCAGCTGCTGCCCCCAACCTGAGGAAGGTCTGTTAGCGGCCACCACCTCCACCCCCTCTTTCACCAAAGCCTTCTGCTCTGCCATTATCTCCTAGTCTCTGTCTGGACTCTGCTTGGAACAAATCACTTATGAACAGAGATATAATTGTTACTAAGATGTAGGCAATTAAGAGTGAGGGGGCAGCTTAAACTCTTTGTCCCTTTCTTTACTTGGCCTCCCTGGGTAAGGGGAGGTGGGGAAAAAGAGGCAGTTGACTATGAGTGGCCTCACTGTGCTCTCTAATCATCTAATTGGAGAACCATAGGCATGATTCCTTGATCACAGGGGTCAGTCCCAAATAAAAAAAATTCAATCATGTGACTTTTTTATTTTAGGATTTCTTGAGTTTTATGTGAATTGTATTGTCTTCTCTCTACTATTACAAGTTATATAAAAAGAAATTAACAGAAGGGAAGAGAATAAGCCATTATATAATGCCTACTGTGTGCCAGGTACTGTGCTAACCACTTTAAAAAATTATCCCATTTAATTTTTATAACAGCTTGGTAAAATGGGTGCTACTATAATTCATTGAGAAAATTAAGCAATCAGAGGTCAAATGACTTGTCCGGGATTACTCAGCTGGTAAGTGTTTGAGGTGGAAATTAAAAACAATTACCAACTGAGCCCATCACAGATTCATGTTACCTAACCTCAACTGGACCCTCACCGTGACACAGCAATTTTTTAGTTGATATTTTATTGGCACCACCCTCCCTCCCCACCACAGCCACACACTTCAGAAACCACAGCAACTTTGCCTCTGGTGTTACGGACAAGATACAGGTGACCGGACAGGAACTCCTTCAGATCTCTTGCTGCCCACTTCCAAGGCTTTGTGTCTTCCCATACTGTCCCCTCCATCTCTTCTGTTTCCGAAGAGGGACTTGCTCTTTGCCAAGCTATGCCCTTGCTTTTATGCCCTTTAATCTCTTTTTTAATCTTGCTTCTTCAATTATCTCCTCTATAAAGACATGCATTTCTTTCACCTGGCTGTTAACTCACTGCCTACAAACATGCTTGGGTTTAAAATAATAGAATATTTTCCCGTGATTTGCTCTCTCTTTAATCTATTGTCCTGCTGTTCTTCTCTTCATTCCAATTGTTAGAAAAAAGTAGCGCATTCTTGCTTTCCTCTTGTCCTCCCCATCCATACCCTGCTCAAATCTCTGTTGTATGGCTTCTCTTATCACCATTGATTGAGACTGTTTCTTTCAAAGTCACTAATCACTCACTTATTGCCAGATCCAATGACTATTTTTTTTTCTAGTCCTCATTCTATTAACCTTCTTTACAGCATGTGACAATGTTGACTAGTCCCTCCTTGATAGATAGACAGATAGAGCATTTATTAATCATTGACAATGTTCCTGGAACCGTGGAAAGAGCTGAGAATACAATGCAACACACACCCTGCTCTCAAAGAGATTACATTCTAACAGGCGAAGATAGCAAATAGAAGGGAAGTGGAGGGGTCCAGTGAGTAGTGGACTGGTTTTCAGCAAGCATGGTAGTCATAGATGGTTCCTCAAATGAAGTTTTGGGTCTAATTCATCAATCAGAAGAGGAGACTAGAGGAGAGAAATGCGGGGTAAGAGTACTAATTAATTAGGATGCTGTCAGTAATCCAGGAAAAAGGAGTAGTAGCTTGAAGTAGAGTGGTTGCTATGTGAGTGAAAAAGGAGGACAGATGTAAGAAATATTTGTGTAGATAGAATTGAAAAGATTTGGAAATTGATGGGATGATAGAGAAGGATGACTTTGAGATTGTGAATCTGGTGGATAGTGGGGGATTCTCATCAGAAATAGGAATGCTAGGAAGACATGGATTTTGGAGTGAAGATAATGATTTCCATTTTGGATGTACTGAAATTGAATTGCCTATAGTCACCTAACTGACAATTGGTAATGTCGACTTGGTTCTCAGAGGACAGATAAGCATGGGAATGTTATGCAGAGAGAGATCATAGGTAAACCTATGGAAGCTGATGAGATCAACAAGAGAGAGTATAGAGAGAGAAGAAAAGAAGGCTCCAGAACATTCCTGGTATACATTCAGTGAAGAGGGGAAGACATGAATTCAGCAAGAAAGACTGAAGGTATCATTCAGACAGATAGGAGGAGAAATAAGGGTGAGGGGAGGCACTTTATAAATGTTATCTCACCTGATCCTCATATCAACCCTGTGAAGTAGACGCCATTATTATTCCTATTTTACAGTTGAGTAAGGTAAACAGAAGTCAAGTGACTTGCTCAGAGTCACACAGCTAACAAGTGTCCAAGCATAGATTTGAATTTGGATCTTCCTGACTCCAAATTCATATCACCTAAGATGCCTCTAGTAACTTCCTCGCCATTAAAATTCCTTGTGTTTGCATTGTATCTACTTACATGTGCCCATCATCTCTCCCATGAAAGAAGAGCTCTTTGAAAACAGAGGCTCTTTCCTTTTGGTCTTTGTATCCTCATTGCCTCACATAATACCCAGTCTAAGGGAGGTTATTAGTAAATTCTTTGGTGATTGATTGGTTTTGCCTGTGGAATTTCATAGTCTGTAGAGATGCTCTAATGTGATTGCCCATTAGCTGCCTCATATCATCTGGGCTGGACTGCCCATGTCCATGAGGTCTATAGTCCTGGGATCTCCCTCTCCTCTGAGTTTTGTTCTCTCTCTCTCTCTCTCTCTCTCTCTCTCTCTCTCTCTCTCTCTCTCTCTCTCTCTCTCTCTCTCTCTCTCTCTCTCTCTTTATTATTATTTATTTTTAACAGTTTATAACAGATAAAGCAATTCAGACTTTTGGTCAGGTGATATTTCTTTTTAAAGCATTTACAATATGGATCACAAAAGAAATTTTTTTTAAACATTAGCCAACTGAGACACAAATACTATTTATGTTGCTAACTTCACAAGCCCTTGACCTAATTGTCTCCACACTATTACTAAGAATTAAAGGACCCTAACTTCTTGTTGTTGGTCTAAAGTCCTATGCCTAATAGCTTAATTTTAGACTTAACCTCGGATATTCCCTTACCCATAATCTATAATTGAACAGATCTGGTATTAAGCTTACAAATCTTTTGACTATAGGAAAGTGCCACCAATACTAAGGACATTGCAGGAATACACTATCACCCCAATTTCATGTCAATCCAGGCAGGATTAGATTATCCACTTGCATTCAGTCAGGCTTAAAGTCTGCCAGGTGTCAGTGGGGAATTTGAGTCAGGAGAATCCCACCTCAGCCCATGCTGAACAGCTGCTCTCCGACCCTTCCCTTGAGATCACCTATGCAGTTCATACCAGCATCTCATCAACTTACTGGCATCATATATTGGAGGCTCAGATCACCTTTCTCGCTTCCCATATCTGGAGTTAGACTCAGAAGAACAGTCACTTAATAGTCCCATAGCATCTATAAATGGCAAGTTCCAATAACCAGATTTCACATATGATTATAGTTTCACTTTGGCTAAGGAGCATCTTTTGAGGCAAGTCTTAAGTGGCTTACATGCCTTTCTATACATGCTCTAGTTCCTGCTTAAATGCCAATCAGAAAATCAAATTTACCATTAAAACCTTGACTTTTCCATCAATGCCAAATTTTACCCAACATTACCTTCCTCTAGGAAATTTAGACTGAAATTCTTTTCTCCAAACTAAAGATGTCATTAATTTTTTTCTCAGTAATTGTCTATTGTTTTAATACTAATTGCTTTTACCTCACTATGTAACATGTCCAATTTTTCTCCCCATCACTCCCCTCCCCCCACTTCCTAATACCTTGCATTCTGATTGCTCCTTCCCTCAATATACCCTCCCCTTCATTGCACCCCACCCCTCTCCTATCCCCATCTTCTCTCTTTTCTTGCAGGGCAAGGTAAATTTCCATACCCCTATCCCTGTAGTTGTTATTTCCCGATTATATGCAATAAAAATTCTCAACATTTGTTTCTAATACTTTGAATTCCAACTTCTCTCCTTCCCCCCTTCCCTCCCCAGCCCCACTGAGAAGGGAAGCAATTCAATACAGACTAAATATGTGTTGTTTTGCAAAAGACTTCCATAGTAATCATGTTGTATAATACTAATTATATTGCCCTCTGACCTACCCTATCTCCCCTTATTTTTCCCCCCTACAATTGACCTTGTCCCTTCTTGAAAGTGTTTATTTGTAGTGACTCCCTTCTCCCATTTGCCCTCCCTTCTAACATTCCCCTCACTCCACTTGTCACCTCCTCTCCTACTTTTCTATGGTGTATATAAATTTTCATATCAAATTTAGTGAGTATGTTATTCCCTCCTTCAGCCACACGTGGGGAGAGTAGCTTTATTTTCCCCCTCTCCTCTTCTCCCTTATCTCCTCCACTGAATAATATTTTTCTTATCTCTTTTATGAGTTATAGCCTGCCCCATTCCATTACTCCCTTTCTCTTCCCAAAATTTTCCTCCTTTAGCCCTTAATTTTTATTTTATTTTATTTTATTGTGTGTGTGTGTATGTGTGTGTGTGTGTGGATATCATCTCTTCTGATATAACACACTCTGTACTCTCTATATATCTATGTGTATGTCTGTGTATATATGTACAATCTCTCCAACTACCCAAATACTGAGAAAAGATTCAAGAGTTAAAAATATTTCCTTTCCATGAAGTAATGTAAACAGCTCAGCTTTAGAGAGTCTTTTATGATTTTGCTTTTCTGTTTACCTTTTCATGCTTCTCTTGATTCTTGTCTTGGGAATTCAAATTTTTAAATACAGATCTGGTCTTTTCCTCAACATATATCTTGAAATTTGTCTATATCACTGAATGAGCATTTTTTCCCTTGAAGTATTATATTCAGATTTGCTGGGTAGGTGATTCTTGGCTTCAATCCCAGTTCCTTTGACTTCTGAAATATCCCACTCTAAGCCCTTCGATCTCTTAATGTTGAAGCTGCCAGATCCTGTGTTATCCTGACTATATTTACACAGTACTTAAATTGTTTCTTTCTAGCTGCTTGCAGTATTTTCTCCTTGATCTGGGAACTCTGAAATTTGGCCACAATATTCCTTGGAGTTTCTCTGTTTGGGTTTCCTTCAGGAGGTGAACGATGAATTCTTTCAATATCCATTTTGCCCTCTTATTTTATAACACCAGGGCAGTTTTCCTTGATAATTTCATTGAAGATAATGTGTAGGCTCTTTTTTTTATCAAGGCTTTCAGATAGTCCAGTAATTTTTAAATTATTTCTCCTGGATCTATTTTCCAGGTTGTTTTTCCAGTGAGTTGTTTCACCTTATCTTCTATCTTTTCAAATTTTTGGTTTTGTTACTAACTTCTTGGTTTAACTCATAGTCATTCATTTCCCTGAACTCAATTCTCTCTTTCAGCCAATTATTTTGTTCAGGGAGCTTTTGAACCTTCTCCTCCATTTGGCTAATTCTGCTTTTTAAAACCTTCTTTTCTTCATTGACTTTTTGGACCTCTTTTTCCAATTGAGTTAGCCTCTTTTTAAAGCTGTTATTTTATTCAGCATTTTTTTGTTCTTCTTTAGTAAGCTGCTAACTTGTTTTTTAAAGTCTCTATTGCCTGAGCCCAGTTTAAGTTCCCTTTTGGGGCAGAGGCCTTGACTTCCTCTGGCAGTATGCCTTGTTCTTCCTCATCTGAAAGGATGTGGGGAAACACCTGTTCCCCAAGAAAGTAACCTTCTGTGGTCTTATTTTTTTTCCTTTTGGGGGCATTTTCCCAGCCAGTTACTTGATTTCTGAGTTTCCTCTCCACAACCACCTCACCTCCAGTTCTGCCCAGCCAGTGTTTGGGGACTGAGATTCAAATGTACTGCTCCCATGCCTTTGGGGTTTTTGGTGGGGCGGGGCTGCTATTCAGTGTGAGATTAAGTTCAGCTGCTCAGGTGGGGGCAGGGCTGCCACGCTGAGCTCAGTTCCCTCAGCGGGTTTACAAGGAGACCTTCAACAATGGATGTGGGCCACTGCCTGCTTTGGGAGTCCCTGTCTGCTGCTGCCTCTGCTGTTGCCTTCTGAGGGGTCCTGAGTTATGGGGACACCCTGCTCCCCTCTCAACCAGCCAAAAAGACCCTCTCACTGATCTTTGGTGCCTGTGGGTTGAGGGATCTGCACTGCCACTGAAGATTCTGCCCCTGAAGCCTGCTCAGATCTGTTCCTCTTGGTGCCTCGTGGCTAAGGAAGGGCTGGGCTCTGCTCCATGTCCAGTGGGCAACAGACGTTTTCCTAGGGTTTTTCAGGTCTCCTCCACTCCATTGTTCTGTGACTTCTGCTGCTCTAGAATTGGTTGAGAGTTCTTCTTTACAGGTGCTTTATGGGCTGTGGGGTAAGAGCTAAGCGTATGTGTATCTTCCTGCTCTGCCATCTTGGTTCCTTCCCTGTTCTTTCTCTCTTGTCGCTGTTCTTTTACTGCTTTGTTACTGGTGTGATAGTGCCTTTCTCTTAAAGAACCCCCCTATTGTGGGGATTCCTTATGTTCTCTGCCTCTTTCTGAAATCAGTTTCTCAAAAAGCTTCAATTTCTCTTACAGTTTTACCTCTCACTCTTAATGCTATCAGTTAGGACTCTAAAACTCCTGGAAGGGGTCATCATCACCCTCCGACTTAGAAGAACCAACTCCAGGCCTTCATCTCAGAAACACTTTTCCCACTTCTTAGCATAGAAATAATAGGTTCATCAATTTGGAGCCAGAAAGGACCTTAGAAGCCATCTCATTTTACAGAGGAGCAAACTGAGGCTTACCTAGGTGGTGTAGTGGATAGAATGGCAGGCATGGACTCAGGAAAACTCACCTTCCTGTGTACAAGTAATCACTAATAAGTGATTCTTAATCATTAATAAATAATCACTAATAAGTGTCTGCTCTCATGATGTGTGACCCTGGGCAAGTCATTTAATTCTGTTTGCCTCAGTTTATTCATCTGTAAAATGAACTGGAGAAGGAAATGGCAAAACACTCCAGTATCTTTGCCTAGAAAGCCCAAAATGGGGTCATGAGGAGACAGACACAACTAAAATTGACAAAAAATAAAACAAAAAACAAAATAAAACAAAACGAAAAAATTGAGACTTAAAGAGGTTTAGTGATTTGCATTGGTAGTCAAATGATAGGATTTGAACCCAGAAACTTTTGCTTCAAATCCATTATTCATTCCATGATGTAAGTTGGTTGTTGACTTTTTTAACTTTGGTAAACTTTTTATTTTTAAAAAAACTTTATTGATATCTTTTTAAAAGCACCGTAATTCCCCCGAGTATTCTTCCTCATTTTTTTTCCCTTCCAGAGAGTTCTCCCATATAACAAATAGTATTTTTAAGAGTAAAAAAAGGAAGAAAAAAGTCAGCATGATGATTAATACATTGAAGAAGTCTGAAAATATTTGCAATATACAACATAGCACCAGAGATTCTTAGCTTTTTTTGTGTCAGGCACCCCATTACGAGTTTGCTGAAAGTATAACTCTTTTTAGTATAGCTTTGAAATGTGTAACATGAAATATGTGGGATTACAAAGAAAGGCAATTATATTGGAATATAATTATCCATCAATCTCCCTATATCTATCTCCCTCTATTTATATATTTTTAAAACCTAAGATCATGGATCACAAATTAAGAATCCTTAAGAACAGATGCTACCTGTTAATACTATTTTAACAACTTAATTGCATCTAATTCCTCACTATCCTACCAGATCATATATATCTTCTGATCTACAGTGTTTGGAGGTATAGGGTTTGTTTTTCCACCTTTTGGTCACATATGGTTTCCTGTACTCCTCAAGATGCCAGGTATATAACCTGGACTAATCACGTATATAATTACTTGGGGACATGATTGCCCATTATTAACTCAAGTCTAAGACCACTTTTCGGTTCTCTTTGAAACCTGATGATGGTGTGTATGGCACAGGGTTTCGCTCAGCAAGTTATTCCTGCTTGTACCATAATTCTGCTTCTGACCTGAGAAATTGGACCACTGCTCTTGTGCTGCTGCAGGCTTATTTCTTATTGGACTATGCAAGCCTAGCATATGGCTAATTACCATTTACACCTTCTAAGTGCTCTAACAACCCACAAAAGGCTGTTTTGTCTCTCTGGTTTACTGTTTGGTGTACTTTTTGCAGACAAAGCAGTAAACAATTCCTTAGGAGATACTTTTTAATTTTAAATGATGATGGAAGATGATGATTTTCTGACTAGATCGTTAATGATGTATTCATAGTCTGGCTGTTAAATGACTCTGCTTCTAATGATGAGTCATTTTCAGCTTGTAATGTGCATATAGCCAATTTTTTTTCTTTTCATATTCTTTCTCCTAATGATTTTTCTCCCATTTGTGGAAAAAGTAGCTGTAGTGAGTTTGAAACATCGGTATCATCCTCAACTCCTTACTCTTTCATCCCCTTACATTTATATTTAGTTACCAAGCTTGTCAATTCTACCTCATATCTCTTGCATCCCTTCACTCCACTTATCCCTTATCCACCAAAGAAAGTCCTCAACACTTCTCTCTGGAATCATTTCAATGTATGGTTGTGGTGGGTTTGGTGAGGATGATGAAACAACAATCGTAAAAGTCTTTGATTTAAACTGGACCCCAGAGGTCAATTAAAAGATTAATTTGTTGTCCATGAAGTTGATAAAGCTACACAATAGCCCCAAGTAGTATGTACCTTTCTTCCACCAATAAGTGATAGTTATGATGACGTTACAATCATTTACAATTGTAAAAAGAGCTGAGAACAGACTTGTATTTCGTTTTACAGCCCCTTCATTTCATAGGTGATAGAGAAGATAAGTGACTCATCCACGGTCACACAGGTGGCACATGGTAGAACAGGATTTGAATTCAGATCTTCTGTCTTCAAATTCATTGGTCATTCCTCTGAGTCACTCTGCTCCTCCCTCCCCCACAGACAATGAAATAGTGGGAAAGGAAACAGACAACTCTAAGACTAAGGCAGGTTTCAGACCATCCAACATCCAACTGACAAAGTCTGAGAGGACCTGACCCATGTTCATATTGACTCTCTGTAAATAAAACCAGAGGACATAAATAAGTTGCAACTAAATGGAAAGATAGCTCACAGTTTCTCCTTGGAAAAACAAATAAAGAAGTTGGTAGACTTGCAAGCATCATATTCCCAAAGGCAACAAGAAACATCATTTCATGAGATATATTTTTATCTTGCCCAACAGTGCTCATGGGGAGTATATATTGCAAAAATATATGATAAACACAATTGTTGTAGAGAAATTTTACAAAGAGTTGGACATGAGCCTCTAAACCAAGTCAAAACATGCCTTAAAGGGTGACATTATGATGAAGATAGTAATAATGGAAGACTGAGAAGAACTTACTAGAAAATATGGCCAAAGTTTGAGAAATGAAAGGATCCAAACACTTCTAAATTTTATAATGTTCAAACCTGTATAGTACCTGCACATAAAGAATAATTTCTTCTAGAAAAAGAACCATAAAATACTGAGTATTTGAGAAAATATGTAAACTGACTGTATCTTAGACAGAAAATGACTGTTTATAAATGTTAGAGCTCTTTCAGAATCAATCAAATTATCAACTGGAAAGAATAAAGGTATGAAATGAGAAGAAAAGAAGAAATGAAATTATATAATATTCATTCATAACAGTTCCAAACTCATGGATAAAAGTAAAGGCATTGACTCTGATTTGTGAGAAATAAATATTTTTTAATTAATATAAATTTATTTACTTGGCTTTTTACATTCATTTTCACAAAATTGTGGGTTCCAAATTTTCTCCCCATTTATCACCTCCCCCCACCCCAATACACCGAGCATTCTCATTTTCCCTGTCACCAATCTACCCTCTCTTCTATCATCCCTTCCTTCTCTTGTCCCCATCTTCTCTTTTGTCCTGTAGGGCCAGATGACTTTCTATTCCCCATTACCTGTATTTCTTATTTCCTAGTAGCAAGAACAATACTCAACAGTTGTTCCTAAAACTTTGAGTTCCAAATTCTCCCCATCCCTCCCTCCCCACCCATTCCCTTTGGGGAGGCAGGCAATTCAATATAGGCCATATCTGTATAGTTTTGCATATGACTTCGATAATAGTTGTGATGTGTGAGACTAACTGTATTTCCCTCCATCCTATCCTGCCCCCCATTGTTTCTATTCTGTCTTTTGATCCTGTCCCTCCCTGAGTGTTGACTTCAAATTGCCCTCTCTTCCATCATCCCCCCCACCCTGCTTATCTCCTTCTCCCCCACTTTCCTGTATTGTAAGATAGGTTTTCATACCCAAATGAGTGTGCATTTTATTCCTTCCTTTAGTCGAATGTGATGAGGGTAAACTTCATGTTTTTTTCTCAGCTCTTCTCTTTTTCCCTCCACTAAAAGTCTCCTGCTTGCCTCTTGAATGAGATATAATTTACCCCATTCCATTTCGCCCTCTCTCCTCCCACGACATTTCTCTCTCACCATTTACCTTAATTTCTTTTAAAATATGGTCCCATCCTATTCAATTCACTCTGTGCTCTCTGTCTCTGTGTGTGCGTGCATTTGTGTTTGTGTGCACATGCATACGTATACATGTGTGTATGCATGTGTGTGTGTGTGTGGTTCTACCAACTACTCAGATACTGAAAAGTTTTAAGAGTTACAAATATTGTCTTTCCATGTAGGAATGTAAACAGTTCACCTTTGGTAAGTCTCTTATGGCATCTCTTTGCTGTTTACTTTTTCATGCTTCTTCTCATTCTTGTGTTTGAAAGTCAAATTTTCTTTTCAGCTCTGGTCTTTTCATCAAGAATGCTTGAAAGTCCTCTGTTTCATTGAAAGACCATTTTTCCCCCTGAAGTATTATACTCAGTTTTGCTGGGTAAGTGATCCTTGGTTTGAGTCCTAGTTCCTTTGACTTCTGGAATATCCTATTCCATGCCCTTCTGTCCCTTAATGTAGAAGCTGCTAGATCTTGAGTTATCCTGATTTTATTTCCACAATACTGGAATTGTTTCTTTCTAGCTGCTTGCAATATTTATCCCTTGAGCTGGGAATTCTGAAATTTGGCCACAATGTTCCTAGGAGTTTCTCTTTTTGGATCTCTTTTAGGCGGTGATCAATGGATTCCTTCAATACTTATTTTACCCTCCAGTTCTAGAATCTCAGGGCAGTTTTCCTTGATAATTTCATGAAAGATGATGTCTAGGCTCTTTTTTTGATCATGGCTTTCAGGTAGTCCCATAATTTTTAAATTGTTTCTCCTGGATCTATTTTCCAGGTCAGTTGTTTTTCCAATGAGATATTTCACATTCTCTTCCATTTTTTCATTCTTTTGGTTTTGTTTGGTGATTTCTTGGTTTCTCAGAAAGTCATTAGCCTCCATCTGTTCCATTCTAATTTTTAGAGAACTATTTTCTTCAGTGAGCTTTTGAACCTCTTTTTCCATTTGGCTAATTCTGCTTTTGAAAGCATTCTTCTCCTCCTTGGCTTTTTGAACCTCTTTTGCCAGTTGAGTTAGCCTATTTTTCAAGGTGTTATTTTCTTCAGCATTTTTTTGGGTCTCCTTTAACAGGGTATTGACCCGTTTTTCATGCTTTTCTTGCATCTCTCTCATTTCTCTTCCCAGTTTTTCCTCCACCTGTCTAACTTGATTTTCAAAATCCTTTCTGAGCTCTTCCATGGCCTGAGCCCATTGGATATCTATTTTGGATGTTTGGGGTACAGAAGCCTTGACTTCTATGTCTTTCCCTGATGGTAAGCATTGTACTTCATCATCAGAAATGAAAGGCGGGAACATCTGTTCACCAAGAAAGTACCCTTGTATGGTCTTATTTTTTTTCCCTTTTCTGGGCATTTTCCCAGCCAGTTACTTGACTTCTGAGATTCCTCTCCACCCCCACCTAGATCTGCCCAGCTAGTGCTTGGGGTCTGAGATTCAAATGCTGCTCCCCAGCCTCAGGGCTTTCAGGGGCGGGGGTGGCTGCTATTCAATGTGAGCTCAAGTTCTGGTGCTCAGGTGGGGGCAGGGCCACCTGCCAGGCTCAGTTCCCTCAGGGGGTTTATGGGGAGATCTTCAGTAATGGAGTGGAGCTCCCGTCTGCTCCTGGAGTACGGGCCGCCACTGCCTCTGCTGTTGCCTCTGCTGCTGCCACTTTCTCTCAAGGGGGCCAGAGTTATGGAGACACCCCTCTCCCCTCTCGGCCAGCCCAGAAGTCTCTCTCACTGACCTGTAGCACCTGTGGGCCGAGGGACCTTCCCGGCGCTGGAGATTCCATCCCTGAAGCCTGCTTGGATCTGCTCCTCTCAGGCTGCGCGACCAGGGCAGGGCAGGGCTGGGCTCCACTGTCTGGTGCACGATGGACCTTTGGGGTCGGTTTTTCAGGGCTCTCTGGAATGGAAATCTCCTCCACTGCATTGCTGCGCAGCTTCCATGTCTCCAGAATTTGTGGGGAGTTCTTTTTTATAGAAAATTTATGGGATGTGGGTTCGGAGCTAGCATACGTGAGTCTTTCTACTCCTCCATCTTGGCTCCTCCCCCCGAGAAATAAATATTTTTCTCTGATATTTAATGACTAATTATTGTATTAAGACCAAGGTTTTCCTCCTTTTCCACTTCCTCATCCAGAACAAGCAGTGTGGGAAATCTCTCTTAGAAAACTAGTCAGATAGTAAAAGGAATTCTAAAGTTTGGGGTAATGGGTGCATTCTTGCTCTTAGTGTTTGTTGATTCACTCTTTCTGTCTTAACAAGTGATATGGAAATTGATGTTCCTATTAACCAAGATTTGGGTGATAAAGGTCCTGTACCCTAAGACCCTTATTTTAATATATAGCCCACATCTCATTATAAAGTTGACCAATCATAGCTGATTTTCACCCTCCTCTGAAAACCTTTTTTCAAAAGACTTTACAAATACTGAAGGTTCAAGGGGTCTACTCTTTTTTCTACCAAGGAGACAATGAACCTATTTTGTTGATTGCTTTGTAGTTATAATCAATAAAACTAATTTTAATTTACCCAGAAACTTTGTCTCTTAGAACTTTTTAATCATCACAAATTATCACCATTTCTTACAGAAATTTAATTGATGTAAAGGACTCATCATTATGAGAAAGACAAGAGCCCAGAAACTGCCTTAGGCACAAAAAACTAAAGACAGTCAAGGTTCATATGGACTACAAATTCATTTGGAAAATATTACAGAGGAAAATGATGAGCTTGTGAAGAATATCGTCTCACAAAATAGTAAAAAGCAGAGGAGGAGGAGAATAAATTTGTAGAAATCTTAGTCATAGGACCCAGCTAAGCCAAGTCATTGTGAAAACATTTTTTGATGAAACCGGGAAGAGGAAAAAACATAGCGGACAGTGTTTCCTAGATTGCTTCTCTGATGAAACATAGCTACTCTGTTTCAACTTAAACTCTATAGAACTCAGTGACTCAGTTTCCTCATCTGTGAAATGAAGAGGTTGTATTCAATGACCTCCAGGTCCATTTTTAACAATAAATCTGTGTTCCTATGATCCCATGAATAATGCCTTATGTGAGAAGGGAAAAATGAAAGTTAGGAAAGTAAAGTTAGTGAAATTGGTAGGTCTTAACTAGGTTTAGACCAGAACCTTCACACTTTTGGAAGTAATGTAAAATGGAGAAAGAAGAGGTGAAAAAATAATATAAACATTGATCAAGAAAATGTAAATGAAGTCAACACTGAGAGTCAATAAAACTTTGGCCAAATACAATAGCCAATATTACTATCATTCTATCAAAGTTAGAAGGCATACCCTTCTTTCTTGTTAGTTGTTAAACTATTATTATTACACTATTTGGGGTGAATATTATTTGAAAAGGAAGAGTTGCTGGGGGCATTTATTGAGAAATGCCTGTTGTGTCAAAACAATACATTTAAAAGATGTGGAGATCACAAGATTTGTTGATTGTAATAAGGTTTTTTATTCAGTAGACCAAAATACAGTAAAATGTCTTCCTTGTAAATGTTAAGATCATCCAAGATGTCTTGATAAATGCAAGTGCAGAGATAATTTTGTTCAATAATCCTCTGATTATCAATATCAAACGAAGCATGAAATAGAGAGACATATGCTCACCAAAGATGTTCACTATTGTCATAGATGATGTCTTGCACCAACTCCAAATGTAAAAAGGATTTTGTATCAATGGTAAGATTCTCCAGATGCTTTTGTTTTCAGATGGCATTATGCTGATTTCATCAAGTCCTGGAACATTATATTGTCTCTTCAAAGAAATTCGGAGGCATTCAAAAGAAAGCATTCTAACAATCACATGGTTGTAAAGTGGATAAAATGTATACTTCCTAGATTATGACAAGCAGTTGAATGGCAGAACCTGTGTTGAAAATCATATGGGGCAAACGTATAAGTGATAAAACTCAAGAATGGGGTCCCTTCAGGTGTAAATGATGCATTTTTACACCTTTGAAGAGGTTCTGACACTTTGAATAACTCAGTTGCTTAGGAAGAGACCAGCAGAGACTGTGAATTTGCCCAAGAGGCACAAACCACCTCCCCCCACCCCTCCCACCCACACACAATCAGTTGCATAAAGCCCAACAATTATGTAGGGAAAATAGGGAATTATCCATCTCTGAACTAGAAGGAGCTATTGAATAGGAAAGACTGCATCTCGTCCAGAGTCACCTCCCAAACTCATTGAGGAAATCCAGCTCTGAACTAGAAAAATAACAACTGTTGAATAGGAAAAACTACACCTCTCCCACATCTTTTCTGTGAGGTGGCAAGTCTCAAAGATGAGGCCTTAATGGAGCAGAACTGGAGAGGTTTCTACAGTCTTTGGCTAAAGGTTTTTGCACTTGCTGAAAAAAAAATACAATATACTCTTGTTGAACAGAGCACTTTAACACCTAAGCTAAAAAAGCACAGTAACACAAATATGAGCTTGAAGCTGGAGGTGATGGAGAATACAAGCCCAACAAGTCAAACTAATTGCCTAGTTTATATTATATTAAAAATCTTTTTATTAGTGTCTTTTATACTACCTTTGTTTTGAAGCTAGGCAAATCACTTAATATCTATAAGCCTCAGTTTTAAAACAAGAAGGTCAGACTTAATGGCCTCAAAGGTCTCTTTTATCAACTAGTCAGTCAATTAGCATTTACTAATCAATAGGTTCTGTCTTAAGCTCTAGGGGTGCAAAGAAAAGCAAAAACAAATAAAAATCAAATAAATGAATAAATATAAATAAATAAGCAGATAAATACATAGATCTCTACTTCCAAGAAACTCACAGTCTACTGCCAGCATCAAATATATAGTCCCATGATCTTATGACCATAGTGCCTTCTCTTTAGTACTTCTAAGTTTCTATAAGGGTCTAAGGCAATACCTGATGTTAATGGAACCTTTGGTACGATTTGAAGGAGTCATTAGTAATGATTTATAGTGGTACTGATGTTGATAATGCTTTTGAAATGCATAAAGTTCATTCTGCTTTGGAAGATTCCCAAAGTGCTTTATAAAATACGTGTTAACATGTTGGGGATCATTTCTCCCTTCTCTGAAATATAACCACTTTGGGATCAATTCTAACAGCTGGCTAACAACCTCAAAGTATCAAGCATTACAGTTTGGGGAGAAGATGAAGAACGCCAGAGTATCCGGTTGAAACTGCAGAGGGTGAGTGTAATTATGCAGATTGGAAGTTGGGAGGGAAATTGTTGTTAACATTCTGGATTAAAACACAGATACCAACAAAACTATAGATTTTGAGTGACAGGAACTAGCATTATGATTTTATTGGTATAGGAAATTCCTGGATGAGGAAATTACCCCTGATAATGCAGATCAGCACCTTCTTCACAATTTATAGTGTTAGAGACTTACCTAGAATTGTGAAAAGTTATTGACTTGTCCAGGATCCTAAGTGTCAAATTGTGTGAGCTTGAATGGAGGTCTTCCTACCTCTGAAACCAGCTCCCTACCTTGCATGACACACTGCCTTATAAAAGGTATTACAAAGAGCAAATGACAGATCCCTACTTTCTGTAACACTTGTTGCCTACATAAGCAACAATGCCCTCCTTACTATTGCTTTAGGAGATGTTGAAGGCCAAAGGCAGTCTTTTCTATGTTCCTTAGACTGGGTTTCTATTTTCTTTCCTACCTTGAAAGTAGCTTATCCTGTACCTGGATAGATCTTAATAAGCTTGTCAAGTGGATTTTTTGTGGTGACTTCCCTCTTCCCTGTCCCCTCTCTCACATAATTATGGTGAAGAAAGTGATTTGTGCTATAAAGGGTGATATAAATTACCTTTAATAATATAAATCAATTAAACCTTTAGTAATATAAATTATAAAGGGCTATATGCAATTTGCATCCTAAAGAGTAATATAAAGCTAAACTATTATTATCCTATCACCCCCTTTTGGGTGTCTATTTGTATCTGATCCCTCAATAAAGACTAATAAACTCATCCCCAATAAGGTGTTAGCTAGTACTAATTTAAGATGTAAACCTCTGGAAGACTAGGAAGCCTTCAGGACTGAAAGTAGATCAATGACTGGTCGTGTGATAGAAAGTAGGCTGGGAAATCTGGAGTAGGGCTGCCATCTTGTCTCTGATGGCTGCTATATGCCTATGTAACCTAGGGTAATTCATTTAACATCTTTAGCTCTGAATTTCCATCTTTGAAAAATGAGGGGTTACTGCAGGTAGACTCTGAGGTCCTTTTCAGTCTGAGATCTATGATTGTTTGTTAAAGATCAGAATTGGTCCTACTACCAAGGAAGGATGTTGATTCATTTCAAGCTTTACTCTCCCTTTTATCCTCTCCTGGCTACCTATTCTGCAAATAAGGATACTCAGGGTAGTAAAATTAAATCATTTAATTAGGGTTAGTCAGCCAATAAACATTTGTTAAGTGCCTATTGTGTGCTAATCGCCTAAATTCTGAGGATACAAAAGGAGGCAAAAGATAGTCCCGGTCCTTATAGAGCTTAGAATCTAATGCCTGTTGCTTAGAAGATAAACAAATATGTACATAGCTAGAGGCTGGATAAATAGGAAGTAATTAACAGAGATATTATCTGGGACACCAGGTTGCCTAGTGAATAGACCACTGGGCTTGGAGTCAGGAAGACTCACTCTCACGAGTTCAAATTTGGCCTTGGACACTTACTTTTGTGACCCTGTACAAGTCACTTAATCCTGTTTGCCTGTTTCTTCATCTGTAAAATGAGCTGGAGAAGGAAATGGCAAACCACTCTAGTATCTTTGTCAAGAAGACCCCAAATTAGGTTGTGAAGTGTTGAATACGACTGAAAAAAAAATGACTGAACAAGTAGCAGCAATCAACAGAGGGAAAGACTGTGCTAAGCACTGGAGATAAGTGCTGAGACGCAGAGATGGGAGGCACCACAAATAGGTCAATGAAGTGGCTAGATTGGAGAGTAAAAGTTGTACCATGAGACGTTCCCACAACATGGTAAAGTCATCGTGGCAGAGTGCTGAACTGGACTGAATACCTCAGACCCATCAGCGAGTTAGGAGAGCGTCTGCCCCAAGCGTGTGGAGACTTCCCCCAGAAAAACGGGTAGTTGATAACAATTTGTTCCAACATCTATGCAGGTGGCTGAAGCAGGCACTGTGGAGCGCTTAGAGTTTGGTCAGACATCAAAGATGCCAAGGTCATCCACTACATCCCAGGCCATCATCAGTCATCCTGACGTTTGTCTTGACGCTGGACTTCGCTGACTCTGGAAGAGAGAGTGAGGCTGACAACCTTGGGCAACCCTACCTTACTTGAATCCAATTCACAAACAAGCCAAGACCACTCCAAGATGTGATTGGTCCTCTTTGAAATCAGAACAAGAAGAGATTGGAGAGTATGCAGAAGTGACTAAAGTGTAAGACTAGAAAGGTAGGAAAGGACCAGGTTGTGCAAAGGGTCAAAATACCAACCAGAGGGTTTATATTTCATCCTGGAAGTAACAGGGACACGCTGGAGTCTGATGAATAGCAGGATTTGGGGCAATAACATGATCAGACCTGTGTTTTAGGAAAATTCTTCTCCACTGGAGCACACCAAGGAGTTTTTTGTCTGCCAACGGAAAATTAGAAGTCAACTCACTTAAAATGAAATGATTGCCAATGTTTCATTCACTCCTTTAGTTGTTCCCCTCTCATCATAGGATATTATCAAAAGGTCAGAGTGGAAGGAAGATATTACTCTATCTGGGTCACCTGGAACCCATTTCAGAGGGAAGTGGAGTCAATTTTAAGGTTGGTTTCGTTCATCTAGACAGCTGGCAGAAAATTAAGTGAACTGCTCTAGGGAGAAAGGCATAGTGCAGTGGAAAGATAAGTGAGGCTGGAGGATCTCATTCTCTCACTCACTGTTGTTTACTGGCTATGTGACCTTGGGAAATTAACTTTCCCTCTCTGTGCCTCTGTTTCTTCACCTGTAAAGTGAGGAATTTAGACTACAGCACTTCTGAGGTCCTTTCTGCCTCCAAATTCGTGCTGTGACTTTTATTTTTATTTTCCCATCAATAACCAATTGCTTGACACCTTTATTTGGAGGTAAGCATGGCTGTTGTTTGTCCTTTCTTCTTGAAGAGGACCATGACATCAGGGAGTTTATGCCATGATATGCGAGTGAATTGGATTTAAGTGAGGGAGAGCTATGCAAAGTCACCAGCCTCACTTTCTCCTCCAGAGACATCTGGGTCCAGTGGTGAGATATAGATAGGACAACTGGGGTGGACATGGGTGGAACATGCTAAAGTAGACTTTGAACAGGGTCCTGAGATCTGATTGCTGAATTTTCACAGTGAGCATTTATACTTTGGCAACAGAAAGCATTATTAATCCAAGCTTGATTGATTGCTTTGCTGATTGTCTAGGTGTAAGAAAGCAATGAAGAAAACGTTAATAATGCAGATTAAATTTTTAAAAGTGCCCTGTGAACATTTTTTGGAGGTGAGAATTAGGTTACATTTTTATCAGCACCCTCCCACACATTAGGCAGTTTTCCAAGTAGCAGGAGCTTATGGAGGGTCTGTTGTACAGTCAACTAAATGTCTCTACAGGAGAATGAAAGGGGTTGTGGAATTCATTTTCCTGGAAGGGGGAAGAGAAAAGAATTCCATTTTGCTTTTGCTTGTAGGACCTGTGGGAGAATAGCTTCCTCAGTTCTTCCTTCATCCACAAAGGGGAGCAGGGGACCTGGGAAAGCCTCTGACTGAGCACAGTGCAGGAGAATCAAACGTGACTTATTCTCAGCCTGGCTTTTCACTGCCCCTCATGCAGTTCTCATACTTTCTCCTCCCTGTTACTCTTGTTGCCTGACTTAAGGTTATTTTATCTTACTTGGAAGAAAGAGGAGAGGATAAAAGGGAGAACATGGGTGGGAGAGGAAGTAAAGCTGACATGAATCAACCCTTCCTTTTTAGTTGGGCTCTGATCTTTGACAAAGGATCATAGATCTCAGCCTGGAAAGGGACGTCAGGGGCCATCTAATGTAAACCTGTGCAAGGTGGGAGCACAAGCCTGATGACTCCAGGACCAGTCCTCTTTTTACTGTACTAGGCTGCTTCCTATTTACCAGCTGTGTAATCCATGAACAAGTCACTTAAACCCTATGAGTTTCAGGTTCCTCACCTGTAAAATAGGGATAACAAGGCCTGTAGAGCTGATCTTGCACAGGAATGACAGATTGAGAGATTCGCTGCTGGAGGAAACTCTTCAATCAATGAGATCACACATCCATTTAAGTATTGGCTAACACTTATATAACTCCTTCAGGTTTGCAAAACATTTTACAGATATTATTTTATTTGATTCAAAAAACATCTCTGGGAGGAAAATGCTATTATTATCCTTACTTGTAGGTGGCCACTCAGAACTTGACTAGTTCTCCTATTTAATCTTAGCATTGCAAATTCTTGTAATCCAGGATTATGTTTGGCACTCCTCATTAATACAATTTCAACATCTCTCTCAAACACATAAGGATGTAGCCCGTAACCCATTCATTAAATGTTGTTTAATAAATTGGAGGACCCTCCCTTCCCATGGGTAGTAACTCATTTCTCTCTATATTAAAACCCCTGGTTTCCTGGATGAAATATTAACGTTCCACAATATACAATTTAGAAACAATGACATCTATAATAAAAAGACGTAATAATTTGTTTTAGTTGTGAGAAAGATCACAATCACCTTAAACCAACACTGTAATTATAGATAATTTTTTCCTTTCTGGAAACACAGCTCTATACCATTAAGTTCACTAATAATACCAGATAAAATCACTTTTCAGGAATTCCCTTTATTTTGTTTCTAAGATAAAGTTTATGATTCATAAATAAAGATACCTCCAACTTCTTTATCTTTTCCAACTTATCTCCATCCTTGCCAGGAAAATGACCTTGTCCGTTTTTTTTTTTTTACAAGACCTAATATAACAGTGTCTAGAATCACTTCTCATAAAATTCTCTCTATAAGATTTCTTCATAAAATGAGAGTTAAAACAGTTCTCTCAAGAAAGAAATTTTTTCCTCATCCTTATTCTATGTTTTCTCCAAAAAATTTTTTCATGGATCCTCATGGATCAAAGTCAGACTTGGAGCTCCACAGGGATGGGAAGCCTATTACTCTTCAAAAACTGTTTCTTAAATAGGCAGTAACTGTTTCTATAGCATTTGTAAAAGAGACTTTCAAAACAGATCTTACATATTTTGCACATATCATATAAAAGCAATGTATATTAGATTGGAAGAAACGTAAATTATTACATTTAATTAGGTAATTGTCAACTAGATGGCATAGTAGATGGAATAGTAAACCTGGAGACAATAAGAAATGAGTTCAAATATGGTCTTAAACATTTAGTAACTCTGTGACCCTGGGCAAATCACTTAATGTCTATCTGCCTTAGCTCCTCATCTGTAAAATCAGCTGGAAAAGGAAACGGCAAAGCACTCCAAAATCCTCACCAAGAAAACCCCAAATGGTGTCAAAAAGGCTGGACATGACTGAAAAACTAAACAACAATCCCAGTAAACAAATTTCTCTTTTTAAAAGTTCATTATTTTTGTTTGATCAATTAACAAGAGCTTTTATGCTAGCATGTGCAATCATGTGTTGTTATGCTGATGCAGTCTATGTGTGTCCAACAAAGGTCTATCTAGATGATACGTGAAGGGAGGCAAGAATAGATATCTCTAGAGTATTCTCCTCTCCCCCTTCTCCAACACAGACTTTAATTCCTGCCAGGAGGAGAGCAGGACATTAGGGTCAGTCAGATCACTCTGCTTTCCTCAGAGAGTGGACACTGGGCTAAAACATCTGTCTGCTCCCTTAAATATTGATAGTCTAGAAAAAAATTAGGTACAATATGCATGCCTGATCTCCATCTCTTACCAGGGAAGGAGTGCCCCAAGCTAGCTATCCAAGACTTGACACTGTTTCTACCAGATGCCAGCTCCATAATGAACACACATAGCAAATGACTAATGAAGCGTTTTTCAAACCAATAGCAAACAGAAATAAGAAAAAGTATATGAAGTATATATTTGAAAGAGTGAATGAGTTAGCTCTCCCATGGCGAGTGAGATAATGAAGTTCAGCCAACAGATAGAGGCTCAGATCTCCCTTCAAGGTAAATTTCCTGAGGGCTCTGGCATGTGGTTGTCATTTGTCCCTCATTCTCCAAGAGGACCATGACATAAGAAAGGTGATACCATGACTTGCAAGTGAATTGGATTTAAGTGAGGGAGGGCTGTGCAAAGTCACCAACCTCACTCTCTCCTCTGGAGCCATCTGGATCTAGTGGCAAGATACAGATTGACATTACTGGAGATGGCCCCAGATGCAGTGGGAGACCTTGGCTTTTTGGGTTAAGGTCTTTCCCAGGTTAGAGCATGACTGAGGCCTCACTGGGAGTGAGATAATTAAGTTCAACAAGAAATAGAGGCTCAGATATCACTCAAAGGCAAATTTCCTGGGGGCTCTGGCATAGCAAGCTAGGGATAGGAATATGAAAGACATTGCTGACTCTTTTTCCACATGGCTTTTTCCCCCAAAGTCTTTTCTCTCTTTCAGAGAACTGAAGAAAGGTTGGAACTGCAAAGTTTTCTCTTTTGAAGCTAGAACCCAGAAGACCAGAATCTCTTCTCTCAAGCTCTCACCAACTATAGCACTCACACTTGCATGGAGCACACAGCAATTACTCTCCACCAATGAGAATAGTCCCATGCAAATGGCCCTTTGAGTGAAGGGTTACATTTGATGAATCTGTCCTTTCCTCAGCCCTTCCCCACCATTGAACAAAAAAACAAAACAAAGCAAAAAACCCCACCATTACACAGATGCATAGTCTGGAAAAATGATCACCCATGTTAGGCATGTCTGAAAATACATGTCTCTTTCTACATTTTAAGTTCATTATGTCTCTGTCAAGAAGAGAACGGTATGCTTTACTGTTTTTCTTTTTGGATTCATAGTTTTTCAATGTGTTGATAAGAGTTCTAAAGTCTTTAAATTTTTTTATATGATGTTATTCTTGTTTAAATTATTCCGTTTCTGCTCATTCCACTCTGCATCAGTTTAAACAGGTCTTCTCAATTTCCTTTGAAATTATCCATTTCACAATTTATTATGCACAGTAATATTTCATTATGTTCACATACCACAATTTGTTTAGCCATATCCCAGTAGGACATCCTTGTAATTTCTCATTTTTGGCTACCTCAAAGAGAGTTGTTATAAATATTTTTGTATATATAGACTGAGTCTTTTCTCCTTTTAAAATTTCTTTGGAGTTCAGACTTAGTAACAATATAGCTGGATCAAAGGGAATGCACAATTTGGCAACTTTCTGGGAATAGTTCCAAACAGTTTTCCAGTATGGCAGGGCCAAGTTATAGCTCCACCAATAGCACACTATTGTACCTTTTCTCCAACATTTGTCATTTTCTTTATTTGTCATCTTTGCCAATCTGATAGATATGAAGAGGAGCCTCAAAGCTGCTTTAATTTGCATTTTTTGTAATTGTCAAGTTTTTTAAAGAGATTTTTATATGATTTTTGATTGCTTGGATTTCCTTCTTTGAAAACTTCCTTACATATCCTTGGAATATTTATCTGTTGGGAAATAGTACTTAGTCACATAAATTGGAGTTCGTACTTTATGTATCTTGAAAATGAGATTTTTATCAAAGAAATCATTCCAAAGATTTCCCCCCTAAATTCCTGTTTCTTGGTAGGCTTGTTTATGCAAAAAACTTTTTAAGTTTCTTATAATCAAAATTGTCCATTTTATCTTTTGTGAACCTCTTTGTCATTTCCTTATTTATGAACACTTCCTCTATATGTAGTTCAATTTCCTCATTCCTCTTCTAATTGGTTTGTGATGTGTTCTTTAATACCTAGATTGTATATCCATTTGGAATTTATCTTAGTGTATGGCATGAGGTGTTGGTCTAAACTGAATTTCTGCCAAACTCTTCCCCTGCCTTCCTAGTAGTTTTTGTCAAATAATGAGTTCTCCTAGAAACTGTGGTGTTTGGATTTATCAAACACAATGCTATTTTCTTTGCTTTTGTATATTGTATACCTGATTTGTTCCACTGATCAATTTCTTTCTCTTTTTAAAACTAGTAACAAATTGTTTTAATGATCACTGCTTTGCAGTGTAATTGGAGATCTGATACTGATCATTTTCCTTCCCATTTCTTTAAATTGTTATCATGGTGATTCTTGACTTTTTGTTTCTCCATATATGAATGTTATTACTAGATCTATACAATTTTCTTTTGAGAGAATTATTGGCACAATACTAAATAAGTAAAATCATTTAGGTGATATTGCCATTTTTATTATATTTACTCAACTTACCCAAAGTGAAATTACTCTTCCTACCAGTTTTAGGTCTTTATTTTTTTCTGCAAAGAATGTTTTACAGATTCGTATAGTCCTTGGGTGAATTTTGGTAGATACATTCCCCAGTATTGCATAACTTCTGTGGTTATTTTGAATGATTTTTTCTTCCTCTTTCTGATGGATTTTTTGGAATAGTAATACTGTTATGTAGAAATTTTGTTACATAAAAATGCTAATGATTTATGTGAATATCTTATATTATACAACTTTGTGGTAGTTATTTCAATTAATTTTAGTTGATATTCTAGAATTCTATAAGTATACCATTTTATCATTTGAAAAAAATTTGTATGTTCTTTGTCTACCCTTATTCCCTCAATTTCTTTTCCTTCCTTCCTTCTTTCCTTCCTTCCTTCCTTCCTTCCTTCCTTCCTTCCTTCCTTCCTTCCTTCCTTCCTTCCTTCCTTCCTTCCTTCCTTCCTTCCTTCCTTCCTTCCTACTTTCTTCCTTCCTTTCTCTCTCTTCCTTCCCTTTTTTCTTTATTTTGCTATTGCTAGCATTTTTAGCACTATGTTAAATGTTGGTGGTAATAATGGGTATTCTTGCTTTATTTCTGATTTTATTAGAAAGGTCCCTAACTTTTCCCTATGACATGTAATGTTTATGCTTGAATTTAGACAATTATTATTTATTATATTGAGGAAAGGTCCATTTATTTTCGTGATTTAAAAAGGATTTTTAAAAATAGAAATGAGTGTTGGATTTCGGCAAAAACCTCTTCAGTACTTGATAAATCATACAGGTTTTTGTTATTTATATTATTCACATGGTTCATTATATTTGCAATCTTTCTTATGTTGAGCTAACTATATTTTTGGCATAAGTGCAATCTAGTCATCATACATAATAATAATTATTTTTGGTTGAGGTCTACTTGATAATATCTTATTCAAAATTTTTGTGTCAATGTTTATTATTAATATTTGTCTCTAGTTTTCTTTTTCTGTATCATTTCTCCCTAGTTTAGGTATCAAGAGATTGGAAGGATAGCTTCTTTTCTTTTTAGTGCAAACAAATTATATATTAGAATTAATTGTTCTTTTAATGTTTCATAGAATTCACTTGTAAATCCATATGCAGAAAAGTTTCCTCAAATGTCTCAGTCATCAATCAATTAAGCAAAATTTGTTTATTAAGCAGCATATACATATATATGTATGTGTGTATACATATATACATGTACATACATATGTATGTATGTATTGTGTATGTTTGTATATATGTATGTATGTATTGTGTGTATGTATGTATGTATATGAATGTACCAGGCATTATGCAAAGCACTGGGGATACAATTATAAAGAATGAAACAATTCTTACTCTAAAGGATTTTACATCTTAATGAATTTTGACTTAGATATTCCATGTCTATACTGGTATCACCCTGGCCTGGTTTTGGGGTTTATGCTTCCTCCCTTAATTTATATTCACCTCCTCTACCCCAGAAAGGGAATCTCTACTCATCAATTTGGCTAATAATTGTAAACTACTCCTGACTTGAGCAAGCCACCCAATCATAAATTTGTTTGTACGTGCATTTAATGGTATAATAATAAAAGCTAGCGTTTATGTAGCACTTTAAGATTTGCAAAAAGCTTTACATGTTATCTTATTTGATCATCTAAACAACCCAGTATAATAAATGCTATTATTACCTCCATTCTAAAGTTGAAGAAATTGACACTGAGATTAAATGAAGTTTCCAGTGTCACACAGCTAGTGCCTGAAGTAGAACTTCAGATGAAGTCTAGTCTTTTATTGACTGCAGTATCTATTTGCCCCCTTTTTAAATGCTCACTGTCACTGAGAATAAAAAGAAATCCAACTTATTTTGTTAGACCATCCAGTCCAGTATTCTGTCACTGCTAGTACAGATAAGATGTTTTGTTCAAAGGCATCGTTGCTTTTCTTGTGCCGACTTAAAAAAAAAAAAAGCTGCTGGACGTATGACCAATATCCCCATAATGAGAAAGCTGGATAGTCCGAGTAGGAAGCAGCTGCTGTCCTCCAAGGCATGCTCATATTGATCCCCAGGTGCTGTCAGATGAGATACCATGTAGTAAGGGTCAGATTAAGAGGAGACAAGTAGTGGTTAGTGATTCCCTAGATAAAGGGTACCAAAGACAACTATTTGTCAAACTGAAAACAACAGTAGAGAGGTCTGGTGTCTTGCAGGGGGATGATACAGATGTATTGGAAGACCTCCCATGGCCTATCAAACCAGATGACTATTCTCTACCTCTGGTACTTCATTTTGTCAGAATTGATACTTCCAAAAGAAATCAAGAAAACATTGCTAAAGATGACAGAGCCAAAGGGAGGTAAGTGAAGACATTAGGAGCACAGGTGCTGTTTTTATTATTGCTACCAACTGGAGATAAAGAAAGACTGGGGAAGAGAATAGCTGATTGATAAGATGGCATTAGATGAATCTTGCATTGTAGAGGGACGATTACGATGAAACATGACTCCTTCACTTTTTGGAAAACAGGTATGGAATGAGCCACCATTCCAAACCATCAGACATGGCTAATGTGTGGGTTTGCCTTTATTTGACTTTACTTCATTGTTAGACGAAAAGGTTTTTTGGATGGCAATATCATCCAGAAGTGAAAGCAATGTAAAAAAGAAGTAACAGTATCTTTTTAAAATGGTGCCTGAGATTGAGATGTGATTTCCTGGTCCCAGACCTTGATTTAAAATATAAGAATGGCAGGATCCTGGCCAGGGAGAGAGTGTATTTAACAAGGTCATCTAAGAATGTATTTGCTAGAGTCTTGTAAATCTAATAAAAAAAGGTTTGAATGGAAAAGAAAGGTGGGGAAGGGAAAGAGAGAAAACTGCCTCTATCTAGTTATCAAGATAGATAGTACAGAGAGTTATAGTGCAGGAAGGATAGTAATAGAGATACTCGAAATTTCCAAGAAACAAAATCTATGAGAGGAGCCAGTAATAAAACTTATGGCCTCATATCTCTGTACACAAATGTACAAATATGGGTAACAAGGAAGATGAACTAGGAATCCTAAGGCAAGGAGGCAAATTTGGCTTCTGGTCTCTAGAGGTATCCTTTGTTCAAAACGAAATGACTAGGTAAAAGGTTGAGGATACAGTAGCATTATGTATAAAAAAGATATGTTCATAAGAAGAAAACCAGGAACCAGAGGATGGAATGCACTTGGTGAAGTTCAATGGATGCAGAAACAGAAAGGATGTTATCATTGGAACTTAGTACAGACCTCTTGGATAGAAATAGGCATTCAGGAAACAGACTACAGGTCTGGTACTAAAGACGATGTACTAGGGTTAGGGGGCTTCACTTCTCCCATTTGCTGGTGCCATCACTTTATCGAGAACAGAGTAGCTAATAATTTCTTGATTTTCCTTAGTGACAATTTCATTTTTCCAAAAATTAAAGGACCAACAAGAAAGCAATTTACATTCTGGATCTGATTTTCAACAACAAGGAAAAACTCTTTTTTGCAGTGGAAATAACCTGAAACTTGCTGGGGATACAAAAGACTCTTCCATTTTAGAATTTGTGGTAGAAGAGAAGAAAACTAGATACAGTTTGACATGTATCCTAAATTTTGAGAGAGTAGATTTCTGGAATTTGAGAGGAAATAGAGAATTTCATGGACTAATCTTTAAAAATTTTTTTATTATTCTAAATTTGATAGACAACAAATATAAACTTTTAATGCCAAGAACTGATAAAAGGGATTGTATATGACATCATGAATATTATGTATAGCTTTTTTATTTTGAGTTTAATATATTTTAAATCTAACACAGTAGCTTCTCAACTGCCTTGGTTGTCTGTGTCCTCTTCTGAATTTCCTTCTGTTCTCTTCATTTAAAAAAAATGATTTATTATTTTTTTCTTTTTTTGTTTCACTATCGCTAACCCTATTTCTATTCCAGTTCTCTCTACTCTATAAAACAAAAACAAAAACAAAAAAACCCAACTTCTCCTCAAATATAGTTAAACAAAATAAGCCTACACACTGGCCTTCTCTGAAAATATGGTCCATCATCTTTCTGCTAAGAAATATACAAACGATCTGTACAAAGGATAAAGAGAAGTAATAAATCGAGGCAGGTAGTAGAAATAAGGGGGATTGGGAAAAGTTTCCTGTAGAAAGTGAGATTTGAGCTCACTCTTAAAGAAAGCCAGGGAAGTCTGGAAGGAGAGATGAGAAGAGAGAGCACTCCAAGTATGGGGGGAAAGACAGCCAGTGAAAATGGGCAGAGTTGGGAGATGGAATGTGTTGTACATACCATAGTAGCGGGGACAGTGTCAGCGTCTTGCAAAGTACTTGAGAGGAGGTGTGAAAGGTGGGGTTGGGGTGGGACTAGGTCAAGAACAGCTTTGAATACTAAATAGGATTGTTAGGCTTTACTAAAAGAGATGGTGGTCAGGACTTGAGAAATGATAGTACTGCTATGCTTTGCCTTGTCAGACCATATTTGGAATATAGCATTGGAAAGCCAAGTGACTCAATGGATAGAATCCAAGGTTTGGAGTCAGAAGACCTGAATTCAAATCCTGCCTCAGATACTTCTTACCTGTGTGATGCTTCATGTCACTTAACCTTTTCATGCTTTTGTTTCCTCATTTGTAAAAAATGGGGAAAATAAGAGTGCCTATTTCTCAGAATTTTGTGAGGATGAAAGGAATTAGTACATGTAAAGATTAAATTATTAAAAATTTTAAATTATTAAAATGTAAAAAATTATTACATGTAAAGTACTTTGCAAACCTTGAAGTACTACATAAATATGTGTAATCATCACCATCAGCCATCGTTATTTTTTTTACCATTACAGACATCATATTTTGTGAAGGATGCTGGAAGAAGGAAACCAGTGAATAGCCTCAAATTAATGCTATATAAGAATCAGTTGAAGGCACTGGAAATAAATCAGCCTGGAGGACAAGATAGCTGTATTTAAGAATCTGGAGGCATTTCTTATGGACGAGAATTGTTCTGTTTGGTTCCAAAGGGCAGAACCAGGAGCAATGGGTAAATGTTGCAAAGAGGAAAATTTAGACTCAATTTAAGGAAAAATTCCTAAGAATCTGAGCTAACCCCAACTGAAATGAACTGCCTTCGGAGACAGGAGTTCCCCTCTCTGGTCAGGTGTAGAGAGAATTCTTTTTCAGGTCAGACTAGACAGTTTTAAAATTCTGTGATTTTTTATCTCTATTAAAGACTAAGACTAGAATACAACTCCTTAGAACATTTGACCATCCTAATTGGGTATGTATGTGTTTTGGTTTGAGGACTTATTTTCATATAGCAACAATGACAAAAGCAGCTAGCATTTTCACAGCATTTTAAGGTTTGAAAAATGCTTTACAGACATCTTATTTTCTTTCCTGACAACAACCCTGGGAGGTAGGTTTTATTATTATCACCATTTTACATATAAGGAAGCTGAAGCAGATAAAGGTTAAGTAACTTGCCCAGGGTCACATCTAGTAAGTGTCCATGGTAGTATTTGAATGCAGGTTTTCCTGACTCTAGTTCCAGAGCTTTATCTGTTATGCCATGTTGCTTCCAAAGCACATAGGTATTTTTTAATCTATGGATGTACTATATATCTGTGATTATTGTGTATTTATACCCATAGCTATATGTAATCTCTCTTTATGTATATGTTGTTCAGTCATTTTTCAGTCATCTGTGACTCTTCATGACCCTATTTGGATTTTCTTGGCAAAGACACTGAAGTGATTTGCTATTTCCTTCTCCAGTTTATTTTACAGATGAAGAAACAGAGAACAGGATTAAGTTTTTTTGCTCAGTCACATAGCTAGAAGTGTCTGAAGCCGAATTTGAACTCAAAAAGATAAATTTTCCTGACTTCAGGCTTGGTGCTCTACCCACTGTACCACCTAGCTGCCCCCTCTATGTAAATGTGTATATATGTATACACATCTGTAATAATAATAAGTCAAATTAATATGACATTTTGCTGGAATCGCAGAATTTTAGAGCTAGACAAGATATTAATGACTATCTAATCTAAGCCACATATGAAAAGAATACCTGCTCTGACAAATGGTTTTCCACTACCTGCTCAGGGGGAATCCAACAAACTCTTTTGGCAGCCCACTCCACTTTGGTAACAACCCTAATTGTTAGGATAGATTTTATAACATCAAGACTAAACTGACTTCTTTGAAACTTTTATCTGTTGCTCCCAATTCTTCCAACTAGGACCAAATAAAGGAGGTCTTATCCTTCTTTGTGAAAAACCTTCAAAGAGTCTTTCTTAACCCTCCTTTTCTCCAGGATAAAAATATGCCCAATTTCTCCAAATGATAAGACATGAACTTATGACTTTTCACCATCTTGATAGATAAACTGGAGAAGGTTTCTTCTTCATCTTGTCCACAACAGATTTAAATACAATCTTTCAGATGATAAGGGCAGAGTAGAAGAGAATTATCACCTCCCTACTCCTGGAAGCTCTTTAAAGTCAAAGATTGCACTGGTTTCCTTGGCTGCTACATCACACGGCTAGCTCACATTAAACTCACAGTCCACTAAAACTATTGGATTTTTTTTTTCAGAATTAGTGGTTAACTGTAAGTCTTCCATCTTATATTTATGAAGATGATCCATGTGATAATCCTGTGAGGACAATGCAAGTATTATTTCTGGTTTACAGATGAAGAAATTCAGGCTGAGAGCAGCTAAAATCACACAGCTAGAAAGTATCTAAGCCAGACTCTTGCCCTCTACTTTCAAATCCAAGTTTCTTCCCATTGGACCATGCTTTGTGTTTAGATTTATTTCTGAGTTTATGTCAGCACTCATGACCCTATAGCTACTTGATACCAAGATGTGTGGGGGATTGAGACAAATGTAGTGCTGTCTTAGCTACATCTTCTCTAGACATGGCCAAAGAGATCTAGGTACTAGAGATGGATGCTTGGTGATTTCAGGCAGTAATCGCCTTTCCTCCCCAATTCCCCTAGGGAGTTTTGCTCTGACCTTGGTACTAGTAGAGCAACTGACTTAGACTTAGAAGCTAGTCTCTCAATTCTTTAGATTTGTGGGAGGAGGAAGTAAGCCACAAGAAGTGGGAGCCACAGAGGTACAATCACCATGGAAGTGGTAAAAGAACCTTCAGCGTTAAGGTTCATCAAACTTTAGATTAAAGGCAGTGTGAGCGAATCATATATGGGCTATGTCAATGATGCTACGCTGCTGAAGATTCAAGATGGTGACCCTTCATTTCCCTTCTCCTCTTTCTTTACTTCTCTTACGAGAAAAAAAAGAATTAGTTTGATGTCTTCCCCATGACTTCGGAGTCATGGGGAAGACGTACTCCCTGTATCTTAAAAGTTTTTTTTCCCTTTTACTTTTTCTCTTAAGGTGGGAAAATGTGATCACTTGAATCTCTTGAACTACTTAACTGTATAAATTATGATTTACTTGCAGCATGAAGAGGGTGATTGAGCATTACCTGGGAGGAGAGAAAGATTTTAAATTCTAATATTTTGTCAATGATTTCTGGCCAGGGTTCAGAATCAAAGAAAGAATTATTGATTTCTTTTTGTAACTTCCTAGGGCAGAGAGAATATTTTTAATGGGGCTCAGCAATGCGTGCCTGGGCTGTCACTGACACAAGTACCTGCCATTTTACCAGGCCTGATTTATAATGAATGGCACTTGTCAGAAGGAAATAGCAATGGGAGAAGCTACAGAATAATTCACATTGAAGGGGAGGAGTTTCTTGATCCAAAAAAAGATAAGGGTGAGTAGAAAAGAAAAAAGAATTTATTAAGTATTTGTTCAATACCAGGAACTTTATAAATATTATCATTTGATCCTCACACCAACCCTGAGAGGCAGGTGCTATTATTATAATATCTATTTTACAGTCGAAGAAATTGAGGCACAGTGACTTGCCCTGGGTCATATTTTTAAAATGTATCTATATTTTTCAATAATTAATTTTAAATTTTCACCATTAACTTCCATAAAGTTTTGAGTTATGAATTTTCTTCCCATCTCTCCCCTCCTCATCACCCTAAGATGGCATGCATCCTGATACAGGCTATACATATACATTCATATTAAACATTTTTACATAAGAAAGAAGTTAAGGTCACATGTCTTGCAAGTATGTAAGGCCAAATTTAAGCTCAGCTCTTTCTGACTCAAGGCTCTATCTACTCTGCCTCTCAGATGCTCGTAATAGGGATTGACACCTGCCTGCCTGCTCATCAGCTCAGCACAGCAACCATTACTGCACAGGTAAACCAAAACACTTAGTCATTCAGAGTTCTTGACTATATAATTCCAACAATTGATTTGATTGTGGGCAGAGTCAGTTAAATAGTTTCTTTCATCTGCAACCGCCCTTCTCCATATCCTACCAATTCTAACTTCACCTCGACTAGGAACCTTTCCGGCTGATGGATCTTATCTGACTGAACCCTTATGTAACCTATATATCTGAGTACTTACATAATCCTTCACATAGAAATATCTTTGCATGGCATTGTGCAAAGAAGGCTGCAGACCTGGATTTGGGTCCCAGAGAAAATCATATCTCTGTTTCATTTTTCTCTTGGAAACATTTAATACCCAAATGAGTGAGCTCACAGACTTATTTTTACCATGAATTTAAAGATCTCTTTGAGTCAATCTTGTCCTCCCCCACTTTTATAGATTTAGAAATCTAAGTTCCAGGAAATAGTGAATAGTCCAAAGTCACACAGGTATGTAGGCAGTAGCAGAACAGAAATTCAAACCTAAGTTCTATGACTCTAAAGCAATCTTCTCCCCATGTACCATGCTGCTTCTTGATCAAATATGAGAAGGAATGGAAAGGGCCTTATGAGAACAGAGATATTATGTATAAACATGGGCTACTATAAATATTTCATTTATTCATTCAGCAAACATTACTTCTGTACCATGCAGTGTGCTAGGCAGTAATGAAAGTAAAGACTACTTCAATTTTTTTAGGAGTGCTTCTTTTTGCCATGTACATCACAGAATACAAATTTCTTCATGTCAAGGAATATTCTACTTTTGTCTTTGTGCTTGGTACATAGTGAGCATTTAATAAATGCTTATTGATTTTTTAAACTTTTGGGTAATTGTAATTTAATGCTTCACAACAGTATTTTGTTATTTGGAAACATAACCTCAGCAGGAAAATTGGTATGAAAAAGGTAACCTGCAGGGGTAGGACATCTGAGACCATTGAGACCACTGTAGCTTCTGAAATAATGTCTAGCTTGGTCACTTCCAGCTGTGGTGAAATGGAAAGATCACTGGTCTCATAGACAGACAGGTTCAGTGTGTCTCGGGGCAAATAAGTCACCCAATTTCTGGAATTACAGTTTTTTTCAGATGTAAAGTAGACGTGACATTTACAGTGTTAAGTCACATAATTGCTAGGAGGAAGTTGTTTTGTTATGCAGTTGTTTTTTCAGCTGTGCCCCACCTTTTGAGACCCCATTTGGGGTTTTCTTGGCAAAGATACTGGAGTGGTTTGCCATTTCTTCTTCAACTCATTTTACAGATGAGGAAACTGAGGCAAACAGGGATAAGTGACTTGCCCAGGGTCACATAGCTAGGAAGTGTCTGAGGTCACATTTGAACTCAGGAAGATGAGTCTTCCTGACTCCAGGTCTGGTACTGTTCTTGTTCTAAGGAAAGATTTTTTTAAGTCTTAATGTACCACAGAAATGTGTACTACTCACTTTTGGACTCACCTTATAATCCATTTGTCACGTTTGTTGAAGAGGCCCATATAGATGGGATCTAGGTAGCACAGTAAGTACAGCACTGAGTGTGGAGTCAGGGAGACCTGAATTAAAATTTGGCCTCTTCTTACTAACTGTGTGACCCTGGGCAAGTCATTTTACCTCTTCTTTGCCTCAGTTTTCTCAACTGTAAAGTGCATCTTCCTCCCAAGGGTTGTGAGGATCAAATGAGCTTTTAAAGTGCTTAACACAATGCCAGGCCTGAAGGAGGCACTTTATTAGTACTTGTTTCTTTCCTATTAAGGCGTTTCTTGACCAACTACATTTCATAATCTGGTCTATATAAAGGCTGAACTCTAGTATTACTCTGGGTTTTGTTGAGAAGAAGAATCTGATGTACTTAGTATGATATAATCCACTGAAATTTTATTCCAATGCTTCATCAGAGCACAGAGGTGATTCATGGTTCTCATAGGTTTACCAAATGGAGAATAAGCTCTGACAGGTTGTATTAAACCAGAAAGGCCCACCATGTATCATCACCCAATGACCTGCCCACCTAAGTAAATCAGACTGACCACTAGACAGTGATTTTATTTTTTTGACAACCCATAAAATAGACAAATGTAAAAAGGGCCTTTGGTTGTCTGTGACCACTTCTGCTTCCACAGTGATAATAGGGAAAAGGAAGACAAAGGATGCTAAACTGAAAATGTGAATTTTTAGACCTAAAATGTGAATTTAACTTTTGATCCTTTCAATATGTAATCTCTTTCCAATAACCAAGAGCCTGACAAGATATTAGATGAACAAATAAATAAATATAAAATTTATTAAGTGCTTACCAAGCTCTGTGCTAACTGCTGGGAATGTGAATATCAAGATGAGATAGTCCCTGCCCTCAAAAAATTACATTCTAATGGCGGAGATATAGGCTGAGTGGTGGTAGGGAAGCAAGTTTGTGTGGAAAGTCTCGTAGATGTTGAATGGAAAAATAGGGCAATTCATTGGTATACCTTTTCTAGAGGCAATGATATTTTTTATTTTATATCAGTTCTCAGAATAAGAAATGGAAAGAGCACATGTGTGGTGGGAGAGAGTGTTGAAAAGGGTGAGGAGAAATTGGCCAGGGTGAAGATTAGGATCCATGGTCTCAGAGAGTTCACAGCCAAGTGGCTAAAGATGTAAAGAAGTAGTAATCAGATAGAAGGATGCTCGTGTATTCTCCTCAAGGAAGTTACAATGAAGTTGTTGTCAGAGTTGGCTTCATCCAAAGAGAAGCATGCTTTCATGGGATCCTTAATCCTCTCACCTCAGTGATCAGTATGAGTACAAACAAATCAATCACTATGCAGATAATTGCACTTTATACCACAACAACCATTCAGGAGATGGAAAAGTAGAGAAATTCAATGTCAGTTTATACCTTGGTACTTAGTGATTTCATCTTGAAGGTAAGTATAGGGCAACAGAGAAAATTATGTTGGAAAATTTAGTTCAGAATCAAGAAATAAAGAGAGAAACCCAAAGGCTTATAAGCCTTATAATGCTCAGAACCCTCACACTTGAAAATCCTGGTCATTTTTTTCTTTTTTGCTTAATATTTTATTTCCCCCCACAGTTGTAAATTAATTATTAACATTTGTTTTTCTTTAGACTTTGAGTTCCAAATTGCATCCCTCCCCCACTTCTCTCCTCTCTCCCTGAGATGGTAAGCTATCTCCTGTAGTTTATACTAGTGCAATCATGTAAAATATTTCCATATTAGTCACCTTGTACAAGAAGACTTGAACAAAAAAGAAAGTGAAAAATAGCATACTTCAGTCTGCATTCAGACAACATCAATTCTTTCTCTGCAGGCAGACCACATTTTTCATCATGAGTCATGAACACTTCTTCAAGAAGATACTGGATATGGCAAGCTCTGAATAACATCATAAAAATGGATTTGTCTTTATCTTAACATGCAGCAAGTGCCTGGTTACGAGTGTACTAGCTGTTTCAGAATCATTTACACTCATTCAGTCTATAGTCTGATTAGAACACAAAAGAAAGTAAATATTGAATTAGGAGAAAGGATTTTAAAAAATTGCATGGAGTGCAATTACAGATCTTACCTAAATTGTCTGAGTAAGTGGCTGATTCTGGAAAGGGGAAATATTTCCAAATGAAGATGGAGATACTGAGTAATGACAATTTCTTAGAGAAGTTTTGTTGTTTTTCAATTGTTTCTGTCATGTCTGACTCTTTGTGATCCCATTTTCTTAGCAAAGATAGTGGAGTGGTTTGCCATTTCCTTCTTCAGCACATTTTTCATACAAGGAAACTAAGGTAAACACGATTAAATGACTTGCCCAGGGTCACATAATTAGAAAGTGTCTGAGGCTAGATTTGAACTCAGAAAGATGAGTTTTCCTGACTCCAGACATAATGCTCTATGTGCCACCTAGTTGCCCAAGAGAAGTTTAACTAATACAAATAGTCTCCAAAATAAGGAGACTGAAAGAAATTCATCTAGAAATTGCTATTAACAGTGAAAACAAAACAAAATAAAAACATAAAAGAATGAATAATAAGCAAGCAAGTAAATAAAAACAAAGAAAATTCCTTGTTAATTATAAAAATATGGCAGTAAGGGTACCGGTAACCTTTTTGAAGAAAAAGCTGAGTTGAAAAACACTACGGCAGAGGATGACCTAAGATTATAAGGAGTAGTGACTTTTAAAAAAATGAAAAGCAATTGAAGTGGAATCACGCTCACAGAGAATTTGGTGTGAGATCAGGTTGAATAAGATTATTACAAGAATTTTTGCAGATTAAATGGGGAGTGAGGCAGCAATACACATAAAATGGAATAGAGCTGCTAATGTTTTTACATTGGTTTATTTTTTCTATTTAGTAATAATAGTAGATACTATCATTTTCAGACTCATCAGCTATGGTTATAGTATTTAAAATGATGAAACTGGAAAGAACAGCAAGACCTACGAAGTCCAGAGTTAAGAAATCAGTGCTGGATATAATACAATTTGAAAAGTACTTGGGGAATGAATGTCAAGAATCTCAAGGATATCAAAGAAGAGAAAGACTTCTCTCAAATTATATTTCCACCAAAACACAACAAAAGAGAAAAGAGAAACAAGGACACATTAGCAATTTTCAGGACTCATAGCTTTGTTTTCTCATTACTAAAAGTTCTTTTTTGTATGACTTAAGGAACCCTCAAATTCTATTTCAATAAGCAATATGCAAGGCATTGGGCAGCTATTAGGGATGCAAAGACAAAAACCTTTGCAATTCCTGCTCTCAAGGAACTTGTAATCTACTGGGGAGAGGTTTACATTGTGCCACAGGTAAGTATAATACAAGTTACCCCAAGGAGGGCATGAACAACATGAAGAAGGTGGCACCTAGATTAACTCTAGAATGAGAACAGGGATTTTGAGAGGAGGAGATGAAGAATGACTGTGCTCTAGCCAAGGAAGACAGCTTGTTGATGTGTTTGGGGTAGAAGGTAGAGTGTCTGTTAACTTCAGAGACTAGTTTATAGTCCAGTATTACTACTGGAAGACAGTACAAGAAAAATTATGGGAAATACTCTTTGAAAGGCAGATTAAACCCAGATTATATAGGACATAGAAATCTGAGAATATTTTATCCCAGAGACAATCGGGAGCCTCTAAAAGTTTTTCAGAATGGGAATGACATGGGTCCCTAGGAAAATTGGTGGTTAAGTAGAGCATTCTACAAGTGCAAGGATTGTTTCATTCTTGTCTTCATTTCTCAAGAATCTAGCACAGTGCCTGGCACATGATAGGAGCTTAATAAATGTTTGTTGAGTGAAAGAGAAGAGACTGGAAGCAGGGGGAACAATTAGTAGACTATTACATATGCCATCTGGATAGTGATGAGGATGTGAACTACCTTGGTGACTGCGTGAGTAAAGAGAAGTAGACAGATAAAAGAAGTGTTATGATGAGAGAATCAACAAGACTTGGCATCTAATTGGGTCTGGCTCGTGAGGGAGAAGGAAGAAGCCAGAAATGAGTCACCCACAATGGAAACATAAAAAGGTAATGAGCAGGCTCTCGCAGGCAGTTTTGTGCAGACTACATCTTTATAGTCATGGAATTGACTAAAAGGTACAGAAGATTCTGCTCTGTTAATTGTTTATTGATCTCAAGAAAGCTTTTGACTTGCTAGAGTGAAATACAGCCTTGAAGGCTTTCGTCAGACAAGGTGGCTCTCGTACATACCTCTAAAATCACAGAAAAATCCACAATAAATGTAATCGGGAAGATAATTTGATCAACAATCAGATACAGCGTTGAGCTGAGGACTCTGTGCCCCAAGGCTTTTTGTTAGTATTACAGAAGCATGTTGTGCATAAGGTCAACCAAATTCAACTCAATTTGATGGATGAGCAAAGCCACTCAACTTCAGAAGGCCCTCCTACTTTAGAACTATTTTTCACTCTACACATCTTCCATTGTATATCATCTCTTACCGTACCTATGCCTTCTTCTGCCTCTTGCCTTGAGAACTGTAATCAAATCAATAATTGTATTGCTTTTGAAAAGGGCTTGTTAATTGCCTGTAGCTCTAGTCACTATTTCTGTGAATTCAGAGACCGCTCTTGAGCACCACTTCCCTCTATGTGTTGTAATTAGAATAGAAACTCCTGGACAGCAGGGACTATCTAGATTCTAAATTTGTACCCAACAATTAACACAATGTTTGATACCAGGTAAGTGCTTCATAAATGCCTTTTGATCATTCAATTGATTGATTCATTTGCTTACTGCATCCAAGACATCCTTACTAGAAGCTAAGGATATAAAGATATAAGATCTCATATTTCCTGACTTTAGCAACTGTGTCACTTCAAGTAGATTATAATGTGGGAGGGGTGGGGTAGGAGTGAACTGATATTCGGTGACCTTGGCCTTCTTGTGGCATCTTGAACATACTATTCCATCTCGAAGTTACATGCCTTTTCATTGGTCATTGGTCATCCATCATACCTGGAAAGTGCTCACATTCACGCATGCACATACAGAGAAATTACTATATTTCTATACATACATTCAATTTAATATTATAAATAATAATATTTAACAATAACAATTATTAAAAATAAATAATATTTAATATTATAAATAATATTTATTTAGTTTGTGTGTGTGTGTATGTATATATATATATATATATATATAAATAGGCAGCTAGGTGGTGCTGGTCGTACAGACAGGAAGACTCATCTTCCTGAGTTCAGATCTGGCCTCAGACGCTTCCTAGCTGTATGATCCTGAGCAGGTCCCCTATTTGCCTCGGTTTCCTCATCTGTAAAATGAGCTAAAGAAGGAAGCGACAAACCACTTCATTTTCTTTGCCAAAAAAGTCCCAAATGGGGTCACAATGGAAATGATTCAGCAGCAATATGCACAAATATTTGCCTACTGTCTCCCTCACTACCACAGCCTCTTAATGGGTCTCTCTGTCTCTAACTCAGTTTTAGTCCAGTCCATTCATTTACAAACATCAAAGTGATTTTCTTAAAGTACAGCAATAGTCAACATTTATATAGTATTTTAAGGTTTGCAAAGCAATTACAAATATCTCATTTTCTTCTCACAACAACCCTGCAAGTGGGTGTTAATTGTTATCCTTATTTTACAGATGAGAACATTGAATCTCAGAGAGGTTAAATGACTTACTAAGGCTTGTACAACTAATATCTGAGGCAAGATTCAAACTCAGGTCTTTCTGTCTCCAAGTCCTACTTTCTATTCATTCCTTTATTCACAGTGTTCTAGGGATGCTTGTAAGCAATACATGTGTTAGAGCCCATAATGTGACATGAAGGACCCATCTATCCTTTGGGAGGTTTTCTGACTTTTCTAGTTCATTACCCAATTTTCCCTAGAAAAAAAAGTGAGAATCTCAGTATATGACAGTCTGCTTCGAAAGATGAATATGAGACATATTATGGAGGAACAATCAACAAGATTTGGCATTTGTTTGGCTACCAGCTGAAAGTGACTAGAAGGATGGTGGTTCTCTGAAAAGAAACGATGTTAGGAGGGGCTACAAGGAGTTTTTGGGAAATGATAATGAGTTCTACTTTGTCCATGTTAGGTTTGAGTTTCCTACAGGCCATCAGATTGAAAATGTCCAATAAACAGTTGATATTGTGAGAATGGAGAGGAACTAGGGTTAGATATATAGATCTGGTAGAAATTTACATAGAGGTTATCATTAAACTCATAGGTACCTGACGAGATCATTGAGAGAGAAAGTGTAGAGAGAAGACCTGAGACAGAGCTTTGCAGTACACCCACATTTGTCTTGGTCAAATTTTGGAAAATCAAGTGTAATATGTAGTCACCACACGGGCAATCAGCGTTCTCCAGGCTAAAGGTTATTCTATGTAGGCCAAGGCTATTAGAGCCACTGAGATTATGTAGTGAGTTTTATAAATGCTTGTTAAATATTATGGAAACAAAGAGAAAATTTTACAAATGTACCCCTGCCACTTGTAAATACGCCAATCGTAAGCAGGCCAAATAAAGATAACCACAGGAGTTGTTAGAATTCATTTGGTGTCAGGGTCTGCATTCATGGATTCATCAGTCATTATAACTCTTTCCATCGATGTATTCTTATATCATCTCACCCCAGAGTCCCAGGATATTTTGCCTCATGGGCTGCCCAGTAATGTTTACCCAAAACACATTTTTTTCCTTTTTCTAGGGCTGCCTGAAGTTCTCTACCCTTGTTTGTAGGAGATATCTCTATGGGTTAATCATTTACTTCTATTTGGGAGTCATGTTTTCTACAACACTAACTTTCCAGTCTTTTTCATTCCTTTACCTCAAATTTGCTGACTTATTCTCAGTAGTACCTGAAGGAAGACAGAAACCAATGGAATATCATCATAGAAATTGTTCAGGAGCCAATGGGAGCTCAAGGTGTCACAGAAGGGTAAATTAGCGGATTGGAGAAATATAAAAGAAATCAAGACAATCCCCCATTTTGGTTCTATTACTGGCTGATACTTAGGCAGGCACAAGAGCAGCAGTCTAAAATAGAGAAAGTCTTCAAACAAGCAGCGTGTTTTAATTAGTTGAGTATGGAGACTAATTAATATGTAAATGAGGAGCTTACCAATATTAATCATCTGTTTTACTAGGCTGCTTTTACTAAAGAGTTTCTAACGAGTTTGCAAATTAAGTTTCTTTGACATTAAAAATCAGCTAAATGCCTGTGTGAGAATAATCTCTTCTAACACAAGGGCGGGAAGGGGAATTTTCTTTTTTGGATGAAAAACAGCAGTGTTTAAAACCAATTCCGTTTCTGGCAAGCAGAATGCAAGCTATCTGAGGCAATCCTTTCCAGCTCCTAATTGAAAGCATTTCAGGAAGATAGGCACCAGAAAACCATGGGAACATGAGATGAACATGAGTCAGGATGATTTAAAGGTATATGATAAAAAGGAATATGTTGATTAGATATATATAATATGTATATATTGTATATGTATATACACATATACACACATATAAACATATACACACATATACATACATATGCATACACAGTATGTATGTTGGCTTAATTGGTAACCTGTATTATTAGAACTCAATGAATTTTACAAACTTGGAGTATCCCTTTTATGATTTTTTTTGGCATGCTTGCAAGGGCTTGTTTTTCCTGGAAACTTTAAAGATTGATTGTGACTAGATGTTGTTAGGTATGGTTCAAGTGTACCTTTCTCCAGGTGCAGGATGGCTTAGAGACTTTTATGTGTCCTTCCTAGCATGAAGATTCAATTTCATATAATTTGTGAGAAATTATAGGGCTTGGTACCTGAAGATTAGTAGCGATTAGTAGGAAGTAGAGGTTGGATTTCAGTTCTTACCTGGCTACACTACTCTGGAATATCTCTTAGTTTTCTACCATATTCCAAGAAGCTCGTTGTTAGGATAACAGTATCATCCTGCAAGATCTCATTAGCACTGGTACTCCTCACTGCCCTTTCCCTCTCTGATTAGAGGGTAGGACCATGAATGCTAACCCTCCGTTTAAAGAGAGCCCAGTCCAAACAATTCCTCATTTCTCTGCACTACTTTGGGACTCCCCTGACTAACTCTCAACCATGCCCCAGAGTGAGATACCTTTTCCTTCTCTCCCCATCCCCCAAGTTTTTTAGCTTGCTTCCTTTTGTGTTGTTTTCTCCTATTAGATTATAAACTTCTTGAAGGCAGGCCATGTCTTTCTTTTGTTCACATTTGTATCTCCGACACTTAGCTCAGTGTCTATAGTTTAATAAACGTATATTGAATATTATTGACTATTTCATTTGTTCAATGAACTTTAAAGTGAGGAAAATCCTTCTACTAGTCCAGGCTAGAATCTTTGCTACAGGGTGTAATCTTAGAAAACTGCCCAGAGTAGTGAGAGATTAAGTAACTTACTCAGGGTCTCATATCCAACACTAGCTCTGAGCTGGATTCTAAACATTACACCATGCTGATTCTACAAACACAGGTGGGGGAAGGCGGTTGGTAAACTTGGGTTTCGATTAATTTGATTTTTCTGTTTTTACTCACTGGTCTTAAATGACCACCTTTGGGTTTGTTTTTAAGTAATTTTTTTAGTCATGTCCAGCTCTTGACCCTATTTAGGGTTTTTTTGGTAAAGATACTGGAGTGGTTTGCCATTTTCTTCTCTGGCTCATTTTAATGATATGGAACTGAGGCAAATGGGGGTAAGTGACTTGCCCAGGATCACATAGCTAGAAAGTGTCTGAGGTTGGATTTAAACTTAGGAAGATGAATCTTCCTGATTCCAGGCCTAGTACTCTATGCACTTGGCCATCTAGCTGTCCTATTCATTTATGCTATATCTACCTGTTTAGATGTCACACCTCAATTGTATTATAAGCTCTTTAAGGGCAGAGATTGGGTTTTTATTATATATTGTATTCCCAAGTATTTCTTGGATGCAACAGGTGCTGCTTGGTAAATGTTTATTGAATGAATATAAGTAAGGTATGTAAAAGTAGACAAAGAGATTCACATTTTTCTTTAGAACTTCTCTGCTGTACCAACTGAAATAATATTATCAACTTTTTATTTTAAAAGGAAAGGATTCCTTAGCCCCATTGCACATGTAGGAATGTGCAGAAGGAAAATTTGGAATCATACCCCTCTTGGACCTATGTGCATAAGTATTTATTTTGAAATTATTGGGCTGTCCAATCCCTTCACTTGCCCCCTCTTCTATGAGGTTGATTTTATTCATGGAAGGCACAACACTTCAGGATAAAACTCTGGACATCTTACTTATTCTCTATCTTATCCACTCATTAAATAGTTATTGTATAACCTTAATGTTCAAAGACATTTTGCTAGGCAACCAAAAGATGGATAAAACATGGTTCTTGCTCTCAATAAGCTTGCTTTCTAAGAAGCAAAAACTGATGTATACATGAAAAATGAAGAAGCAAATAAACATTTATTAAGCATCTGTTTTGTTCCAGGCACTGTGTTAATCCTTTTTTCACACTTGATTATCTCATTTGATCCTTACAATAATCTGGGAAAGTAGATGCTATTATAATTCCCATCTTACAGATGATGAAACTGAGGCAAACAGAGGTTAAATGACTTGCCCAACATCACACAGAGGATAAGTGTGTATGACCGGATTTGAACTCAAGCCATCCTAATTTCACTACTAGCCCTCTATCCACTGTGCCACCTAACTACTTCTGTGATATAAGGCTGTAGATAAGGGTCAGAAAAGAGGTACAATTAAAGTCTATTACAGAAATTTTATCTTCAAGTAATTTTGAACAATTTCTCTTATTGAAACCAACCTTTAAAGGTATTGGATTTGTCAACAGGAAGACATGAATTCAAATTTCGTTTTCGTCAGTACCAACTGTGTGACTTTACAGTAAATCATTTAACTTCCATGGGCTGGTTTCTTCATCTGTGATCAACAAAGATTGATTAAGGACCTAATGCAGGCCAAGCACTGTGCTAAACATTGGAGATAAAAATACAATGAATAATAATAGCTAACATTTATATAATGCCTACTATGAATAGATACTGTGCCACCAAGCTGTCCTACTTATAAGGATTTTGCATCTTAATGAAGGACACAAAAGGATATAAAGATGTACACATATATACATACATGTTAGTGTACATGCATATAGATATATTCTTTATATGTGTGCATGTATATATGTGTACATATGCATATATACATATGTATGTGTGTATGTGTAATGTATACACATACATACATGTGTGCATATATACATATACACATGTATTATAATATAAAGAGAATAAATGCAAGGTAGCCTGAGAGGAAAGGCACTAGGGTTTGAGGGGATCAGGAAAAACTTAAAGTGCTCATGTGTTATGCACTTTGAAGGAAGAGACGTTTTCTCTGATGCAGAGGTGAGGCAGAAGTCCATTGCAGGGATGAAGGACAGAGAGTTCAAAGGGATGGGGTCAGAGATAGAATAACAGATATGAGCAACAGAGAGAATGCTGGTTTAGCTGGAATGCAGGAGAAAGTGCAAGAGAAAGAACCATGTCTGATGCAGGGGAAAAGAAAGTTTGAGCCAAGATTGTGAAGAGTTTTAAAAATAAAATAGAAGACTTTACATTTGATTTTAGAAGCCATAGGGAGTCTCTGAAGTTCATTGATTAGGGGATTGACATGAACAGATCTTCATGGAAGGAAAATGACTTTAGGAACAGTGTGTAAGACATAGTGAGATGGTAGAAGGGAAACTAAATAGGAGACTGTTGCCATTATATAGGTAAGAGGTGATGAGAGTGTGAACTACTTAGAGTACCAAAAAGCAGTCAGATGTGAGAAGTATTATAGAAGAAGAAATGAAGAGATTTGGCATGGTTTGGATATGTGGCATGAAGAAGAGTTAGGAGTTAAGTATAATGACAAGATAATGATCCAGGAAGATGGGAAGAATGGTGGTGCCTTTGATAGAAATAAGGAAAATTGCAAGAGGGGTAGGCTTGGGGGTGGCGGTGATTTTGGACATGTTGAGTTTGAGATATTTCTGGGATATCCATTTTGAAATGTCAACCAGGCAACTGACAATGAAGGCTATATGCTCAGTAGATAGATTGGAGCTATATATAGCGATCTGCGATTCATCAATAAATAAATGATAATTAAAACCATTAAAAACAAGGGTAGTATATTTATTTGCTGTTGTAAATTGTATGTCTACTCTGTTCCATTGATCCACCTTTCTATTACTTAGCCAGTATCAGGTAATTCCAATAATTACTGCCTTATAATATAGTTTAAGATCTGGTACTTCCAAACGTCTTTCCCTTACATTTTTTTCATTATTTCCTTTGATATTCTTGACTTTTGGTTCTTCCAAATGAATTTTGTTATTATTTTTTCTAATTCAGTAAAATAAGGTTTTTTTGATAATTTAACTGGGGTGGCATTGAAGATATGTTAGTTTGGATTACATTGTCATTGTAACCATATTGGCCCTGCCTAACCATGAACAATTAATATTTCTTCAATGTGCGAAGGGAAGAGGGAAAAAAGTGAGAAAAAAATTTGCAGGAAAACCTTATTATATATCTAAAGAGAATAACAAGTTGTACGTGATAAATTTGCAGTTTTGTGCAATATCTTTTTAAAATTCTGCCATGTTATAGAAATACTTTTTCTAAACTTTTTCTAAGAGTTTAGCTGTGAAAGGAAAGAAAGAGATAGGACAATAGATTAAGGGAATGGTTAGTCTAGTGATGGTGTCTTTTAAAAAAAATTTTAATGATGGGAGAGACAAGCATGTTCAAAGGCAGAAGTGAAGGAATCAGACTCGACAGAAGTTTGGAAATGTGGCAGGAGGAAGAGTTAGGCCTTGGGAGAGGATTCTGGAAAGATGGCAGAATAGGTCAGAAAATTTTCAGCTCTCCAGATTTCCTCCACAAAAAAAGACAGAATATTTCCTCAGAGGGAACATACAGCAGAGGAAATAAGCAAAAGCAGTTGTTCCCTTAAGACAACAAAATCCAACCTCTAGGAGAAGAGGCTGAATGAAGTGCGAACACCTCCAGGACTAGTCTACAGAATCAACAGCCAACAAGTCCTGGGGGTAGCTGAAGTTAGGAGGTAGCCTCAGTCGTAGAAGGTTTCGTCTCCCAGGCTGTGTAGGAGTCTAACAGTTGAGTGGGAGAAGATTGAAGGACATCCTACTGTCAAAGGACACCAAGAACAGCTGTGTTGACCAGTCCTAGGCAGTGGCTGCTGGGGCAAGGAGCCAAGGCACACCTGGTGAGTACAGTAGCAGAGGGGCAGGAGCCCTGCTGGCTGTGGGCACTTGCAGGAGAACAGAGTCCTTGCTTTTATCACCAGGGCAGCAAGGATAGCTGTAGTTTTCAGCCCTTTGAAGGACACAGGGAGCAACATAATTTGAGAGACAATGTGGCTGGATTCCTTAGCTATGGCTTAGGAGTGGAGAGGAGAGCCCAAGGTTGGTCCCTGAGACAGACCTCAGAAAACAACAGTAAGAAGGACCTGAGGTCTGGGGTATCATTCTCCATACCTCAGGACTGCAATTTGATAACACTAATAGCTAATAAACAAGCAAACAAATAAAAATGTGTAAGCAAAGAACCCAATCATAGATAGCTACTATGGGAATAGAGAAGATCTGGGTTCATATTCAGAGGAAGATAATGGAGCTAAAAAGGCTACTCCTTTTTCAATGAGAAATGTCAAATTGTCCCAAGCATTAAAAGAACTCTTGGAAAAACATTATAAGGACTTTAAAAGTCAAGTAAGAGAAATAAGAGAAAATTAGAAAAAAAATAAGATCAATCCAAGAAAATTATGGAAAGAAATTCAACCAAATGGAAATAGAGAATCAAAAGCTTAAGGAAGAAAATAATTCCTTTAAAACTATAATTGGGCAAAGGGAAGCTAATGACATTTTAAGACACCAAGAAATAATAAAACAAAATTTAAAAAATGAAAAATAGAAGAGAATGCATAACATCTCATCAGAAAAAACAACCTATCTGGAGAACAGATTGAGGAGAAATAATTTAAGAACAGTTGGTCTACCTGAAAATTATGATAAAAAGGAATCTTGATACAATATTACAAGAATTTATCATGGAAAATTGCCCTGAAGTTCTAGAACAAGAAGGCAAAATAAAGATGGAAAAAAAATCCATCAAACACCATCTGAAAGAGATCCTAGAAGGAAAACTTACAGGAATATCATAGCCAAGTTTCAAAGCGCCTTGGTTAAGGAAAAAATATTGGAAGCAACAAGAAAAAAATTAAATATCATGGAGCTACAAGATTGTAGCTTACCTAGTGAAGTTAAGTATAATCCTCAATGGGAAAAAGAACATTTAATGAACTGAGAAACTTTCAGGTATTTGTGACAAAAATGCAGAACTTACAGGAAAATTCTACATCAAACATCCAGGAAAGAATATTAGATGAACCTTTAAGACCAATTATGAGGGATTCAATAAGGTCAAGTTGTTTATTTCTCATATGTGAAAATCTTATAAGAAGTCATCACTGTCATCATTATTTGAGTAGTTTCTAAGATAGACTTGGGCTGAGTTATGTATGATGGGGTGATTCTAAAAAAAAAATGTAGGAGGAGAAAAAAGAGTAATTATCTCACACAAGTAAAAGAAAAATTGATACAGAAGAAGTTAGTGGGAGAGGTAGTTCTGGAACATTACTTATCAGGAATGCATTAAAATACATACATATATATATATATATACATATATATATATATAGCCTTCTTTATAGATATATCTATATGTGTGTGTGTGTATAAAAATCTTCTAAATTCAGAAAGAAATGAGGGCAAGGGTATATAACAGGGGGAGAGGATCAGGGAGAGACTCTTAGAGGGGTGAGTAGGTTAAGTAACATGAAGGTAAGCTAGCAGGTAGAAACAAAGTAGAGGAGTAAGGAGGAATAAGAATAGGGTGAGAAATATAGTGAGGAAAGATAGGAAGGAAAAAAATACACAAGTAATAATGGCTTAGAATGTGAATGGGATGAATTTGCCCACAAAATGGAAACTAATAGCAGATTAAAAATTTGAATTCAGCAATATGCTGCTTTCAGGAAATGCTATAAAAATAAGACATACACACAAATGTAAATTAAAAAACTGGAGTTTAATTTATTATGTAAAAAGAAGCAGGGGTAGTAATCATGATCTCAGACAAAGTTAAAGCTAAAATAGAATTAATCAAAAGAGAAAAATAGGAAAACTACACTATATGTCAGCCATATTATTCAATATTGTTTTAGACGATTTAAAATAACTAAACAGTATAAAATACCTAAGAGAATGCCTGCCAAAATAGACACAGGAACTATATAAGAATAAACATAAAATACTTTTTATACAAAAAAACTCAGATCTAAATTCTAAATAATTGAAGTAATATTTATTGTTCATGGCTAAGTAAAGCCAATATAATAAAAAATGACAATTTTACCTAACTAATCTATTTGTTAAAAGCCATCCCAATTAAATTACTAAAAATCATCTTACTGAGTTAGAAAAAAAAATAAGAACAAAGTTCATTTGCAAGTATAAAGGTCAGGAACTTCAAACAAACGAGGGGAAAAAGAAGATGTAAAGGAAGTAGCTTCAGCAGTACCAAACCTTAAACAATATTATAAGATGAGAGCATTGTAGAAGTATAAAATGGACAATTTGATTATTTCGAGTTAATGTTTTTTGTGTAAATAAATAAATAAAACCAAGAAGAGAAGAATTATAGAAAATTGGGGGAAAACTTTCATAGACAATCTCTCAGATAGGATGTGTTTGGGTTGGAGTATTGCTGTGGCATAGGAAATGAGGAGCTGGTTGATTTAGAAAAACATGGAAAGACTTGAACTTATGAAGGGAGATGTTATCCACCTTCAGAGAAACAGAAGACAAGTGAAAATAAGCATAGTACAGTTTTACATATATATATGTATATGTTCATAGATATCTATGTGCATACATACTACATATATACATACATATTACATATATACATACATACATATATATCCATGTTTAATTGTAGTCTTCTTTAAAGTGGGGTTGGAGGGAAGGGAAAAAATAATGTAAAAAGTGCACAGCAGAGAACGAAAGAAAACCTAGAAGGAAGCAAAGAAAAGGCAGGCAGCTTTGAAAACTTTGTAGTATTTAATATGCAGATTTCCTTGAAATGGAAGTTTCTTAATTTATAATGAATCCTCTCTTATGTTCTGCTGTGTACATGGCAATGTTTTTTTTTCTTTTTTCATTTTGTATTTAACTCTAAAATACATTTAAAAATTTTTAAAAAGAGTTAGGTGTTGAGGATACTGACAAGATTATGATTTGGGGAGACAAGAAAAACAGTGGTATCTTTGATAAGAATAAGGAAATTTGGAAGAGGGGTGAGCTTGGGAGGGAGATAATTTTTTTTTAACATGTTGAGTTCCAGGTATTTCAGGGATACCCATTTTGAAATGTTCATTGGTGGACATAGGGAAATTAAATATCAGAAAGAGAATGAATAAATGAAAAGCAATTTAAAAAATTTTCCATGTGTCAAAATGTGTCACAAAACCAGATATATGCTAATACCTGTAACATCTACTTTATAGTATTGTTGTGACTCTTAAATGAGATAATATATGTAAAACATTTTTCAAACATGGTAAAGTAGAAAAAGTGCTGCATTTGGAGAGATTGGAACTGAATTCAAATCACAACTCATTTGCTTCCTGCATGTATGGCAATGAGGAAATCCCTTAGCTTTTCTGGATGTCAGTGTCATAATTTTGTAATTTGTAAAATGAAAGTGTTGGATTGGGTTACCTAGAAAATCCTTCTTGGTCTAAAATTCTTTATTGTCTCTAAATTCTTCTTGCCTAGAAAGCACTCGAGCTCTTGTTTTAGGATGGAGCCCAACTGTCACCATCTACCAGTCCTTTTTCTGCTTCCCAAATTGTGCCATTCCTCTCAGAATATTTTTATTTAACTATTCTGTATTTCTTTGTGTGTGTTCAGTATATACTTATTTTGTATATACTTAAACACATATGTATATATTATATTCTCCAACGAATGTAAATTCTTTGATAATAGGGATTGGTTCATTCAGAATTTTTGTATTCCCAAGGCCTAACATAGGACCTGCCACATAAGTAAGTACTTAATAAATATTTATCGATTGATTGCACAATTAATACTTAATTCTGCCTCAGTTGCCCTTTTGATGGAGCAGAGAAAGGGGCTTTCATAACAACTTATTTATCAAGCCCTTAATGGTTACAAAGTAATGTATATACATTATCTCATTCAATCCTTACCATAAGCCCAGGAGTCAAAAAAATTAAGTAGCTAAATACTACTTAGACCATTTTTACAGAAGGGCAAGCTGAGACTTAATTAAGTGAAATGACTTACCCAATATCACACAGCTAGTCAGTGGAGGACTTGAGACCTGAAAACTAAGTCTTCTGACTGCAAGTCGAATGCTCTTTGCACAGGTCCATAATCAGAACTGAATCTATATCAAACTTCCTAAGCTTGAAGTGGCCAAACTGAATGTTCACCCAACTTTCTTTGTCTTCTGTTCCTTTTAGGTGTGCTTTTCCCATGAATTCCACCTCCACCCCCACCCCCATTAATACCAGTACCATCTACTACAGAGCTCTGTAAATGGATTTTGCTGATTTCCCCAGTTGGTATTGCGTTTCCCTCCAAAAATACTCCCTATTTTTTTTACATAGTTTGTACATGTTTGTTCTCTCCAATAGAGTATAAGCTTCCTGAGGGCAGGATTTTTTTCTTTCTTGTCTTTGGTTCCCTAACCCCATAACATAGGATAGCACTTAGTAGAAACTTAATAAATATTCAATGAAGGAAAAAAGAATGAATGAATGGTGCACCTTATATCAGAGAGGCAGCCTCAACAGTCCAAAAAATTAGGAACTAATGTTGTGGGTTGTGTTTTCAAGCCCTTTCAGTTTATTAGGAAGCCTTACTTGTCCCTTTTTGAACAGGTCTAATTTCTTTCATCCTGTGCTCCATCTCAGGGTTAGTTTAAGGCATTGCTAACTATAACCTCATTGAAATTCATGACAAAAAGGAGAAGAAAAAGATCCTTAATCAAAAGCACAGGATACATTTGCAATGAGATAACTGCCAGAAAATTAATCCAAAGCACTGTTTGATCCAGGCTCCTGAACAAGCCAGACTTGGCGGCAGATCTAGACTGGAGGTTCTGGGAGTTGCAGAGCTGGAAAATGGAAATAGCTCACCCGCACCTGCCATCACTCTGGAGAAATAGCTTCTTCTCTTCAGTGACTGTAGATAGGACATGTTTCCTATTCTGAGAAAGAAGACTTCATGTTCTCTCCTTTCTGGCTACTCACCTTCCCTCCATTCTTTAAGCCTTCTGCAATGGTTCTAGAAATTACCTTCACCAAAGAAATGATCAAAGTCCATATGTATATATGTAACTACATCCATATGTAAGCATTTACATGTGCATATGTGTCAGCAGTGTACACTCTTTTTTTCTAAAAGTAATTGACTACTTTGGATATTTTTATGAATGGAAATAAAATTAATAATCAATTCAACTCAAATGTTTATTAAATATCATCAGCTCTCTGAAAAATATCATGCAAGTCTTTTGGGATATCCTGTATGAGGGTGCTGGAAATAGTCTCTGCCTTCAAGACTATTATATTCTATACTCATTCTAAGATATAAGAATGTGATTTTAGAATATGACCAATGTTGTTGATTTTAGCTTGAAGGAGATAGTAATAAATGTGTTGACTGAAAAATGAGTTTAAATGACTCTTTCCCCAAGGTCACACATTATTCAAAGACTATATCTCCACAACTCTCAAGTACCTGACAAAAATTTTCTTAAAAATCATAGGATTAAGAGCAAGAAGAACATTTCAGCATTTATCTAGTCCAAACAAATAAAGTTTTACTGTGGTTAAGGGATTTGACCAAGGTGACCCAGGGAAAAATAGCAAAATCAGGATTTGAATACAAGCTCTATGACTTGTAATCTCAACTCCCCTTGTCTCACAGGAGGGTTCTAACAATGAGAACAAAGTGTGAGAAATCATTATTTTCTAATACATTAATAACTCATTATTAATTAGGATCTAGGTTTTTTATTTCCTCATTCAGAGATTATTCCCTCTAGGTCAGTCAGCCAGCCTCTGTAGGGAAAGGTTGATGGATGAGATTGGCCTAAACTTTGGTATATGATGCTGACCTTGATCCAACTAGGAGACATTACTTCCATTTGAAGTAAAAGCAGAATCTAATTTAGGTAATTTTCTACCTCAAAGCAACAAGCCCATGTCCTGTTACACCTCCATTGGAATTTAGGGTAACCCAATTCATGAAGGATAAAACCAGCAAGAGTGGTCTGGGTGGAGATAGATTCCCTTGTCCAGATTGTTGGAGGCAGCTAAGTCTCATGATCAAACCACATTCTCATCAGGAGGGGCTGAACATATTTAGCCCATTCCTTTTTTAAATGTCTATCAATAAAGGTTGATTTCTCCTCTCAGAGGCATTCTCTTTCAAAAAAATATTTAAGATCTATAGCAGCTCTTTTTATGGTGGCAAAGAATTGGAAATTGAGAGGATGCCCATCAATTGGGGAATGGCTGAACAAGTTGTGGTATATGAATGTAATGAAATACCATTGCTCTATAAGAAACTGTGAGCCAGTGGACTTAAGAAAAGCCTGAAAGGGCTTTTATGAACTGATGCTGAGTGCAGTGAGTGGAACTAGGAGAATATTGTACACAGTAACAGCAATATTGTGCAGTGACCAACTTTGAAAGCAATACTTTCTCAGCAGTACAATGATCTAAGACAATTCTAAAAGACTCGTGATCGAAAATGCTATCTACACTCAGAGAAAAAGCTGTGGAGTCTGAATACAGATCGAAGCATACTATTTTCTCTCTTTTTATTTTTTTCTTTCTCATGGCTTTTCTCTTTTGTTCTCATTCTTCTCTCACAGCATGAATAATGTGGAAAAATATTTAAGGCATTCAGTATCTCCATTAGGTGTCTTTGGTTACCAAGAGGAACCACTGACGGTCAATTTCTTGACTACTAGCTAGCCTAGTTAATAAATTGATAATTAATTATCCAGAAACTGACTCTTGGGTTTTTCATTCATCACAAAAGGAAACTCAAATTTTCCCTTATTTTGAATTTTTAAAAATTTTAAGTTTTAATCTGAGTTACTTGGTTTTCCATAAAATCATTAGCTTCCATCTCCTTGATTCTAATTTTGAAGGAATTATTTTATTCAGTGAGCTTTTGAACCTCCTTTTCCATTTGGCCAATTCTGCTTTTTAAGGTATTCTCCTCATTGGCCTGTTGGATCTCTTTTGCCATTTGGGTTAGTCTATTTTTTAAGGTGTTATTTTCTTGAGCATTTTTTGAGTCCCGTTTAGCAAGCAGTTGACTTATTTTTCATGATTTTCTTCCATCACTCTCATTTCTTTTCCCAGTTTTTCCTCTACTTCTCTTACTTGATTTTCACAATCCTTTTCAAACTCTTCCATGGTCTGAGACCAATTCATATCTTTTCTTGGAGACTGGATATAGGAGATTTGATTTGTTGTCTTTTTCTGGTTGTATGTTTTGATCTTCCTTGTCACCAAAGTAAGATTCTATAATCTAATTTTTTCCCCAGTTCTTACTCATTTCCTCAACCAATTACTTGACTTTTGAGTTCTTTGTGAAGGTAGTTCTCTGCTTCCAGTGGAGGTGAGGGGGTGTACTGTAAAGTTGTTCAATCTACAGGCTTAGAGATTCAGAAACAGCCAGTGCTACTGAGGCTGCCATGGGCTCCTCTACCCCTCTCTGCTGCTTTGGGGCTAGGACCGAATTGTGCTATTCTCTCACACAGGTCTGACAGATTTTTTTCCACTGAACTTCCAATTTGTCCTTGGTGTTTTGGAGTTGAGTAGTCTGGAAACTACCACAGCTGCCAGTGATTAACTCCCCCCAAAGTCTGCTCAGGCCCTGTCTGTGCCAGTGAGGCCAGTACTTTGCTCCACTCCCATCTCAGCATGATAGACACTTCTCGTTGACCTTCTTGGCCTGGAAATTTGCTATATTCCATCATTCTGTTTGTTCTGTAGCTGTGAAATTTGTTTAGAGTCATTTTTACAGGTATTTGGCAGGGTTTCAGGGGAGAGCTCAAGCAAGTCTCTGCTTTTACTCCACCATCTTGGCTCCACCCTCAATCTAAGTCACTTAGAAAGAAGCATAATCTACTTTCAATAATTCATGATAACAGGTAGTGAAAATCAAAGAAGTATAATTTATAAAGAACAACAGAAAACAGATTAAAATGCAAAAACCATTCCCATGAGGCATTGTAGTAGAGTCAATTGAATGAATTCAAGACTACATTTAAAGAGAAAGCAGTTGAGTACAGTCAAAGAATCTGTGGATCTACATCATTACAATGCATGAAAATAGCTTTGTATAGTGGGGGGAAAATCCTAGATTGGGGGTTCAGGATCTAGTCCCAATGATGCCATTAATTTGAAAGCTGTTATGGGTAAATCACTACTTTTCTGGGCCTCACTTTCTTCATCTGTAGAATGCAAGGATTGATTAGATAATCTGTAAAGGTTCCTTCTATCTCTAACATTCTGTTATTATCTGATCACTGTTTTTCAAGGACTCTGGTCCTTGTGGATTCCTTTCATTGATGGATCCTTGTTAACTTGTCCAGAGTTATGTCATCAATATCTATGAAATGGAAGATTTGAACCCAGGTCTTCCTGACTATCAACTTTCTCACAACTACACCATGTTGCCTCTCAAGTACCAAAATCGCTGACAAACTTTAAACCATATTCAATTTTGCTGAAGTTGGAAAGGTTTCTTTCCAATAAATGTGTCTGATTCAGAATAGACTGAAAAATATGGTTGGTCTAAGTGGGTTAAACAGCATAACCTAACTTTTTGATAGGGATTGGAGACCACCAGTTTTTCTTCTCATGCAGCATAACTATGGCTTCTGACAACCAATAGCAACTGAGTTTGTCTATTGCCTAACGTACCTATTTTATAAAATAACATGCTTCCTGAATATAAATGTGTTGGTCTTCTTTCCTTCTTCCTTCTTTTCTTCCTTCCTCCTTCTCTTCTTCCTTCCTTCCTTTATTCTACCCATCCACTTATGTATGACTTCATTCCCACCTTCCACCCTTCCATCTATACATTCACCCTCCAAAAGTGTTCCTTAAGCATGTATTGTGTATAAGTCCCTACTGTTAGTACTGGGAGAGACATAAAATTAAGGTAAGATAAGAGATAAATCCTTACTTTGATCTGTGTGTGGGGAGCATAAGTTTGGTGGGGAACAATACACAAACAGCTACAAAATACATTATGTAGGATGCTGAGAATCAACATGGCATAGTAGATAGAGAGCTGACCTTGAAGTCAGGAAGACCTAGGTTCAAATCTTTCCTCTGATAGATACTGAGTACATGACTCTGGACGAGTTCCTTGTCCTTATTTCAAATTTTTTCAATCCATGACTTTCCCATTCCAGTGGACTATGCTAGCAGTATGCTAGCAACATTTCCACCTCTATAGTCCTTCCTCAGATTGGTGAGTTGGTTCCTGGAATCTCTATTTGCAGAAGTACCTATATCAGCCATGCTCACCTATGACCTCTCTGATACCATTTCCTTCAGCTCCCTTTTATGTGTGGTTTCCTCATGAGAATTTATGCTTTTTGAGGGCAAGAAATTTCATTTTTCTTGCAATTTTTATTTCTAGAACTTAGCACACTGCCTGGTTCATAGCAAGTACTTAATGAATTGTTTCTGTTTCTATTTCTCTCTCTCTCTCTCTCTCTCTCTCTCCCTCTCTCTCTCTCTCTCCTCTCCTCTCCTCCCTCTCTCTCTCCCCCTCCTTCCCTCCCTCCCCATTGACCTTGTGAAATTTGAAAGGTCCTAAGATCTGGAATTCCCATTGGCATCTTTGCTAATGTTCCCTCTTAGTGATGTTGGAGGTCAGTACATCAGGAAGTGAAACATACACTGAGGACAATCTAGACACATCGAGGAAAGGCAGTTTCAGGGAATGTTTCCCCCTTAGGTCAGATGAGGGAGAAATGTAGACTATAGACCCTTGAAAGACACCAATCCTCAGCCCAGAAGAGACCCATACCTAGAAAAACACCAGTCCTCAGCCCAGCGGAGACCTATACCTAAGGGATATACCTATACCTTCATGAAGACTCTACAAAGGCGAAAAAAGAACTTCCAGTTGCCAGGAGCTGTGAGTTACTCATCTGTCACATGCATTTTTCACATATAGGTCTTAATGCTTTTATGTTCCAAGTTTGATCTCATAGACTTTGTTTGTGCAAAGATAGAGAGCACACTTACTATGGAGAAGAGAGGATTGTCTTTATATTTACTAGTTATACTTGCTTAGTAAATTACATTTTTAAAAGTTAATTGAATGCACACAATTGTGGCCTTGTGAGTACCACTGGAAAGTTCCAGTCCCTCAAGATGCCTCCTAGAACTCTATCAGTCAGTCAGTAGGTCACACAACAAGCAAGAGTTTACTATGTTTACTAAGAGTTTACTATATGCTAGGTACTGTGCTAAATTCTGGGAATAAAGATAAAAGTAGAAAGAAAGACAGTTCATGATCTCAAATAGCTAATATTCTAATAAGTGGATGTAATACATAAAAAGCAACTGACAAGTAGGGTTGGGGGTGAAGGTGCCCAGCACAGAAACATGGTAGAGAAAGTCCTATGGATATTAGACAACAGCATAGCCTGGAGAGGAATGAAGAGTTAGTTGGCCTGGGGTCTGTTCTTTAAAAGAGAGCTTCTGGGAGGAACCAGTCAATCGGAGGAAGAGACTACAAGTATAGAGGGTTCTTCCAGTGTGAGAAGTAAAGTGGAGGGGGTGAGGAAAAATGAATTTTCAAGGGTGAAGGAGTTTCTATGACACAATAGATAAAGTCCTGAGAAGACAAGTTAGCAGTGTTTCTGGAGAAGGATGGGGAACAATACTTCCCTGAAGGTAATAGTACTAAACCAACCTTCTTGGGATTCCAGTCTATGAGTTGGAGTGCAGGAAAGGGAAGTGGCCACTAATGGGATATGTTTACGCATACATTCGCTAAACCAAGCATACCCTCCTCATAGTCTATGCTGTTGAAATCCTACCTATCCTTCAAGGTCTAGCTCAAATGCCATTTATGAAGCCATCACTGATCCCACAGAAGGAAATGACCTTTTCTCCTGTCATCTCAAAATATCACTTTCTTGTTGTTCTATTATGCGTTTATCTTATTCTTTTAAAAATTACATATTGTCATATTTTTATCTTTCTTATTAGATTACAATTTCCTTTAATGACTCATTAATTAGAGGCAGTTAAGGGACAAAACTGTCTCGTGGAAGGAGAGCATGAATCGTTTAAATGCATCAATAGAGTTCTCAGTGAGGTCAAGCCAGAGTTCATGGGATAGCTACATTTGAGGGGCCTAGGCATAATTTGCATATAAGGAGTTCATAGCATCATTCCAAAAATGGGAGATGGATCAACAGATTCGATTTAGTAAAATATGTTGTGAAAAGAACAAAAGTAACAGGTGGCCATCTTTCTTTATGAAACTTCTTCATAAACATCATTCTTTGTGTGCATGGAAGAGGTCATGTCACTCACCCAATACTTATTAAATTCTTACCATTTATAGCTAGGTAATGCAGTGCATAGACTGCTCAGTCTGGAATCAAGGAGACTTATCATCGTGAGTTCAAATCTGGCCTCAGACGCTTTCTAGCTGTGTGACCCTAGGCAAGTTACTTAACCCTATTTACCTTAGTTTCCTCATCTGTAAAATGAGTTGGAGCAGGAAATGGCAAATGGTTCCAGAGTCTTCACCAAGAAAATTCCAGATGGGGTCAGAAAGACTGGACAGAAACAACTGACCAACAGACATCATTTGCCAGTCAAGTACTAAGTACTTGAATACAAAGAGAAGCAAAAATATCTCTTGACCTCAAGAAAAATACATTCTAATGGTAGAGACAACATGTAAACCACTAGGTACATACACAATATACAGAGAATAATTGGAAGGTAATCTCAGAGAGGGATGCATTAGTTGCTGAAAGACAAGAAAAGTTCTCTCACAGAAGATGGAGTTTAAGTTGAGTTTTGAAGAAAGCCACATTAAACAAAGAGTTGGTGGTGAGGGATCAGAGCATTCTAGTTTGAAGGCCTGAAATGAGAATGGGAAGGGAATAAGAACTTATTAAATGCCTACTATGTGCCAGACACTGCAATAAGTGCTTTACAGATGTCTCATTTGATGGGAATAGTGTCATGTTCAAGAAACTCCAAGTAGGCCAGTGCAACTGGATCATAGAAAGTGTGGAATGGAACAAAACATAAGAAGACTGGAATGTTAGGAAAGGATCAGCTTATGAAGAACTACAAATGCCAAACAGATTCTTGATCTTAGAGGTGAGAAGGGAACACTGATGATTATTGAGCAGTTAGGTAACATAGCTATGTTGTTCTTTGTAACCCCATTTGGGGTTTTATTGGCAAAGATCCTGGAGTGGTTTCCCATGTCCTTCTCTAGCTCATTATACAAATGAGTAGACTGAGGCAAAATAAGTGACTTTCTCAGGGTCACACAGCTAGTAAGAATTTGAGGCTGGATTTGAACTCAGGTCTTCCTGACTCTGGGCCTGGAACTCTATCCTTGGGGCCGCTTAGCTGCCTGATGTAGTCATCCACATTTTATAAAAATTACCTTGTTAGCTGAATGGAGGGTAGATTGAAGTAGGAAAAGAACTGAAATAGGGAGACCAGTTAGCTGGCTATTGCAACAGTCCAGGAGAAAGATGATAAAGATCTGGGCTAAAGTGGCAAGTGAGTGAGTAGAGAGAACTGGATGTACAGATGAGCTATTTGAAAATAGAAATAACAAGGGTTGGTAACAGATTGGATTTGTAGGATGAGTCAAAAAAGAGTCAATAAAATCACTCAAGTTTCAAGCCTGAATGATTGAGAAAACATTGGTGCCTTTAAAAGTAACAAGGAAGTTTAGAAGTAGGGACTCATGATAATGAGTGCTCTTTCAGATTGATTGAGTTTGAGATGCCTACAAGACACCCAGTTTGACATGTCCAAGAAGCAAGTGGTGAAATGTGACTATTGCTTATGAGAAAGACTAGGGCTGCACATACAAATCTGGGAATCATCAATAGTAATTGAATTCATGGGAGGTAATGAGATAATCACATGAGATAGTCAAGATCAAATAGAGAAGTCCCAAGGCAGAGCATTTGGGTGCACCATAGTTAATGGGCAGGGTTCATTCAGGAATTCCCCATTATTGTGATGATGTATAGAGTAGGAAGTTTTTATTTGGGACTTGTAATTGCATTTTCCAAAGGAAATTATGGAAATTCTTTTCAGTGTGCTAGGAGGATAGGTTTCACTGATGCTGCCCAAACTGGTTGATTCTTGTTGAGGATGAACTCTTTTGGGAAAGATCTCCCCTCTGCCATAGACTATAAAAGGGACTGGCATACTTGTTCAGAACTTTTCCCTATTTATTTTTCTTGCAAAAGGATCTTGATAGTACAGAGTTAAGAGTGCAACTAAATCCAGGAGGAAGTTTTCCCTCGTTAAGGTCTGCTTTTGGACAGAGAAATATGTGCTTATCCGTTACCTAGTAGGAGAGTTTCTGAGCAATCCATTCGTGGCCCCAGTCTTGGAAAGTCAGTGATATCTAAGCCATGTAGGAATCATGGAGAAGAGAACCACATGGCTAAATGTTCCTTTCCTATTACAGTTTGCCATACTTTTTTTTAAATATAAATTTGTTTATTTAACTTTTTACATTCATTTTCACAAAATTTTGGGTTCCCAATTTTCTCCCCATTTATCCCCTCCCCCCACCCCAATACACTGAGTGTTCTAATTTTCCCTATCACCAATCTGCCCTCTCTTCTATCATCCCTCCCTTCTCTTGTCCCCATATCTTCTCTTTTGTCCTGTAGGGCCAGATGACTTTCTATTCCCCATTAACTGTATTTCTTATTTCCTAGTAGCAACAACAATACTCAACAGTTGTTCCTAAAACTTTGAGTTCCAAATTCTCCCCATCCCTCCCTCCCCACCCATTCCCTTTGGGAAGGCAGGCAATTCAATATAGGCCCTATCTGTGTAGTTTTGCAAATGACTTCGATAATAGTCATGTTGTGTAAGACTAACTATATTTCCCTCCATCCTATCCTGCCCCCATTGTTTCTATTCTGTCTTTTGATCCTGTCCCTCCCCAAGAGTGCTGACCTCAAATTGCTCCCTCCTCCCATTTCCCTTCCTTCCATCATCCCCCCCACCCTGCTTATCTCCTTCTCTCCCACTTTCCTGTATTGTAATATAGGTTTTCATACCAAAACGAGTGTGCATTTTATTCCTTCCTTTAGTCGAATGTGATGAGGGTGAACTTCATGGTTTTTTTTTCTCAGCTCTCCTCTTTTTCCCTCCACTAAAAAGTCTCCTGTGCTTGCCTCTTGAATGAGATATAATTAACCCCATTTCACCCTCTCTCCTCCCACTACATTTCTCTCTCTACATTTACCTTAATTTCTTTTAAGATATGGTTCCATCCTATTCAATTCACTCCGTACTCTCTGTCTCTGTATGCGCATGCATGTGTGTATGTGTGTGTGGTCCCACCAACTACCCAGATACTGAAAAGTTTTAAGAGTTACAAATATTGTCTTTCCATGTAGGAATGTAAACAGTTCACCTTTGGTAAGTCCCTTATGACTTCTCTTTGCTGTTTACTTTTTCATGCTTCTTCTCATTCTTGTGTTTGAAAGTCAAATTTTCTTTTCAGCTCTGGTCTTTTCATCAAGAATGCTTGAAAGTCCTCTATTTCATTGAAAGACCATATTTTCCCCTGAAGTATTATACTCAGTTTTGCTGAGTAGGTGATTCTTGGTTTGAGTCCTAGTTCCTTTGACTTCTGGAATATCCTATTCCATGCCCTTCGATCCCTTAATGTAGAAGCTGCTAGATCTTGTGTTATCCTGATTGTATTTCCACAATACTGGAATTATTTCTTTCTAGCTGCTTGAAATATTTTCTCCTTGACCTGAGAATTCTGGAATTTGGCCACAATGTTCCTAGGAGTTTCTCTTTTTGGATCTCTTTCAGGTGGTGATCAATGGATTCTTTCAATACTTATTTTGCCCTCTGGTTCTAGAATCTCAGGGCAGTTTTCCTTGATAATTTCATGAAAGATGATGTCTAGGCTCTTTTTTTTATCATGGCTTTCAGGTAATCCCATCATTTTAAAATTGTCTCTCCTGGATCTATTTTCCAGGTCAGTTGTTTTTCCAATGAGATATTTCACATTCTCTTCCATGCTTTCATTCTTTTGGTTTTGTTTTATGATTTCTTGGTTTCTCAGAAAGTCATTAGACTCCATCTGTTCCATTCTAATTTTGAGAGAACTATTCTCTTCAGTGAGCTTTTGACCCTCTTTTTCCATTTGGCTAATTCTGCTTTTGAAAGCATTCTTCTCCTCATTGTAGGCATCTCAAACTCAATCAATCTGAAAGAGCACTCCATTCAGCTATCCATCCTCTTTTGCCAGTTGAGTTAGCCTATTTTTCAAGGTGCTATTTTCTTCAGCATTTTGGGGGGTCTCCTTTACCAAGGTATTGACCCGTTTTTCATGCTTTTCTTGCATCTCTCTCATTTGTCTTCCCAGTTTTTCCTCCACCTGTCTAACTTGATTTTCAAAATCCTTTTTGAGGTCTTCCATGGTCCGAGCCCACCGGACATCCACCTCGGATGTCTGGAATACAGAGGCCCCAACCTCCATGTCTTTCCCTGATGGTAAGAAATGTTCCTCGTCATCAGAAATGACAGGTGGGAACATCTGTCCCCCAAGAAAGTAGCTTTCTATGGTCTTATTTTTCTTCCCTTTTCTGGGCATTTTCCCAGCCAGTTACTTGACTTCTGAGATTCCTGTCCACCCCTGCCTAGATCCACCCAGCTAGTGCTTCGGGTCTGAGATTCAAATGCTGCCCCCCAGCTTCAGGGCTTTCCACAGTGATGGGGCTGCTATTCAATGTGGACTTAAGTTCTGGTGCTCAGGTGGGGGCAGGGCCGCCTCCCAGGCTCAGTTCCCTCAGGGGGTTTATGCAGAGACCTTCAGCAATGGAGTTCCTGCCTGCTTGAGGAGTCCTGGGCTGCTGCCACTCCTGCCTCTGCCACTGCCTCTGCTGCTGCCTCTGCCGCTGCCTCCCGAGGGGGCCTGAGTTATGGAGACACCCTGTTCCCCTCTTGGCCAGCCCAGAAGTCTCTCTCACTGACCTATAGCACCTGTGGGCAGAGGGACTTTTGCGGTGCCAGAGATTCCATCCCTGAAGCCTTCTCAGATCTGCTCCTCTCGCAGCTGCATGGCCAGGGCAGCACAGGAGAAGCATCTCCTTTGTTACTGTTATTCAAGGCTCTAAGTCCTCAGAAAGTTGATGTTGGGGATGAAAGTGAGACTGATGGAAATGGTAAGAGTTGCTATTCTAGCCATCCCCAATATGTTTGCCTTCTGAGGGGAATGCAAATAATGAAATTATACCATATATATGGAGGATTTTAGGGCTCGTGTCCGGTGCGTGACGGACCCCTGGGGATGGCTTTCCAGGGCTCTCTGGAACAGAAATCTCTTCCACTGTGTTTCTGCATGGCTTGCACCACTCCAGAATTTGTAAGGAGTTCTTTTTACAGGAAATTTATGGACTGTGGGTTCGGAGCTAGCATACGTGAGTCTTTCTACTCCGCCATCTTGGCTCCTCCCCAACAGTTTGCCATACTTTATCCTTCACTCTCACTTATCTCACATAACGGACCCATTGACAAATTTTATTGTTTCTACATTCATGACAACTGTCAACTCCTGAATTTCTGAGACTCCAAAATCTCTAAGTTTAAGAGTTCTAAAATCCATCATTCTAGAATGAGAAGGGGGATTTCCTGGCCAATGTGTATTATTAGGAAAGTACGATTACATACATGAAGGAATATTGAGAAGCTATACTATGGAGAAGGGAACCTACACTTTTGCATGTTATTTGGATCCTGTAGGTCTTATGGGAAAGGTGTTATGAGAAGCATCTCCTTTGTTACTGTTATTCAAGGCTCTAAGTCCTCAGAAAGTTGATGTTGGGGATGAAAGTGAGACTGATGGAAATGGTAAGAGTTGCTATTCTAGCCATCCCCAATATGTTTGCCTTCTGAGGGGAATGCAAATAATGAAATTATACCATATATATGGAGGATTTTAGGGCCCTGTGAAATGTGGGACCCAATGGAGGTGTACGAGAATTGTATTTATAGTTTATAGGCAAGTGTGAGTCCTTTATGTGCTTTGTGGCATTCTTATGGACTATTGAGAGTCTTTTTATGTGTTTTTTGCATGTTTTGTGAAGTGAATTAAAGCTTGTCTTGCAGGGTGCTGTTTTGAGTGCTTGTCTGAGATCAGGTAGACTCTTTTATTTATATCCATGAAGAGAAACATGGGCTATATTCAGAAACTCTTTCACTGTAAACTTTGAGAAGGGGCAAAATGAGCAAAGGCAAGGGCTGAAGGTGGTGTGTATGTCTCAATATTAAATCAAGACTGCGTAAAACTGGAGCTCAGGACATAATCATACTCTCTCCTTGTTTCCCTGACGCCAGACACAGGGACTGGCATGTTTATCTTTGTATCTCTCCTAGCATCTGGGTAGTAGTGTATTACAAATAGGTTTTTAATAAATGTTTGTTGAATTGGTGAATATTATTGGTACAGGTCAGTAGAACACCTGCTTGTGGCTGCTTTTTTTGGTAGTAGTTGTGTTGGATTTCCACTGATCTATCAACATGTTATTGTCCTGTCCTCTGATCACCAATCACTGGCATTTACAGAGTGAATGATTAGCATTAAGGGGTGTAGATTGTAATGAACCATAGAGGGCTCAGGTCCATTAACCGTGTTCTCAATAACTAGGAGCACTAATCAACTACCCTAACCAGCCCCAGTGGGAGGCATCATCCTCACTGTGTTCCATTTCAACCCTACTATTGAACGTGGAGCCCTGAAGATGGCAGTGATGAGAAAGGATAGGTTTTCCTTCCTTCTGGTTAGCTCAGAAATAACCCAAAGGTAATGGCAAAACATAACCCTAGGTTTATCATTTGCTTTCAAAACCCAAAATGACTAACAGAGATAATGAGTATTTTACTCTTTCTAATAAGAGCTGTAGGACTGATTAGGTTCAAACTGTTAACAGACATTCCTGTAGTTAATTAGGTAACATTGAAAAATGCTGAGGGTTTTTTCCCTCCGTAAGCTTAAATCCTATCAAGAAAGTCAACAGAAAGAAAAGATCTGGAAGTGGGATAAACTTTCTGATGCTCAATATCCTATGGAGAAGTAATAGAATTTTTGCTCTTTAAAAAAAGTTCTTTAGTGGTTTATTTGCAGTGGGCAGAAAATAAACTCAGATAATTTTTTAAAATGTTCATTGGGGTTTCATGTGTGTGTTTGAATCTTGGGGGGAGGTAGTGATAGAGAAGGAAGCTTCTGCCATTTTAATTCCTTTGTTAATGTCTTTATGAATGCAATTAACACTTCATTCACGCTTCTTTGTTTCTAGATCCCATTAGGATGTGGTTTATGCCAGTTCTCTCTCCCAGGAGACAGGCAGCCTCACACAACATTTCACTCAGCTGTGTGGCTGAGCACTGACAAACTCAATTTGCGGGAGGCAAGAGTGAGTTGACACCATGCTGTGCCAGTTGCCCTGATGGGAACAAATGACTCATTTCGTTCCAAACAAGAACTCACCTATCTTTGGGAAGTGTGTTTGCACACAAGTGCACCAGAGACACAAAGAGGGAAAGAGAAAGTCTCAATTGGCATGCATAATTGCTTACATTTCTATCTGCTTTATGGTTAACATAGCACTTTTCTCACAACCGTCCTTTGAGGTAGGTAGTACCAGGGATAGTACCTAGGGAGTTAGGTTTTTCTTTAAATAAAATAACTCCTTATAATCTGAGTTCATGCTGGCTTTATGTATTCATAATTAAGGAAATTTCTAGAAGTCCATTGTTATCTGATTCATAAAGGTCCAAAAGCTATTACAACTTCACTTGTCTCATGGATTTGTTGTGAAGGTCAAATGAAATCATGAATGAGAAGCCCTCTTGCTGATCTTAAAGAATTATGTAATCATCATTATCAATGTTATCATCCTCTGTCTGGTCTTTGGTACAGTTTATCACCATAATTGTGATCTTTTACCATCATTTACCATTATTTATTGAGTAGACACTTCAGATAGATCACTGTGATACACTTCACTAATCACAAGAAGTATAAAACATAGTTCCTTGTTTGAAAGGGGCTACTGTTCTAGCTGTGGATACAGGAAAACATGTGAAATGAAAAATAATAGTGCCAGTGCATATGCTAAGAGCCATATGTACCTGTAATGATACCAGTGAGGTCCTGGTTAGGCAAAAACCAGCCATTTCTGTTGGTGGCAGATCAGAATAATAAAAGTAGGAAGCCTTTCTGGCTTGACCTAGTCCTTTTTCCCTTTATCTAGGTTTATTTGCATCCCAAACGGAGCATTATAGGATGTGTTCCTGTTTCCACATACATTGTATAAGTTTTGTTGTATAGAGTCTCTAAGAGGAGTTTGGGGGGATGCAGATGAATAATCATGGGCTTACCAAGAATTGAAAGGAATTTGATAACCCCAGGTAAGAGGAGTGATTTGGGCCATGAGTCAAGTTGGCACCAGGAGAAAGCAACTAAAAGAACAGTCTGTGATTCTTATGGTTTTTCATAGCAACTTGACTGGATATGGCAGCTCATAGCCCTTGATTAAAATCAAAATTAAAAGTTTTAGCCCTCTTTTACTAGGGAGAAGTTTACTACCTGCCATACCAAAGCAGACCTATCAGGTAACACTGTACAAACTGAACACCAGTGGAGGGTAGCGAATAGTAACTCAGTGACAATGAGACCAGCAGAGAAGCCCTGTGGAGAGCAAAGACAACCAAGAGGTGATAGAGAGTGAAGACATGATGCTCAAACATGTTCAGTGCAATACCCAGTAGAAGACAGCATAGTGACATCACCAGAGGACATTGGTGCCTCTGTAGCATCAGAGATGTGAGATGACCAGGTATGGGCCATATGTGAATTTCCCATCTATGAATGTCTCCTGGGTACATGTTATATATGTGTCCTACACAATGTGTTTTGACCATATGTGTTTCTGACTTCTGTATCTCCCCTGGTTGCTTGTTCTCAACATGTTTGCCTTCCATACATGTTTATGAGTCACGTGCTTTCACTGTGTGAGTGTGTCATATTTCATTATTAGTGTAGTAACAGTAGTAAAATAAGAATGCAACTTATGTGTGCATGGGAAAAGGTCTCTTATCATTCTCTAATTTGTTATCCTGTTCAATTCAGTATCTTTTGCTTTGAATCAATATGTCTTCTGGTTAGCTGGTAAAATTTAACACATAGGGTGGGACTCATGACATGATTTCACATGAGAGCTGGCCACAAAGTGCCTTGAACCTGGGGTAACTTTCTGGGTGCCCCCATGTGAAGAAGGTCCTGGATGACCCATATTTTAGAGACAGTAGTGTTTCTGGAATTCATAATTACTCAATGGGAGCTGAAACCATAGAGAAACCTTCTTGGAAGAAGTAGAATTCAAGCTGGATTCAAGTTTTCTACGAAGTTACCAATGATCTCTTAATTGCCAAATCCAATGGCCTTTTCTCAATCCCCATTCTCTTTGCTCTCTCTGTAGACTTTGAAACTGGTGATTATTCTTTCCTCCGTGATACTTCTCTGGATTATCAGGACTCCAGTTTTTCTCCTATCTAACCATTCCTTCTCAGTCTTGGATTCTGTTCTAAATCTCACTCTCTGACCATAATCTCAGGATTCCATCCAGGTCCTCTTCCCTTCTCTAACTATACTACTTCCCTTGGTGATCTTATCAACAATCATGGATTTAATTGCCATCTCTATACTGCGATTCTCAAATTAACCTATCCTGCTCTACCCTCTCTGCTGGACTCCAATCTCACATTTCCAGCTGCTTTTCAAACACCTCAAACTCAATGTCTAGCAGATATCTTACACTAAACATGTTCAAAATGGAACTCAGTTTCCTTCCCCAAGTTTTCCCCTCCTCCTCTCTTCCTTATTACTATACAGGGCAACATCATCCTGGCAATCACTAAAAGCCATTCTCCGTTCCTTATTATCTTTCACTCCCCATAGCCAAACTGTTGCCAAGGCCTATTGATTTTAACCATGCAGAATTTCTCCAACCTACCCTTTCTCTTCTTTGATACTTTCATGAAGGCCCTTTTGTCTCATACTGCCTCAAGCGTCTCTTTGTGCAATACATTCTCTGTTTAGCCACCAAAGGTATTTTCCTAAAATGCAGACCCAGCCATGTCACTAAAAAAAACCAAACCAAAACAGCCACACCAACAAAAGCAAAACTGCAGGGTTTCCCAATGGCCTCCAGGATCAAATACAAACAGTTTTGTTTGACATTCAAAGCCCTTTATAATCAATCCCCTTCCGACCTTTCCACTCTTCTTATATCTTACTCCCCTCCATGGACTACTTGATCCAGACACACCGACCTTTTTGCAACTGTTCCTCAGACAAGACATTCCATCTCCCAGTTCTCTGTCTATCCCGCATGCCTGGAATGTTCAGTTCTGCCTATTGATTTCTCTGGCTTCCTTTAAGTCCCGACTAAAATCTCATCTTCTATAGGAAGACTTTTTCAACACTTCTTAATTCTAACACCTACTTTCTGTTCATTATTTCTTATTTCTCTTGTATTTACCTTTTTTTTTTTTTGGTATATATTTGTTTGCTTGTTGTCTCCTCTTATTTAGATTGTGTGCTCCTTGAGGGCAGGGACTGTCCTTTATGTCTTTTTGTATCTTCAGCACTTATCACCACTGTACCTGGTACATAATAGGGGCTTAATAAATATTGATTGTCAGATTACAAGTGGTAAGGAATGGGGCGATCAGGGTGGCATTGGAGAGCAAAGGGGCAAAGCTGAGGAGAATAATGAAGGTGCAATGTTTATGAGCAATTGCTTTTTCTATTAAAAGCTCACCCTCACTTGATGGCTTCATTTCTATTTCAAATGTCAGTATATTCACCTAACAGGGTGGAGAAATCCATTCCTACAAAGATATTGTAGCGAAGGAGATGAAAGCTGTAGGAAAGGAGACACAAACACAGACAAAGAGAAGGAGTGGGACATGTTGCCTATTCACTTTGCAGGGTCAAGCCTTTCTTGAAATAAAACTAAATGTTAGCAGTTGAGTTAATGTTACCCTTGTGTGTATTACAATTTACTCTTGGACTTTCTGTGATAGTGAAGAAAACAGGATCTGCTGTTCCTCTAGAATACCATCTCTCTGTCTCTACCTCTGTCTCTGTCTCTGCCTCTGTCTCTGTCTGTCTGTCTTTCTCTCTTATACACACACACACACACACACACAATCACAGGCAAACAAAGGAAAACGGCCTTATTACCTCAACACATCTGTGCCTCATATTAAATGTGTTTAAATAAACAGAGGAATGTGTTGGATTTATATTTTTAATACTGCTAAATGCTGTGATTCCATGACTACATTTTATGTTTGACTGTGGGTCTCCAAATATCTATGCCCTCTTTTTCATTAATTATACATCCTCATTATGAAGGTCTTTCTACTGCCCCTTGCAACTACATCTTGGCTGTCAGCTCCATTATATTCCATTATAATATGGCATGACTGAATGCTCCATTCAGATTGGTCAACCACTCCATGTTAATGTACTACAGAGTACACAGTCATGCAGCAGTACTTTTTTTTTTTTTTGCATTAAGAAGGGTCATTTTGTTTACATTTCTAGCTATATATGGCTTTTTATGAAGAAAGTCATCTTCTATATGGAAAATAATTCTAGGTCCAAGAATTACTACTAATGTTATAGTTTAAATGAATTGGAACATAATACAGATTTTTTCAAAAGAGACTATTTTTTCCCCTGAAGCAAATAGTTGCCTCAAATTACTCTCATAACTATCTCTGCGAATTTTTCAGAAATAAAAATAGCCATTAGAGTTATTAAGTTAATGCTCAGTCAAACAATGAAAGGATGAAAAGGAGATTCTGCAGTTCCTTAAACACACACACACACACACACACAAGCACACAGAAAACATCTTTACCTTTGTCTCTGTTCATTTTGTGTGGAAAAAAGGTCAATTTTGTGTTTCCTGGCCTCAAGCTACTAGGTAACTGTGTCAAACATGCCTGTGGTCCATGTTTTGCTGCAGTTGAGAGAGATGTAAATGTGTAAATATCAGGGAGGAGGTTTTATTTTTTTCTCCTCTCAGGAATGGTCTGACAGCCCCAGGCTAGAGAATGTGTCTCTCCCAACTACTCTGTCACCCTGGTAACCATGGAGACCATGACGATCGATTAGATGCCATCTGATCTCAACCTCATAAAAAAAAAAAAAACAGGCAGCAGATGGCAACCAGGCCACTAGACCTGTCTCAAGAGAGAATAAGAGGGAGAGCAAGAAACAGGGAAGAAAGGGAGGGAGGGAAGAGAAGACAGAAGGAGGAACAAGAGAGGAAAGAAGTAGCTCAGGAGAGAAGACAAAAAAAGAAAGGAGAGAATATAATGGAAGAGAAAGAAATCCTGTATCATACTCAGAGACACATACACACACAACCAGAGGTTAGGGAATAGAAAAATAAGGCTATAGACTAAAAGGAAGTGAATGAAATAAATGAAATCCCAAAATGATTATGAAAGATTTCTAGAGTGATAATTGTGGGTGGAAAGAAGAAATCACAGCACAGTGAAGGAAAGCAAGCTGTTTCTATCTCACTGCTCGTGTTTGTAATACTCAGCCATACAGAAGGCCATGGGGCAAGGGCATCAGCTGCCCTGTGCTTTTCTTGAAGGAGTGTGCATGAAGCAGGCTGTACGTCTGTTGGCAGCAATCTGAATCCAGATGCTTTCATGATCATGAGACATCTGGAAAATAGTTTGGAGACCTGGTTCCAAATGACCTTATGATTCTGATTGAGTTTTTATTTGAGCAAACTGGGAGGCTGGATAAGGCTTTCCTTATGCATATGTCTGTCGCCATGTCTCCAGGACATGGAGTCAGTCCTTTCAAGGTAAGAGAGTGTTGACTAGCTTAGTTAGCTTTGAAACATGTAAGTAAGGGAGTAGGATAGGGGAATGAGGAAGATAGATGAGTAGGGAGGAAAACAGTGGCGATGTAGACATTTCCTACAGAGTCTGTAAACATCCAAAGCCATAGCTAAGATAGTTCAGGGAATAGTGTATTATTTTTCAAGGAAAAAAAAATGTAAAATATAATCTGCACAATGGAGGGAGTTTCTATATTGAGAGTTCCTGAAACTGATGAAACCACAAATTTCATCCTTCCCTCTAAAAACAACAAGAAAACAACTTTTGCTAATTAAAGTGCTTAGCTCAGTTGTTGCAACAGCTGAAAGAGTATAAATGCCAATAATTTCCTCTAGATTTTGGTGCTTGCTTTTACAACTGGGCAAAGATTTGGTTGCCCCATCCTAGTTACAGCACTCATAGTGTTAGGTGGTAGACTGGGAAGAGAAGGTAAATAATAGAGATTCAGACAGGACATGAGAGAGATATGAGAAGAGTTGACATACATAACTAATAATAAAAGAAATTAGAATGTGATAAGTGAATAGGAGTATAAAGTACTTTGAGATTATATATGAGACTCTTATTTTATCATTCCCTTTAGAAATTGCTTAGCTTATAATTCTTCAAATGCCAGAGGATCTTTTTTTTCCCTGTTAGAAATGCTTAGGACCCTCATTTATATGACCAGATTGGAAGCAGGAACAATTAAGATATGGTAATATTCCACTTACGTATATGCCAGACTTTTTGTATTTCAACCATCCATAACCCAGCTATATGTCTAGAAGAAAGTGAAAATGGACATCTTTGAGAAATAATTGTTGATGCAAAGATGAGAAATGAGAAATAAAGACAACACAAGGAAAAAGAAACAGGAGTATAAAGACTAAAAGAAAAGACCAATAAGAAAAGCATGGTAGTCTGGGTCATTTAGTGTAAAGGCTGATAGCCTTACATGTTTTAATAAGCATCATTACATTGTACTGTGGTTTTAAAATTAATTTTTATAAATATGGTCCTGAATCCTCAAGACAAGTTCAAATTATGATGGATTTCAACTTAAGAAAGAAGAGATTTATATAATGTGGATTTCCATCCAAGTTGGTTAAAATATTTTGGGATTTAAAAGATGCAAATTTCATTATCTAGAGGCCTCTAGATGGAGCTATTGAGACTGTGAGCTGTCTAATGTGCTGACAGCTGGCCTCTTCAGTGGAGCTTCTCCCATCCACCACTACCCACTATGCTTAACAAACTCTCACCACCTGTTACTCTCCCAGTCCTTATAATACTTAATTATTGGCTGCCTAAGAGTAAACCGTCACTCTCTTCAATCATTCTCTTATTCCCACCTTCCTCAAACTCCTCCATGTTCTGCTCCAATTTGGCCACCTTTAAAGTTGCTATCAAAACCCACCAAAAAATCCAGAATATGTTGTTTGCTGTTGGTCCTCTCTCTTGGCTAAGACATTCTCCCTCCTTTCTTAGAAAATTCAGTGCCTGGATAACTGTATTCCTTTCCTCCTCATCCCTCCAGAATATTCATGTTGATGCTTCCTTATACACTTTATTTTCCAGTCCCTCCATCTTCACAAATTCCATGACTTTCTTTTACATCTACCTCAGCACACATGATCACATTCTAGAGCTTGTCATTATTCACAAATGATCATTCCATGACCAACATTTTACATTTCTCTGATCACAACCTCATATTACTCTTTATTTCCTGTAGAAAGTTTGAGCTGACTGGACCTAATGTAAATTTATGTTAGCTAGTCTTGACTGGACTTTCATTGACACGAGGCAATATAAATCACTATGCTGATCCCTATAGAGAATGTTTCGCATATTCTATTTTCTCCTCCAATCTCTCACTCCTTCTGGTCCCCTCCTTCCTCTTTCTCAAGTGAGACTCATATTTCATACATTATTGAGAATATAGAGGCCATTCTCTGTAAATTTTCAAATTTCCTTTTTCCTTCTCTCAAAACTCCTTGATATTTTACCCCACTTGTTTCTCCTTGTCTACATTCTCTAATAATGCGATAGTTTCTCCCACACTCTCTCTTTTTCTTCGTTAAACTGATCCTCTCTCTCTCTCTCTTTCTCTCTCTCTCTCTCTCCCTCTCTCTCTTAAAATCTACTCGTTCATTTATTGCTAATTATGCACAAACATACCCAAATCTACCCCACATTGAAAATCCCTCACAAGACTTAACCATCTTCTCAAGATGATCTCCTTCTTATCTCAGCCAAACTCCTAGAAAAACTGTCTATAATTACCACCTGCACTTTTTATCCTTTTTCATCTCAATGCAATCTGACTTCTGATACAGTCAGTAAAAGGAAACTGCTGTCTTCAAAGTTGCCAATGATTTCAACTGCCAAATTTAATAAGTCTATTCCAAGTCTTCATTCTTCTTTACTTTTCTGTAGTTTTTGACACTTAGGATCACTTTTTGGTCTTGGTTGCTCTCTCTTCTCTGTATTTTATGATACTACTCTCTCTTATTCTTCCTCTTCCCTGTCTCATTACTCCCTCTCAGTCTTCTTCATTGACTTATTATCTGCAACATGCCCCCAAACAAGATTTGGTCCAGAGATTTCTTTTCTTGATATATTCTCTCATTTGGCAACCTCATTGGGTTTACCCATGGGTAAACTGCATGGGTTTAATTATTGTCTTTAGGTAGATGACTCATAAATCTATATATTCATCCCGTATGAACCACTTATTGGGTAGCTGATCATCCCATAGAAAACTCTAACTCAACACGTCCAAAACAGCATTCCTTTTCTTTCCCTAAAACATCACTTCTCTTATGAATTTCTCCATCTTTTGTCAAGGTACTGCCTTTTTCCACTCTCCTAGTTTTAAGTCCTTAGTATTGTCATAAATTCCTCAGTGGTTCTCACATATCCTACCAGTTACCAGATCACTCCAATTCTACCTCCCCAACTTCTTTTCCATCTTTCCCCTTTAACTTTTCACACAGTCAGCACCTTACTTCAGATATTCATCTCTTCCTACCTGGACTACTGAAATATCCTAAGAATTACAATAACTTCTCTGTGTTAGGGTCAATCCTCCTCTCACGTAGCTTCTAAACTGATTTTCATTAAGTTCGCATCTGACTGTGTCTGACTCAATAAGCTCCAGTGACTTCCTATTGCCTCTAAAATAAAATATACCCTCCTCTATTTTATTTTTAAAGAACTTCCAACATTGCCCAAACCTGCTTTTTTAATCCTCATTATACATTTCTTTCTCTCGTTGTAAGCTCTAGCCAAACTGGCTTTTTTCCTGTTCTTTACATATGGTACTCCATCTCTTATCCCTGTTTTTGCAGTGACCATTTCCAGTGTCTCCAATGCACTCCTTCCCTGCCTCCTTTCCATAGAAGTCCTTATTTCCTTCAAAACTCATCTCAGGAACCACCATCTCCAGGAAATGTTTTCTGATTCACCTTCCCCAACTGCTACTACTTTCATCCCCTGAACTACCTTGTATTCATTTTTTAATATAGTTACATACATATGTACATATACTTATAAATCTTGTCTCTCCCAATAAAGAGTAAGCTCCTTGAGAGCAAGGTCTCCTGCTTTTTTGTCCTTCTACCCCCCAGGGCCTAGCACAGTGCCTGTCACATACAAAGTTCATACAAGTTGAACTACTTATCATATATGAAACTAGTTAATCCTAGTGAATCCTAAAAGTCCACCTCCCCCCTCCCAAGTTAAACCAGATATCTCCTTTAGGACAAAAGCTACTGTATCAGTTTAAAACCAATGTCCAACATCATACACAAGCCTTAGTACCGGTGTGGCACCTGACCTTCCATATAGTAGGTGTTTAACAAATGCTGATTGATTGATTGATGTATAAACAACTCTACTAACGTTTTTGGATAAAACCTAATTTTCAGAAGAGTTGAGAGGCACTAAGGGGTTTGTCTGAGGGACTGTTGATTTTTTGCTTTATTCTATGATCTTCTATCTTCTTGAGTCAGTTTTAAAAATCTTTCCTTTTTAGAGTCAAGCTTTAGGTGACTCTAGCAATCAGTTTTGCAGTTCTTATTTCTTCCCCATCTTCATACATCACATAAAGCCTAAGGAAGTCCCTAATTCTGTGCAAATGCCTTACTTCTACCTTTCTCCCTAGGGCATAGTGAAAGCCTTAGTGTTCTTTTAAAAATAAAAAATTTTGCAAAGCCCTCCCTAGAGATAAAGAAAAATAATACTATGAACACACAGGAGATTCCATTAAAATGTTTGATTGAGGTGGGTGTGTGAGAAGAATCAAGGAAGCACTCAGCTTTACAGATTTTTTGTAAAAATGTTGAGGGCCATATGTGAGAAACATGGAAAAATGTTGAAACTTTTGTCCCTCCAAGACAAGGCCTACCAACAGTCAACAAATTAGGACTCTGCCTGTGTTTATTTATTCTGTTTCTTCAGGCTTAATTAAATGAGTTAGCTCTAAAAATGAACTTGGATAAAGTTTAAATTCTAGTTACTCTCCATTACCCCAGGATCAAAGGGACCAATTGTGTTTGTCTTTACAAATTTTTGTCCGTGTATATTTTAAACAAGCTTTATACAAAATAACTTCTAAAACAAATTAGCAATAAGGTCAGGAGAAAAGTGACAACAAAGGCATAATTTGCTTGTCCTTGAGAACCTCAAAGCTATCCTATCTATCCCCAACTTCTGGTACTTAGATGCTTTATAAATGCTTGATGATTGGCCAGCTATGTTGTTGTTTTTATTCAGTCGTTACAGTCATGTTCAACTCTTTGTGACCTCATTTGGGCAGAGACACCAGAGTGGTTACCATTTCCTTCTCCAGCTCATTTTACAGATGAGGAAACTGAGGCAAATAGGGTTAAGTGACCTGCCCTACACCTCACAGCTAGGAAGTGTCTTAGACCAGATTGAACTCAGGTCTTCCTACTCCACATCTGGAGCTCTAGCCACTGGGAAGACAATAAAAAAACACATATGCAACAAATGTACAAAGAAATAGTTAAAAGAGGGAAAGCATTAGAAGTAAGAGTGACTTACAGAAAAGCCTTTCAGAAAAGGCTTTCTGTAAGAGATGAAATTTCAGTTATGATTGAAAGGAAGCTGGGAAGCCAGTAGGCAAAGAAGAGGAGGGAGAGTATTCCAGGCATGGGGGATAGAGAGAGAAAATGCTATTTTGCTGGTACCATTGTATCCCTAGTCCCTAACAGCAACCATACACATAGGGGAGACTGAGTGAATATTTGTAGAACTGAATTAAATTTGAAGGTATTTCAGAAGTTACCTAGTGCAAATCATGCCTGTACAAGAATCCTCTCCTCATGTCCACCCTCATCCACATTTGAACAGCTCCAAGCTTTCTTTGATGTGGTTAGGTCCCAATTAGGGCAATAATGAATCCTGTTAAATGGTCACATTATTTGAATTTGCACTGCATATTTCCATTGGCATCAATTAATTAGTATATTTTTACATAATTATGACTTCAAATACTGGGGATTTGAATACATATGCCACAGAATTCATTATTCACAGGATTCATTATTTGTACTAATCAGAACCTAGCTATATCATACTGAGTGTTTTAGTCCTCTTTTTATAACACACAATAAAGGTGTATGTATGTATGTGTGTGTGTGTGTGTGTGTGTGTGTGTGTGTGTGTGTGAAGGGGGAGAGGTTCCTCAGTTTATTCTGCCTTAGGTAAGAATATATACACTAAGACTCAACACAGACCTTCAACCTTTCAATGGCCCCACCCACACAAGTTTCCCTGTGGAAAGCCCTGAATTCGTAATAATAGATAGTATTGAGACCATAACATGATTCTTCCTATTCTCCAGTAAACACAGAGGACAAACCAACCCTGTTCTGACGTAGGAATCAACGCCTTTGACCCTGTGCTTTTCACAGCGGCCTCATGTGTAGGAAAAAGAATATGTGGTTCTCTGCGCCCAATGTTCCTAAAGACAATTAATTGCACAGCAATCCCTGTCTGAGCTCAGTTCCGTACGCCCAAGGTAACTGAAGGAGATGGATGATCACAAAGAGTTAGATACAGGTAACCACTGCCAACAACAACATTGCCTCCCTCATTAAATTGTGAGTTTCTTAGGGGCAGGACTGTCTTTTGCCTTTTTGTATCCCACGTACTTAGCACAGTGCCTGGCACAGAGCTGGAACTTAATAAATGCTTATTGATGATTGACTAAACCAAGTCATATCTGAACAACAGATGCCCATGTGATGACTTAGCCTTTGTTTGACACTACAAGTGAGGGGGGAGCTATTACTTCTTGAGTAATTTTGGAGTCTATTTTGGAGATGTTGATTTTACTTTATTTTATTTCAGAAAGTTCTAATCCCTTCTACAAATCTTCAACAATATTGACTTTACTTGAATTCCCTCAGTGACAAGGAATTTACTACTGCATGAAGCAGGCCATTCCATTTCTTATCCAGCTCTAATTATTAGATAGTTCTTCCTTGGACTGTTTCAAAATCTGTTTCTGTTTGCCTTGTGGAGCTTCACAGATTAAGGAAATCTAAACCTCTTTCCACGTGACTGTCCTTCAAATATTTGAAGACATAATAACATGTTCTCTCCTAATTATTCTCTTCTCTAGGCTAATCAAGCCCAATTCTTTCTTCTTAATTTTTTAAAAATTCTGAACTTAACAAATACCAGATAAAAGGAGAGTTTCCTTATACATAGTAGGACAAAAAAAAAAAAAAGGATTGTCCATGAAATTGCAAAGTAAAGAAGTCAAATCAACAAGCATTTATTAAGTGCTTATGCAATAAGCACTGGAGATACAGAAAAGGGCAAAATAAATAAAAGCAAAAACATTTTCTGCTCTCAAGGAACTCACAGGCTAATGGGAGAGATGACAAAAAAAAAGACTGCTATGTACAAATAAGATGACTACAGGGTGAAATGAAGATAATCAGCAGAAAGAAGGCGTTAACATTCAAAGGGGTTGGAAAACACTTCTTGTAGGAGATGGGGATTAGGCTGTCATGTACAAGGCAGGTGTATGCCTGTCATATAAGATGTGTATAGCCACATGATGTCTAAACAGAGAGAGGTAGTTTGAAGGGAAAAATGAAAAGATAACTGTAGTGTTTCCCATCCCTCTCTAAGGGAGACTGATTCCTCCCTTGAAGGGAGCAGGTGAAAAGAGCCACAAGGCCGGCAACTCTGTACTCCTGAAAAAGAGGAGCCAGGCTAGAACTGTATCTATCTAGGGATGTTATGAGATGAAAGGAGATAATAGGTGTAAAGTATTTTTCATACCTTAAAATACTATATAAGTAACAGTTATTATTGCTTGCTGTACTTCTGTAGTCTTCAGCTTCTGGTCTGGCGAGAAGTTAATTGCCTGAGTCTTTTCCTGCATCCCTGCTTAGTTCAAGCAATTTTTTTTACAGATTAATATAGGGGTGTGCTGGTAACAACCAGGCAGGGGGAAGGATGGGGGATGCATGCATAAACTTTTAAGTTTAATCTGCATTGTCAGCACTTTAATTCTAGAAATCTACAAAACAATGATCAGCACTTTAATTCTAGAAATCTACAAAATAATAAATCAAGCCCTGATTTATAGTGGATTTCTGATACATAAATGTTCTCATTGGGAAAAAAATTTAATTTATTTTATTTTTAATTCTGAGATGAAGCATTTTCATACCATAGTATAATAAAAAAGATTGCACATGAAGCTGCTATTATGTACAACTTGCTCTTTCTTTTAAATATGTAATAAAGTTATTGTGTGAATTTCTTTTTTTCTTCCCTTCCCCCTCCCCCCAGAGATAGCTATCAGTAGACATATATATGTATATCCACACATACATACATGTATGCATATATGTATAGCTATAATGTGTTCATGTGTGTACACATATGTATATACACATATGTAAAATCATTCTATTTATCATTTCTTTCTCTGGATGCAGATAACATCTTTCTTCATATATCCTTTATAATTAATTTGGGTATCCATGACTGTCAAAATAACTTATCTGCTCAAAGTTGTCCTTAAAATGACATTGCTATTACTGTATACAGTGTTGTCTTAGTGCTGCTCAGTTGGCTCTTCAGAATTTACAACAGCTCTTAAAATGAATTAGAGCTGGCTCCAGCACGCTCTTCTCTTTATCTGTCCCTCTAAACCTTTCTGGCCTAGAGATATAATAAGTTCAGAGCAAAAAGCTGGTTACTAGTCATTATGTCTTGGGTTGGAGCGGGGAGATAACCCAAGCTTCCAAACATTGGCTTGACCTCTTCCTACCAAATGTTGGTTATGCAAAAAAAAATCACAAATAACAAATAGCAACTTAACTTATCTATAGAAGTCAACAACAAATGAGAAATGGAAAAGCTATAAAGATTAGAATATACCAAAAAATACAGAGAGTAAACGGACTCTCCCTCTGGGAGGGAAATAGCTCAACTAAGAGAGAGGCCTCAATCTCCATCAAGGTGAACATCCCCAAAGTTCCTTGGGAAGAAAGCAAGAAATCGGAAATATATTGGGGAAATGAATTGGGACTTATGTATAGGTTTCCCCTTACATGTTTTTAAAGAGAGTCTTTCTTTTCTCCTTCCTAGAGTTGGACCTGAAAAAGAGTCTAGAACCACATATGTTTCTATTGAGGGAGAATAAAGAATATCTCCTTTCCAACACTGATGAGTCAATACTGAATTTGATACAGGTATACAGCTACATTTGCATTCTCTCCATTAGGAAAATTTCATTAAATATGATCTAGCTAGGAATTTGGGTTACATCCACTTTGCTTTTATTTTTAAGTATATAATAAACTCAACATATAACTTTCAAAGTTGTCTTTGTCTCTGATTTTGTCTGACCTCTCTACTGTTTTCTTCAATATATTTGTATAAAAAGCTCCAATGGCCCCTTCCTTCCTTCCTTCTTTCCTTCCTTCCTTCCTTCCTTCCTTCCTTCCTTCCTTCCTTCCTTCCTTCCTTCCTTCCTTCCTTCCTTCCTTCCTTCCTTCCTTCTTTCCTTCCTTCCTTCTTTCCTTCCTCCCTCCCTCCCTCCCTCCTTCCTTCCTTCCTTCCTTCCTTCCTTCCTTCCTTCCTTCCTTCCTTCCTTCCTTCCTTCCTTCTTTCCTGTCTTCCTTTCTTTCCCCTAACTCTTCTCCCCACCCCCACATATACATATATGCATGCACACACATGCATACATATACATTTGAAAAAAGAAAAACAAAATTCTTGTAGCAGATATGCATAATCGAGCAACATAAATTTCCAAAATGATTGAGTATGAAAACATATGTTTTATTTTGTATCTTGAGTCTATCACTTCTCTTCAAGGACATGGGTTGCATACTTCATCAATGATCCTCTAGAATTGAGGTTAGTCATTAAGTAAATAAGAATTTTTAAATCCTTCAAAGTTTTTTTTAATCCTAATATTGTTAGTGTATAAATTGTTCTCTTGGTTCTACCCACCTCATTCTACTTCCATTCATACAAGTCTTCCCTATTTTCTCTGAAACCTCCTTCATCATTTCTTATCGGTTAGAAATATTCCATTACACTCATATATTTTCATTTGTTTAGTCATTCCCCAATTGATGGGATCTACCTTAATTTCTAGTTCTTTGCTATTTCAGGAAGAGCTACCATATTTTTGTACCTCTGGGTCCTTTTTCTATGGCAGGCCTGTTGTGTTCCTCACAAGATCTGATTTTGATGTCATTTACCATTATAATTCTCCTCCTTTCACTTTGCTCCAGTTTTCTAATATCATTTTCAAAATGTGATATTTATAGGGAGAAAGTACCTGAATAAGAATAACTAATATTTTGAAGTTTGCAAGGTGATTTGTTAAAAAAATCTTATTTAAGACTTACAAACATTAATAAAGTATTATCATACAGATTTGGAAGATGAGAAAACTGAAGTTGGTGACTCAGATACATTAATTTACTTCCCTGTGGTTATATTACCAGTAAATGTTAGATATCTAATCTAGTAAATATCCAATCTAGTAAAAATTTCCAAATGGTACCAGAACAAATAATTATCAAGAATTTCAGTGAGAAACTATAGTAATTTTATTTTTATCAACCCCAGAAGTTCACCAAAAATCAGGCAGAAGTCCAAATGTAATAAAAAACAAGTAAAGGAAATCTACCAGAAAAGCCAATTGCAGCCCATGCAAACAAGACTGATGCCTCTGAGCATGACCATAGAAAGACCAGAGGTAGGTTACCTCTAGGCACTAGGACTTTGAGCTTCTACAAGAAAGTACTGGGGTGGTCAGACAACCACAACATGGACTTTAGAATAGCTGGGAACAGACAGCTATAACAGGGCTATCTCCAAATCATGATTTCTGGGGTTCCAAATACTCTGTCCTGAGATACCATTGAGAGCCCTAAAGTTTTGAACCTCAGTGATTCCTTGGAGCTTAAAACCTACAAGCACTCAGTATAGACACATACTGGGATGTGAAGGGCAGGGCAGGACACGGGTGACCTAGGGAGAGACAAAGCCTGGCCAACTGTCTTGTAACAGTGAGCAAAATCAAGTTCTGATACAAATCCCCAGTTCAGGAACTAAGGCTGAAAATATGGGTAAACAAAATAAGACATGGACCATGATAAGAATAATTCTGAATTCTGAGATACCAAAAAAAAAAATTCAACCTTGAAGAAGATAAATAACTCTGCATCAAGCATGAGCAGAAATTAAAAGGAATAAAATGGACTTTCCACAAAGTTTACAGAAATACCTAGAAGAAATGAAATGAGAGGAAAAAAAATGGAAAAAGAAAGGAAACAAAATCTCTAGAAGAAAGATATTGGAAAAGAATCAATAAGTTAGAATAGAAAATTAAAAACCTTACCAAAATATTGGACACTGATAATTAGAAAATAGAAAATACAAATCAATGATTCCATGGGACAACAAGAAATATAAGAACAAAATCAAAAGATTTTTTTTAAATGAAAAGCAAGTAAGGTATATGTTATCAAAACAATAGACTTAGAAAACAGATCAAGTAGAAATATTTTAAGAATCATCAAACTCCCCGAAAATAATATTGAGAAATCTTGTATAACATACTTTTTAAAATCTTGAATGAAAAATTTAGGTCTTTCAAAAGCAGAGGACAAGGTACAGTTTAACACTTATTGATCACTTCTATAAAGAAATTCTAAATGGAAAAGGCCCAGAAATTGGAGCCCAAATCCAGAGCTTCTAGATCAGAGAAAACATATTGCAAACAGCCAGGAGAAACAGTCAGAATCACGTAAAACCTGCTAATTTCTAATATAAACAAGAGGATATCTTGTAATATAGTGTTCCAAAATGCAAACTATATTGACTAACTGACAAGAGTAACTTACCCTACAAAGCTCAGTAAAATCCTACAAGGGGAAAATAGATTTTTAGTGGAAATAAGGACTTTAAAGGATTCTTGATGAGAAAAGCAGAGCTGAGTAGGAGCTTTGAGTGAAAACAAAGAAGTCAAGAGAAACTAGGAAAAGTAACTTTATATGAGCAATTCTAAGGAGCTGTATAATATCAAAACACTAACATTTTAATAGGGATAGAAAAAGCAAGTGTCCCTTTAGAAGCTTAACTTCATTAAAGGGTATTAAGAGAGTTAAACAGAGGATGTGGGAGTGGGTTGCTTCTGTCCTGTGGAATTTAAAAGGAGAAAGAGAAGGGAGAGTAAAAGGTACACAGTGATAGAATGGAGGAGTTAGAACTTACTATTTTCCATAATTGAAGTTTGTGAGGAGAGTATAACAGAAAGGAGGAAGCAGGCTTCATATGGACTTCATTTAACTGAATTGGACAAAGGATAGTTTAGCACACACATATATAAAGACTTTTATACATAATATAAAGACTTTATATATACTTATATATAATATATATGTAGACTTTATAAAGACTTTTATATATAATATAAAAATACATCAAATCAAGAGTAGGGTTAAAAAGGAAGATAAAGCAGGGAGGATAATATTATTGCTATATTTATGAAGGGTAATTTTATTTTTCTGTCAGAAAATGACAAAAGAAATAACTTGAGAGACTCTTGAGAAGCTTTATACAGAATGAAGTGAGAAGAATCAGGAGGACAATTTCTGTAGACAACAATATTGTAAAGAAAAAAAAAACTTTGAATAGCTTAGAACTCTGCTGCAAAGACCCATTAGACTGAAGCGTTTACTCACCTCCTAACAAAGAAATGATAGATTCAAGGTGTAGAAAGTGACATATACTTTCAGACTTGGCCACTACAGATTTGTTTTTCTTGACTATATTTATTTCTAGTAGGATTTTCCTTCTATTTTTAATTTGAGAGCATTTGGGGGAGAGACGAAGGTTCACAATAGTGATATCAAATAAAAGAAAGAGGGCCATTGAAAAAAAGTTTTAAATGTACAAAAGAGAATAGAAGACAGTTCAGAAGGAAGCATAGATAAGGGCAGATTTTAAAGTATTATGTTAAATTTATTATATATATATGTAGTATGTACTAAAGGTTAATAATTTCACATGCAATCCTTTTTAAAATTTTAATTTTATATGGAAATGATAACGGCAGGGCTTGTTAAATTCAGAATAAATAAAATTGTTAATTTTTTTAAAAAGAAAGAGTTGTGGTCAGAAAAATTCAGGTGAACTCCAAGCTTTCTAGAATCCTATTCCATCACTATGAAAAGAATGATTTGTGCTCACAACATGGACTTGCATACACATACACACTCGCACACAGTGAAACCATTGTTCTTCCATGAATATTTTTTTTTGTCATCCATCTCATCTTTGCATCCTTCTCTGTGTATTCGGGCATAATTATTCTTGCTTTGCTAGCTAGACTCTGCAGTCCTCTGGAGTGGAGCAGATGTCAGCGGCTCTGAAAGATCCCATTCCATTACATGGCAGAACAAATGAGGATGTCAAAAAAGACTCTTCAACTAACAAGGAAACAGAGTAAAGAGACAAAAAGAATAAAGCCTTTGGAGACCATCAGACTCACTCTGATTAGATCTTATGCTAACATGATGCCCACTCTGCGTGCTAACGGTGATTTAATATATTTAAAACGGTACAGGGGAAATAAGTCATGGGGAAGACAGGGGAAAAAGAAAAGAATTTCTTCTTCCTTAGCAGGAGAGATTAACATGATTTGAGCTCTTTTTGAAAATGTGACTGCAGCATCAGATTATGAATAAGGTCCCAAACTATTTCCCTACTTTGCCTGCTAGGATATTACCTACCTCACAGAATGGTTATCAGAAAATCGCTTTGCAAACTATAAAGTGCTATATAAATGGGAGCTGTTATATTAGTTAGTGACAGCGTCCTTGGCAGCTCCATGACTGATGGGGCCTGTACAAACGAATTAGCTGCTGAGGAGAAAGTGATACTACCGTTATAATGGAATGTCAGCTTCCCCATGGGGAGGGGGGGACAGGGTGAGGATAGACTGTCAATGTGTCCTTATTTTAGTTAAGGAGGGGCATTATAATATAGAAATACTTCTCTTATCCAGGAATCACTGATCTGGCAACTTCAATCATCTGGAACACAGGCAAATCAAGGGGTCATTGATCTAGCAACTTCAAATTATCTGGAACACGGGCAAATCTAGGGGGTTATTGATATGGCAACTTCAATTATCTGAAACATAGCCCTAAATCTAGGACTAAGGGATGGGGGGGGCAGATCTCTGAATATTCAAAATAATATTCTGAAGTCCATGGACTAAAATTCATGAACTACTTCTTGAAAAGCCTCAAAACTCTTACTATTTGATCTTATTCCAAATACAATTTAAAGAATGAAGGATAAGTTTTAGAGATTTTTTTAATTTAACTTTTTATATTCATTTTCACAAAATTTTGGGTTCCAAATTTTCTCCCCTTTTCTCCCCTCCCCCCACCCCATACACCGAGCATTCTAATTTCCTCTATCACCAATCTCTTCTATCATCCCTCCCTTCTCTTATCCCCATCTTCTCTTTTGTCCTGTAGGGCCAGATGACTTTCCATTCCCCATTAACTGTATTTCTTATTTCCTAGTAGCAACAACAATACTCAACAGTTGTTCCTAAAACATTGAGTTCCAAATTCTTCCCATCCCTCATTCCCCACCCATTCCCTTTGGGAAGGCATGCAATTCAATATAGGCCCTATCTGTGTAGTTTTGCAAATGACTTCGATAATAGTCGTTTTGTGTAAGACTAACTGTATTTCCCTCCATCCTATCCTGCCCCCCATTGTTTCTATTCTGTCTTTTAATCCTGTCCCTCCCCGAGTGTTGACTTCAAATTGCTCCCTCTTCCCATTGCCCTCCCTTCCATCATCCCCCTCCCCTTGCTTATCTCCTTCTTCCCCATTTTTCTGTACTGTAAGATAGGTTTTCATACCAAAATGAGTGTGCATTTTATTCCTTCCTTTAGTTGAATGTGATGAGGGCAAATTTCTTGTTTTTTTTTCTCAGCTCTCCTCTTTTTCCCTCCGCTAAAAAGTCTCCTGCTTGCCTCTTGAATGAGATATAATTTACCCCATTCCATTTCACCCTCTTTCCTCCCACTACATTTCTCTCTCATCATTTCCCTTAATTTCTTTTAAGATATGGTCCCATCCTATTCAATTCACTCTGTGCTCTCTATCTCTGTATGTGCATACATGTGTGTATGTGTGTGTGCGTGCATGCATGTACATGTGTGTGTGTATGTGTGTGTGTTCCCACCAACTACCCAGATACTGAAAAGTTTTAAGAGTTACAAATATTGTCTTTCCATGTAGGAATGTAAACAGTTCACTTTTGGTAAGTCCCTTATGACTTTGCTGTTTACTTTTCCAGGCTTCTCATTCTTGTGATTGAAAGTCAAATTTTCTTTTCAACTCTGGTCTTTTCATCAAGAATACTTGAAAGTCCTCTATTTCATTGAAAGACCATATTTTCCCCTGAAGTATTATACTCAGTTTTGCTGGGTAGGTGATTCTTGGTTTGAGTCCTAGTTCCTTTGACTTCTGGAATATCTTATTGCACGCCCTTCGATCCCTTAATGTAGAAGCTGCTAGATCTTGAGTTATCCTGATTTCCACAATACTGGAATTGTTTCTTTCTAGCTGCTTGCAAGATTTTCTCCTTGACCTGGGAATTCTGGAATTTGGCCACAATGTTCCTAGGAATTTCTCTTTTTGGATCTCTTTCAGGCGGCAATCAATGGATTCTTTCAATATTATTTTGCCCTCTGGTTGTAGAATATCAGGGCAATTTTCCTCGATAATTTCATGGAAGATGATGTCTAGGCTCTTTTTTTGATCATGACTTTCAGGTAGTCCCATAATTTTTAAATTGTCTCTCCTGGATCTATTTTCCAGGTCAGTTGTCTTTCCCATGAGATATTTCACATTATCTTCCATTTTTTCATTCTTTTGGTTTTGTTTTATGATTTCTTGGTTTCTCAGAAAGTCATTAGACTCCATCTCTTCCATTCTAATTTTGAGAGAACTATTATCTTCAGTGAGCTTTTGAACCTCTTTTTCCATTTGGCTAATTCTGCTTTTGAAAGCATTCTTCTCCTCATTGGCTTTTTGAACCTCTTTTGCCAATTGAGTGAGCCTATTTTTCAAGGTGTTATTTTCTTCAGCATTTTTTGGGGTCTCCTTTTGCAAGGTATTGACCCGTTTTTCATGCTTTTCTTGCATCTCTCTCATTTCTCTTCCCAGTTTTTCCTCCACCTGTCTAACTTGATTTTCAAAATCCTTTTTGAGCTCTTCCATGGCCTGAGCCCACCGGACATCCACCTGGGGTGTCTGGGATACAGAGGCCCCACCCTCCATATCTTTCCCTGATAGTAAGAATTGTTCCTTGTCATCAGAAATGACAGGTGGGAACATCTGTCCTCCAAGAAAGTAGCTTTCTATGGTCTTATTTTTCTTCCCTTTTCTGGGCATTTTCCCAGCCAGTTACTTGACTTCTGAGATTCCTGTCCACCCCTGCCTAGACCCACCCAGCTAGTGCTTGGGGTCTGAGATTCAAATAGGCTTTCTGCGGCAGGTGTGGCTTCTATTCAATGTGAGCTTAAGTTCTGGTGCTGGGGTGGGGGCAGGGCCGCCTCCCCGGCTCAGTTCCCTCAGGTGGTTTATGCAGAGACCTTCAATAATGAAGATCCTGCCTGCTCGGGGAGTCCCGGGCCGCCACCGCTGCCTCTGCTGCTGCCTCCGCCGCTGCCTCCCAAGGGGGCCCGAGCCATGGAGACACCCCACTCCCCTCTTGGCCAGCCCAGATGTCTCTCTCACTGACCTGTAGCGTCTGTGGGCGGAGGGACCTTCCCGGCTGCCGGAGGTTCTGTCCCTGAAGCCTGCTTGGATCAGCTCCTCTCAGCCGCCTGGCCAGGGCAGGGCTGGACTCCACTGTCTGGGGTGCGATGGACCCTGGGGACCACTCTCCAGGGCTCTCTGGAACGGAAATCTCTTCCACTGTGTTTCTGCGCCCTTTCAGTGCTTCAGAATTTGTGGGGAGTTCTTCTTGCAGGAAATGTATGGGCTGTGGGTTTGGAGCTAGCATACGTGAGTCTTTCTACTCCGCCATCTTGGCTCCACCCCATGAAGGGTAATTTTTTCCAACCTACAGCATATAAGAAATAGATAATTGGAAGGGAACAGTTGTGAAGGCTGCTGGAGGTTGGTGACTTTGAGGAGGGAAAATTTTGGAGCATTTGAGAAATTGAAGGGGAAAAGGAAAAAGATAACTACTAAATCATCATTGATTGCAGAAATGCAAATTTAAACAACCTTGAGATAAAATTTTACACTTCTCAGATTGGCTAAAATGATTAAAAGGGAAAGTGACAAATGTTGGAAGGGATGTGGAAAAATTGGGATACTAATACACCATTGGTAGAGCTGTGAAATGATCCAACATTTTGGAGAGTAATCAGGAATTATGCCCAAAGAGTTCTTAAAGTGCCTATACTCTTTGACTCAGTAATACTAGTACTAGGTCTGTTTCCAAAGATGATTAGGGAAAAAGGAAAATAACCTTTATGTTCTAAAATATTTATAGCAGCTTTGTATGTGGTGGCAAAGAACTGCAAATTATAGGAAAGTCCATCAATTAAGGAATGACTGAAGACGTTAGGTTATATGATTGTGATGGAATATTACTGTGTACTAAGAAATGATGAGCTAGATGATCTTAGAAAAACATAGGTTTGCAAGAAATAATGAAGAGCCAAATGGGCATAACCAAGAGAACATTCTTGCAAACCCATATCTTTAGCCTTTCGAAATATTGTCTTTTCCAATCTCTACTCCTTTATTTTGGTACTTATTGAATTGTGTATGATACTGACTGTGGTCCCTTACTAAATAATTATTTTTGGTTGCTTACCTATTTTTCCTTTGACCTGGATGCTCTGAATTTTGGCTCTAATGCTCTTGATAATTTTCATTTAAGGATTTCTTTCTAGAATTGACTGGTGAATTCTTTCTATTCATTTTGCCCTCTTGTTCCAATATGTCAACAGTTTTCTTTCATGATATTTTGAAATATAATTCCAGGCTCTTCAGAGGGGATGGAGATGGCTTGCAGGTAATATTCTCCTTGGATTCTTTTCCAGATCAGTTTATATCTATATTTATATCTATCCACATATATGTATGTATAATTAATCTCAGATACCTTACATTTTATTTTTTTTTAATCTTTTCACTTGGTTTTAATATTTCTTGTTTTCTCATGGAGTTTTTAAGTTCTTTTTACCCTATTCTAATTTTCAAGGAATCTGTTATTTGGCTAGGGTTTTTTATTCATTGTGCTAAGCTGTTAATTCTCTTTCCACATTTTCTTTCACCACTCTCATTTCTTTTCCAGTTCTTTCTTCTGGAATTCTCATTTCATTTATGACATTATTATGCTCTTTCTTCATTTCTTCCGGGAATCCTAACTGATCATGTGGCTAAGCTGTCACTGTTTTTGAGGCTGTACTTGTAGGTGTTTTGGAGATATTTTCCTTTACTTCTCCCTCCCTCCTAGATTGGGACTTTGTGTTAGAGGCAGGACTCTATACACTTCTGGTAGAACAATTTCTTTTGTATGTATGGTCCTGACATGTCTAAATTGAGTTCCTGTTACTGCATTCTCTTGATACTGAATACTGCATTCTTCAAGGTTCACAGGGTGACTCAGGGAAAGGAGCTGCAAACTTTCAGTAAGACTGACATGGGGCATGTTCTGATGATTAACTATCTGGACTTTTCTGGCTCCAGACCTATGTTTGAGCTTAAGAAAGACTTGTAGACATACCCAATAGTCATCGGCTGGCCCCAGTCAACCAATATTTATTAAGTACCTATTTTATGTCAAGAGTTTTGCTAAGCACCGGGGCTCAGCACAAAAAGAAGCAAAAGACAGTCCCTGCCTTCTAAGAGATTATAATTTACAGTCTATAATTTAAAATATGCAAACATGTATTCAGAGCAGACTGTTTGCAGTATAAATAGAAAGTAATTAGCAAAAGGAAGACATTGGCATTAAGTTGGGGGAGGCTTGCTGTAGAAGGTAGGGTTTTAATTGAGATTTAAAGGAAGTTAGTGAAGGCAGTAGGTAGAGAAGAGGAAGGAGAGTACTCTAGGCACTGGGGACTCTTAGTGAAATGCCCAAAGCTGAGAAATGGAATGTCTTGTTCCTTGATCAACCAGAAAGCCAGTGTCACTGGATTAGAATATATGTTGAGGAGGAAGATATAAGATTAGAAAGGTAGGAGGGGACAAAGTTTACGTAGGGCTTTGCATGTCAAATGGAGCAAATACAAAATGCTCCTTTTGGAAACAATAAAAAGCCACTGGAGTTTTTTGAGTAGGGAGGTGACATTTCTGACCCTGCATTTTAGGAAAATCACTTTTATGGTTGAATGGAAAATGGATTGGAATGAGGAAAGACTTGAAGTGGGCAAACTCACCAGCAGGCAATTGCAATAATCCATGTGTAAGTTGATGGGGGCCTGCAATAGGATGGTGGCAATGTCAGAAGAGAGAAGGTGGTAAATCAACAGGCCTTGGCAACATCTTGGATATGGGGGTGAGAGAGATTGAGGAATCCAGAATGACTCCTAGCTTGTGAGCCTGCAGGATTGGAAAGATGCTGCTGCCCTTTATAGTAACAGGGGGAAAGGGGGAGGGGGAGGCTATGTCCATAATACTTGTCATGTACAATGGATTCCTCAGATCAAGAAGTTCAAACGGTCCCTTTAGTTAAAAAACATCCAACAATCCCTATGTGAAAGGCAGTGCACAATGTCTTCCAGGAAAGTAAAGGTAGCTAAAAACTGCCAACAAGGAAACTAAATGCAATGAGTAAATTTTTCCCTGGAGTCTCAGGAGCTCTTTGCCAATATCCTAAAACTGTTTTTATATTCTCCTTGCTTAAAAAATCCACAACCAGCTCCCAAATCAATTCACCTGTAAGTAAAATGAACCCAAACTATCCAAGTTCTGCTCCATAAAGTCCTTGCTTATATCAGCCATTGGGGGACTGAGGGGGTTAACTCAGCCTTCCCAGTGTCATTAGTTCACTGGCTTACAACACCAAGAAAGTGAACAGAGGTTCAAATACCTGCTTATTCCTGAATAGTCCTGTGCTCTATATGACCCAAGACCACATTAGCTTTTTCACTTTCAACATCATAGTACTGACATATCAGGTTTTCAGTCCACTAAAGCTCTCTTACCTTTTAGAGACAGCTGTCTATATTTCTACCATCTACACTTGTGAAATTGGTGGTTTTTTAACCTGAGAGTAAGACTTTAAATTTCTCCCTAATGAATTTCATCATAATATATTAAGATCATTTGAATCTTTATTTTTTTTCTTCCATGTCTTAGTGGTCTCCCCCTAGGTTTCTGTCATCTGCTTAATAAGAATGCCATTTATGCCTTTGCTGAAGTTATTGGCAACTATGTTAAACAGCACAAGATGAAGTAAAAATTCCTGGGGCACATTACTGGAGACCTTTTGCCATCCCAGATTGGATACTGAGTAATTAAGGTGTTCATTAAAAAGTCATTAATGACTTCTTCAACCTGTCCATTCCCTCAATTTTAAATACCATTTTGTCCTTCATCAATCTCTCCATCATTTTCACAGGAAGACAGCCATATTGTCAAATTATTTGCTAAAATTAAGGTAAATTATGTTTATAGAATTCTCTTGATCTACTAGTGTATCAACTCTGTCAAAAAAGGAAATAATCTTGGCCTGGTGTGACTTGTTCTTGATGAAGCCTTGGTGATTCTTTCTAGACATTCTAAAGACATTCATTAACTAGCTCTTCAATGGTCAATTCTAAAATTTCCCCAGGAATCAAAGCAAATCTGATTGGCCTGTGGTTTTCAACTCTGTTGGGAATATCAACTTGGCTAGAGTGAAGAGAAGAAATTAGAGAAGGGAGAGGTGGGAAGTAGGACAATCAGTTAGGAGGCTATTATAATAGTCTACATAAGAAGTGAAAGGGTTTGGAGGGTAAGGGTTCTTTTCCCTACAGAAGTGTTTCTTTCTCACCGGCTTGATTCTCCTCTCTACTGCCAGACATTCAAACATGTCAGGTCCAAAATGGCTTGACATTTTAAAGACATTTTACAAGAGATGGCAAACCAATCCAAAAATACTTCCTGTGCAAGATCCTTCCAGTTCACCAATGGTTTTCAAAGACATCTAAACTGATTAAAGATTTTTCTACACTTAATTTAAAGCCCATGATTTAAAAAAAATCAATACACAATCTTACCTGTCAAGTTATAGAATCTTTACACTTACTTTAAGTGGGGTGGGGTAATTTAATTAATTATTTCATTCATCCTCTACCCTTATACTTAGCTGTCCTTGTGAACCTCAAATCATCCAGAGCATAGGTACTCTTGATACCATTTTTATGGGACCAATATTTCATGTATGTGTATATTTATGTGTGTATGTCTATATCTATCTGTCTATCTATGTTGGTGAGGCCTTTTTTTTATCTCTTCAAATAATTGCCCTTTTGCCCCCTCATTGGAATTATTTCCCTTTGTGTCTTCAGAAATTCATTCTTGACAGTTTTCTATACTGTGTGGACTCATTCCCCCCATAGCATTTTAATCTATGGCATCTCGTATATCTTTCTCTGAACTTTTGAAATCTGCTTTCCCAAAAATCTAGACTGTGGCCCAGACTATATCTGACTTTCCTCTCCTCTATTACAAATTCTAGGAGGGAATGGTTACTTCCTCCCATGTTCCCATCATTTCCATTCTCTCAATCAGCTCTTTCCAGTTAATGAGAATCAGATTGAAAAAAGCACTTCCCCTTGTTTGTTTCTTTCCCTTTGGAATGATGAAATTATTCTTAAGGTAAATTGAGAAGTCATTAGCTGCTCTAGACTGAACTCCAGCAGATGTAGGGATAATCAGAGTTCCTCATCACTGCAAGATATGCCAGGCTTCTGATCAGTTTTCCAACTCCTTATCTATATCCTCTTTCTTTCCAGGTGGTTTGTCTTTTCTGTTTCTCCCTCCATTCATCTTCAGTGAATTGCTCTTTATTATGTTCCACCTCTCATTCTAGAATTTCTTCACCTGAATATATACTCTCTTTAAAAAATTTTGTTTCCTTTGAGTAAAGTAAAGTAAAGCCATTTAAATTGATATCCCAGGCATAAACTTCATTCCAGCAAGTTTCACTGATATCTATGGGGTCATATTCACTTCTTTGAATTATGATGTCTAGTTCCTCTTGCTTTTGCCTTAATTTAGGGCATTTGAGGTCATGAGTATTACTTTTTAGGATTTTTCTCCATTGAAATTCTTAGCATCTCAACTCTAATTCTCCTAACTAAATTGTAACTAATTTCTACAGTAGCAAGCTTGGCAGATATGCCCAGGCAGTTATTTATTTCTCTCACCTTCTTCATAGTAGTACTTTAAAAATTAGATTTGCAAGACATCAAGCAAATATATTCTTACTGGTTTTCTTTGAATTCATTACATCCTTGACCAGGAGTCTGTAGTTCCTATATTTTAAGACATAATTTGGCAATCCAATTCCTATTTTCAGTAATTATCCTACTAGCCAGGAATAATCCAAGAGATTAAATCTTTTAACAACCTGAACCATTAATAAAAAGACATGAAGAGACTTCAGATGGTTCACAATCCAGGATACCTTAAGTCCACAGGAAGTAGATCAAGGACAAAATACCAAGGACAACACAGAAGAAGCAAAGTATAGCAAATAGAGTTAGAGCATTTCAGCTCAAATCAGAGTCCATTACTTACTACCTGAATGACTCTGGATAAGTCATTTAAGTATTCTGTGCCTCAGTTTACTTATCTGTAATGTGAAGAACCTGAGCTAGCTGACCTTTAAAGTTGTCTTCTAGTTCCAAGTCTGTCATCCGACAAGTAATATTTCCTGGAGACAAGAAAGTCTAGGTTCAAATTTCACCTCTGTTACTGTGTTCCATCACTTTATGAATATAGCAAGTCCCTTAATTTCTCATAACCTTGGATTCTTCAACTATAAACTAGGAATAAAAACATCCATAGGGCTAATCTCATAGGATTGTTGTCAGTCTTTAGAAAGAAATGTATCTAAAGTGATTTTTAAACCCTAAATTGCTGCATCAATCACGGTTATTATCATGACTGTGTGGTACAGAAAAACTCTCAATATTTTGACAGGATTTGTCTACTCGAGACTTTGACATCCCTAGACTGCTTTAGAAGAACAAAACAAAACAAAAACACAAGTTCTCATGTCTGGTGACACTGTAGAGTAAATCTCTGTACTTGCCATGTGGCTTAGCCCACACAAAGACTTCGAATGGGCAATACCAGCAGACAAAGAAACTTCTTCGGTATACAGGAGATTGAATGACAGAAAGACATCAAATGAGTGGATATCCCTTTATGCAACAACTGTCTTTCAGAAAAGTTGCATGTCCACTGATTTTCGTAAATCAAACCTATTTTCTAGTGATAAAACATTTACAAGATCATGATATCAAATGACTTTCACTCATCTTCAAATGGTAGTGGTATTTAATATTTTGCTTCCTTTCTCTGACCTTTTCATTCTCAGTCCAACCAAGCTCTTTGAACTTTCCTAACACAGTAAGGGGCATCTAGGTAGTGCCATAGGGGATAGAATGCTGGGCCTGGAGTCAGGAAGACTGGTCTTCCTGAGTTCAAATCTGGCCTCAGAAATTTCCTAGCTGTGTGACCCTGGGCAAGTCACTCAACCCTGTTTGTCTCAATTTCTCATCTGTAAAATGATCTGGAGAAGGAAATAATGAATCATTCTAATATCTCTTCCAAGAAAACCCCAAAAGGGGTCATGATAAATCAGATATAACTGAGCAACAGCAACGATGATGATGGCAACTACTACTACTACTGCTACTACTTCATTTTGAGGATGAGGAAATAAACCAAGAGAGGAGCTGATTTGTTCAGGATTATGTAGCTAATTTTTTCTTTTTTGGTTCTCAGTTTCCTTGTCTGTAATATGGGATGGGATGTAGAGTGATCTCTAAGTTTCTTTTCAGATCCAAATACTATGATCCCATGACTCTTAAAAAAAGATTAGGACTGTTTGGTTCCACCATAAAAAATGCATTCATATTTATTTGTCTACGCACTTCTGTTTCTGTATGTATGTATGTATGTATGTGTATACATATATATGCACATACATATATGTGTGTATTGGTACATATATGTATACATATGTGTGTGCATGCAAGTATTTAATATATACACATACACAGGAATACCTTTCTGAAAAAAAGCCTAATATACAAAAATCTGAATTTACCAGAAGAAAAATTCTTAGATGAATATTCATTTTATTACCAAGGATTCATTTCTGAACTACTAGGCTTCATATTCCATTCAGTTATTCCCCAAAAAACCAGAACTTAGCTGAGTATCTTGCCATTTGCCCTTCTGTTACTCTGTGGAGACCTCTTATCCCCACCTGGAACAGTATCCCCTGTGGATTTTCAGAGATCATGCACCACTCCCTGGGAGAGCTGAAACACTCTGTTTTGCAACTCCAGTCAAGGACTGAGTGAATTTATTTTGGGATAGTCTTAAAAGACTACTAAAGTTCAACAAAATGTGAGTGATCAGAGAGGAGGAGTCTTGCCAAAATAGGAAGCAGCTAGATGTAATTTCTGAGTGCAGGCTGTCTTGAGTTCAGTCTAACCTCAATATTTATTAGCTGGGTGACCCTTGGTAAGTCAATTAACCTTTTTCTTCTTCAGTTTCCTCATCTGTAAAATAAGGATAATAATAACATCTACCATTCAGGATTGTTATAAGGATAAATGAAGTAATATTTGTAAAACCCTTTGCAAACTTTAAAGTGCTAGCTGTCATTATTATGGTAACTAAGGAGGCAAGGAAGAAAAATATTTTGGCAGTAATACAAAGCCTCCACTGTCTCAAATTTTGTTCCCCTTTCCCTGTTGATATGAAAGTCTGCTGGGGAGAGTTGTTTTCTATTAGTTTAGGAAGGAGTGGAGACTTTTTTTATTGCTTAGATTTTCCTGTTAACTATGTTCGATTATGGCAGTTCAATTAAGTGCTTTATTATTGGAATTCTGGAGATTTGCCTATTCTATGACTAAACTCTGCACTGGTTGGGGACTGTAGTTGAGAATTCCCACACTAAAAGTAAGTGAAGTATGAAGAGCTCTGGGATGGTGTAAGAAATCCCTGTTATTTGTCCTCTACCCCCATTGCCCAATGCTCTTCAGCACATGGTCAAATTGTCACTGGTACTCAAAAAACTTTCAATGACTCTCTATGGCCTCCAAAAGAACATCAGCTCCTCATCTCAGCATTCAAAGTGCCTCTTCTGTCTCTAAAACGTGTGTATTATTGTCAGAAGGTTATTGTATATCCCTTCCTGATACCTTTATCAAAGGAGAAAGCCCATTTCATTGAGTTACAGAATCAATCAAGCATATGAACTATGTTCCAATATTTCATAGACATTCTACTAAATCAATCTGTCAAACTGTTTGAAGAGTGAAGTGATTTGAGTTATTAGAAGAAATCAGATGATGTGATGTCTTAGGATTGATTGAAAGAATTAGACACATTTACATATGAGTATGATTACGGATATCCAAGCATAGATGTATAGGTAAATGTACATGTGTGTATATTTATGTATGTATATAAACGTTTGTGTGTATATAGTTTTGTATATGTATATTGTATGTATAGACACACACTTATATCCATGCTTTCATGGGAGAGAGGAGGAGGAAGGGGAGGAAAGAACAAAGTAAAAAATGCATAGCAGAGAACAGAAAAAAACTTAGAAGGAAGCAAAGAAAAGATGGACAGCTCAGAATGCAATGTGTATTATTTCTTATACAGATTTTCTTGATATGGAAATTTTTTGCTGTACATTTTGAATTCTTTCTTACATTCTGCTGTGTACATGGCAATGCTTCTCCCCTCACCCCTTTTCTTATTTGGCATTTCAGTTTTAGTATTTAAGTTTAAAATATTTTTTTAAAAGAAGACTTAGACCTATACGTATCAAGGAAGGCTACTCCAGTTAGGATATTTTTCTACAACTGCTTCAGGAATAAAGCTTCAAGAAAACTTTGAGAATGACACTGTCTCTGGAGGCAGCAAAATGTAAGAGGGAGAGAGGGACAGAGTCAAGATGGTGGAGTAGAAGGATGGACCTGCTCTAGATCTACCCCTATAGCCCATAAAATACCTGTAAAAAATGACTCTAAACAAATTCTACAGCAGCAGAAGTCACAACATGACAGTGAAAGATACTTCCAGCCCAAGGCATCCTGGAAGGGTGACAAAAAGGGTCTATTGCATCAGATGCAGAGCAGACAGCTTGGCAAGGACAGGACTGGAGCAGGCCTTAGGGTGCATGGCATCCTTGGCAGATCCCTCAACCCACAAACACCAAAGGCAGCTTCAAAGGTCAGTGAGAAAGCATGTTCACCTGTGTGGGAAGGGAACGTGGTCTAGTCCCGGCAGTCCCAGGGTAGCAGCAGCTTCTGCAGCACAGCTTCCATTTTAGGAGCCCTCAGCCTAAAACCCTTAGGGGAATCACACAGCTGATCTTGATGTCTGCCCTGAGTGGTGGTCCTGGGGTGAGCAGGAGTGCTGACTGGCCTGGTGTAACTGGTGGTGACTCTGGAGAGGGAAATATACCAGCAGATCCTAGGCAGAACAGAGTGTTTGTGGTTGCTCACAGACAAGAGTACAGGCCAGGAGAAGAGTAACTCCTCTCCCTTGATTGTGCCACCTTGGAGGTGCCAAGAGTATACCTTCCTCTTGACAAAGTGTTCAAAAGTCAAGTAACTAGCTAGGAAAATTCCCAAAAAGGGGAAAAAAAATAAGACTATAGAAGGCTACTTTCTGGATGAACAGGTTTTTTCTTCCATTCTTTCTGATGAGGAAGAATGATGCATACCATCAGAGGAAGACTTAAAGTCAAGGCTTCTGCATCCAAGACCTCTGAAATAAATATGCAATGGTCTCAGGCCATGAAAGAGCTCAAAAAGGATTTTGAAAATCAAGTTAGACAGGTGGAGGAAAAACTGGAAAGAGAAATGAGAGAGATGCAAGAAAAGCATGAAAAGCCAGTCAATACCTTGCTAAAGGAGACCCCAAAAAATGCTGAAGAAAATAACACCTTGAAAAATAGGCTCACTCAATTGGCAAAAGAGGTTCAAAAAGCCAATGAGGAGAAGAATGCTTTCAAAAGCAGAATTAGCCAAATGGAAAAAGAGGTTCAAAAGCTCACTGAAGAAAAGAGTTCTCTTAAAATTAGAATGGAAGAGATGGAATCTAATGACTTTCTGAGAAACCAAGAAATCACCAAACAAAACCAAAAGAATGAAAAAATGGAAGAGAATGTGAAATATCTCACGGGAAAAACAACTGACCTGGAAAATAGATCCAGGAGAGACAATTTAAAAATTATGGGACTACCTGAAAGCCATGATCAAAAAAAGAGCCTAGACATCATCTTCCATGAAATTATCAAGGAAAACTGCCCTGACATTCTACAACCAGAGGGCAAAATAAGTATTGAAAGAATCCATGGATGACCGCCTGAAAGAGAATCCAAAAAGAGAAACTTCTAGGAACATTGTGGCCAAATTCCAGAATTCCCAGGTCAAGGGATAAATATTGCAAGCAGCTAGAAAGAAACAATTCCAGTATTGTGGAAATACAATCAGGATAACACAAGATCTAGCAGCTTCTACATTAAGGGATCAAAGGGAGTGGAATAAGATATTCCAGAAGTCAAAGGAACTAGGACTCAAACCAAGAATCACCTACCCAGCAAAACTGAGTATAATACTTCAGGGGAAAAAATGGTCCTTCAATGAAATCAAGGACTTTCAAGCATTCTTGATGAAAAGACCAGAGCTGAAAAGAAAATTTGACTTTCAAACACAAGAATGAGAAGAAGCATGAAAAAGTAAACAGCAAAGAGGAGTCATAAGGGACTTACCAAAGGTGAACTGTTTACATTCCTACATGGAAAGACAATATTTGTAACTCTTAAAACTTTTCAGTATCTGGGTAGTTGGTGGGACCACACACAGACATACACACACACATGTACACACGTGCACGCACACACACATACACACAAGCACACACACACAGAGACAGAGAGCACAAAGTGAATTGAATAGGTTGGGACCATATCTTAAAAGAAATTAAGGGAAATGGTGAGAGAGAAATGTAGTGGGAGGAGAGAGGGTGAAATGGAATGGGGTAAATTATATCTCATTCAAGAGGCAAGCACAGGAGACTTTTTAGTGGAGGGAAAAAGAGGAGAGCTGAGAAAAAAACATGAAGTTTACCCTCATCACATTCGACTAAAGGAAGAAATAAAATGCACACTCATTTGGGTATAAAAACCTATCTTACAGTACAGGAAAGTGGGGGAGAAGGAGATAAGCAAGGTGGGGGGAATGATGGAAGGGAGGGCAATGGGAGGAGGGAGCAATTTGAAGTCAACACTCAGGGAGGAACAGGATCAAAAGACAGAATAGAAACAATGGGGGGCAGGATAGGATGGAGGGAAATACAGTTAGTCTTACCCAACACGACTATTATCAAAGTCATTTGCAAAACTACACAGATAGGGCCTATATTGAATTTCCTGCCTTCCCAAAGGGAATGGGTGGGGAGGGAGGAATGGGGAGAATTTGGAACTCAAAGTTTTAGGAACAACTGTTGAGTATTGTTGTTGCTACTAGGGAATAAGAAATACAGTTAATGGGGAATAGAAAGTCATCTGGCCCTACAGGACAAAAGAGAAGGTGGGGACAAGAGAAGGGAGGGAGGATAGAAGAGAGGGCAGATTGGTGATAGGGAAAATTAGAATGCTTGGTGTATTGGGGTGGGGGGGAGGGGAGAAATGGGGAGAAAGTTTGGAACCCAAAATTTTGTGAAAATGAATGTAAAACGTTAAATAAATAAATAAATTTTAAAACATTAAAAAAAATTTTTAAAAAAGAAATTATCAAGGAAAACTGCCCTGATATTCTAGAATCAGTGGGTAAAATAAATATTGAAAGAACCCACCAATCACCTTCTGAAAGAGATTCAAAAAGAACAACTTTTCAGAATATTGTAGCCAAATTCCAGAGTTCCCAGATCAAGGAGAAAATATTGCAAGCAGCTAGAAAGAAATAATTCAAGTATTGTGGAAATACAATCAGGATAACACAGGATCTGGCAGCTTCTACATTAAGGGATTGAAGGGCTTGGAATATGATATTCCAAATATCAAAGGAACTAGGATTAAAACCAAGAAGAGCTTACCCAGCCAAACTGAGTATAATATTTCAGGGGGAAAAAAATGATCATTCGATGGCATAGAAGACTTTGATGAAAAGACCAGAGCTGAATAGAAAATTTGACTTTCAAACACAAGAATCAAGAGAAACATGAAAGGGCAAACAGGAAACAGAAATCATAAGGATTTTACTAAAGTAAAATAAATTTTACTAAAGAATATATGGAAAGATAATATTTGTAACTCTTGAAACTTTTCTCAGTATTTAAGTAGTTGGAGGGATTACACATACACACACATACACACACACACATACACACACATATAGACAGAGAGCACAAGTTGAGTTGAATAGGAAGGGATGGTATCTAAAAAATAAAATTAAGGGATGCGTGAGGAATATATTGGGAGGAGAAAGGAAAAAGTGGAATGGGGTAAATTATCTCACAAAAGAGGAAAGAACAAAAACTTTTTCAATGGAGGGGAAAAGGGGGGAGGTGAGAGGGAGAAAAATGATGCTCACTTTCATCACATTTGGCTTAAGGATGGAATAACATGCGCACTCAATTTGGCGTGAAAATCTATTTTACACTACAGGAAAGTAGTGGAGAAGGGGATAAATGGGGTGGGGGGATGATTGAAGGGAGGGCAAATGGGAGGAAGGAGTAATTAGAAGTAAACACTTATGGGGATGGACAACATCAAAAGAGAGAACAGAATAAATGGGGGACAGGATAGGATGGAGGGAAATAAAGTCTTGCACAACGTGACTGTTGAATTGCTTGCCTTCTCAGTGGGGATGGGTGGAGGGTGAGGGAGAGAAGTTGGAACTCAAAGTTTTAGGAATGAATGTTGAGAATTGTTTTTGCCTGCAACTAGGAAACGAGAAATACAGGTAACGGGATATAGGAATATATCTTGCCCTACAAGAAAAGAGAGAAGATGGAGATAAGGGAAGGGAGGGGTGTGCCAGTAGGGAAGTTTGCAGGAAGGGGTAATCAGCATGCATGGCATTTTGGGGTGGGGGAGGGGAGAGATGGGGAGAAAATTTGGAACTCAAAATTTTGTGGAAATGAAAGTTGAAAACTAAAAATAAATAAATAAACATTTTTTTAAAGTGTAAGAGGAAGAGCCACTCTTTGCCTTCCTCCTTCCACTAACTTCCTTTGGATTGTTAATAAACAAGAAAGTAACTGGGACCTGAGAGAAGATAAACTAGATATGCTAACAAAATGCAGCTTCAGAACTCTAAGCAGGTATTTCCCATCAGAGAAGTACACATGCAGGGAGAAAACATTGTGAGGAGTCCAGGAAGAAGAAATAGACTTTCATCCAACAAACAGCTCAAAGTTGCCTCTTTGGCTCCAAGTGCTTTCCAAGCTTGAGCCCACTTTCTCCTGAACTCTGTGTATACTTGCAGGAGAGTGTCTGCCAGACTTTTGGCAGGAATGTTTGAACAAACAGCAAATGCCTCCCAACGCTGAAAGATAATTAATATTGACTGATTGATTGAGGCCAGATAGATAATCAATGGGGAACATACCAGTGGAAGCTCATGACTAACAATACCAGAACACTTCACCCCTCATGATTACCCTAAGAACTCTGAGGGGGAAAGTAGTCAGCCATTTTCTAGAGCCCCAACCCACAAATTCAAGTGAGATTTGGAAAGTAACCCAAAGGAAGCACTATGCTATGTTCCTGTTTTTTAAAATAAAATTTTATTGCTATTTTTGTTTTTCTGGTGCCTAAACTTCTTCCTGTGCCATTGACCCCTCCCAGACTATATAGCATATTACAAAGAACTTTTGAGAGAAAAATAAGAAAAAAAATCAGCAAAAGCATTCAGTACATGGAAAAAAAATCTGAAAATATAGGCAATATTTCATACCTGTAGAACTTCCACCCCTGTAAAGTAGTGAGGGAGATGAGAATCGGGAGAAGGATATTCTAACATCTCTTCTTTGAGGACATAGTTTTAGTCTTTGTAATTTTACAATATTCATTTCAGTTGTTTTATGGTAGCAATTATTTCTAATTTACATCGTTTTACTTTTGTGTATGTTGTTTTCTTGATCCTACTTCACTTTACATTGTTTTTATTTCTTACAGCATAGTAATTAATATTCCATTGCATTCATGCACCAAAATGTGTTTAACTCCATCTCTCATAGTCAGTTTAGCTTAGTTCCTTACATAATCTTGTCCTACTAAGTTCATATTCACATTCAGTATTTAACTATACCTACTTCATGAATTTGTCAAGGGCTACCCTTCTCCATCCCCATCTAAGTTCAGTGACTGGAGCTGTAGAAGTCCAGACTACTTGAGAGCAGGCTAGGGACTAGGAATCAATCAGTTAGCATCACTTTGATTAAGGAAAACACCTGTTCACATACCATTGATGGTTCATTCTCTAGGACTCTCTCCAGATCTGGGAAATGGTCTTATTAATTCATTTATTTGCCTATTAGTTCATTCAAAAGGAAGACTATGAAAGAAATTCTTCATGGCTTTGACTTCAAACAATCAACATGTCCCTATTAAATATCTGCTATGTGCCAGTAACTGTACAAGGGGTTGGGAACAGAAAGATAAAAGCGAAACTATCCCCACCTGCAAGAAGTTTACAATCTATAATGATAATTTTTAAAAATCTAAACCCAATTCAAATGTTACTTCTTCTGTGAAGTTAATGAACCTTGTATAAATCTGTATTTGTCCCTCTTTTATACACTTATGGTTACTTGTATAAGTGTTGTATCCTCCTAACAGGACACCAGAAGTTACCAGGACCATCTGTCTTGCTATTCATTGAGCATGCAGGGCTTATTCTAGTCTCAAATGAATGCATTTTTTTTGTTTAATATTTTGCCACAGACTGGCTAAAGGGTGTGCTCTGCATTTACTACCTGACAAGCAAATCACTATAAAAATAAACTAAGCAGAACAATCCTCTCAGAAAATAGATTAAATTCGGAGCCACATCATCCTTCCTTAGCCTCCCTTCTTCCTGTCAGCATTCTCTCTTCTGCTACTCCTTAATCCAGTAGCCTAGAGTCTCAAGGTAGTTTCCATAGATTCTGCTACATGGAGGAAATATTGTGTACACTGGACAGTTGTCTCTCTGTGATCTTGTTTCCCAGTGTTTATTATCTTATATGGTTGCCATAACATCTCATAAGTTTCTCTTGTGCATAAATGCCTTAATAGTGGCATCACCTTGTAAGCTATACCTATATGACTGTTTCCAGAATCTTAGAAAAGCAAGGCACCTCAGAGGTCAGCAATCAGCTATTTCAGCCCACATCTGAACAAGAATGTCCTCTGTAATGGCCTTCACAATCCTAATCTTGAATATCTACAGTGAAAGGGGAGACTGTTCACTCTAGAGGTAACTGATACAATTTTCAGATAACTCTAGTTGTTGGAAAGTTTTTCCTTATATGAAGGCATTTTTTTCCCTCTGTAACATCTACCCCTAACTCCTAAATCTTCCTTTGAGGACAAAAACTATGTTGCCCTCATGCTGGCAATCTTCCACTTCTCCCTCACTGTTTTCCTGTCAGAACCTGGACTTTGTCCCTGGGACTTGGGAAATGATAGGTAAACTTTCATCTTGTCTTCTCTGGAACCAGGCCTCTAATCAATCAATCAAAAAGCATTTATTAAATGCTTAGTATATGGGTTAGGCACTGTACTAAGCTCTGGGTATTAAAGAAGACGGGTAAAAGTATGGTTTCTACCCTCAGGGAGTTCACAGTCTAATGGAGAAGGCAATATGCAAACAACTATACACACACATATGTGTGTATGTATGTGTAAATATACATACACACGTGTAATTATGTATACACACAAACATGTACATATACACACACATATACGTATACACACATATGTATATATACACATATACATAAATAGCTATAGATATAGTGTGAATGGGAGGTAATCCTAGAGAGAAGGTACAAGCAGTGGAAGAGTCTGGGAAGGCCTCTGGTAGAAGGTGGAATCTGAGGTAAGTCATAAAGAAAGCCAAATAGTAGAGGTGAAGATGAGATCATTCCAGACATGGTAGAAAGTCAGAGATGGAGTGCTATGTGTAAGGGATAGCAAGAAAGCCAGTGTCACTGCCTTATGGATTATGTGGAGAAGATTAAACTATTAGAAAATTGTAAAGGCAGGAAGAGAACAGGTTATGAAGGTTTTTAAGAGCTAAACAGAGGATTCTATGTTTGATCCAAGAGATAACGGGAGTCACTGGAGTTTTATTGAGTGACAAGGTCAGATCTGCTCTTTAGCTGAGTAGAGGATATTCTGCCATACTCTGCTACTTTTCACACAAAGTCTGCAGCCCAGCTGTGGTGCTGCTGCCAGATTGGAGTAGGGAGAGACTTGAGGCAGGGACATCACCCAGGAGGCTATTAAAATCGTCCAGGTATGTGATGATAAGGTCCCGCACAGGGGTGGTGACTCTATGACACATGTGAAAGATTCTGTGAAGGTAGAAACAGCAAGACTTAACAACAGATTATATGTGTGAAGTGAGTGCAAGAGAGGAGTTGAGGATGACCTCAGGGTTGCAAGCCTGGGTGATTGTGAGGATGCTGGAGCCCTAGTCATTTCTAAGCCAAGCTACTTAGGGTGTATCCCTCTCCACCAGGATCCCTTCACGTGCTGTCTCTCCCATAAGGAGAAGGTGAAGTCTCTGAGGACAGGGACTTTCTTGATTTCCTATATTTATATAAGAGTAACAAGCATGCCAATCAATGGCAGTTAATGTGGAGAGCACACCATAATGGGGACTTGAGCCACTAACATTAGAGGTACACATGTCCAACGTCTCAGAGGTCCCAGGCTCTGCACTCCTTAACTTTCGGGAAACTTCCCTGCATTCCTTATTAGATAGAAAAGAAATTAGAAAAAGAAATAGAATAGATTATTTTTATTTAAAAAATATTATTTGGTCTGGAATATTTTTAGTATTACAGTCATTAAATAATTATCAAAATGCAGTCAAATAAATAAGCAAGACCCTTGGTTCTATTTCTTGTCCAACAACAGTTTTATTCTCAGAATAACTGTTGAAAGATCATATTCAGTCTTTAATTGGTTTCTTGGTTTAGATTTGATTGAGCACAGGACTGAGAATGCTGAGTCATAGCTAACATTTATGTAGTGCTTGCTATGTGCTGGGCACTTTATAGTTATTGTTTCAGCAGATCCTCACAACAATCCTGGAAATGCGGACTCTTATTGCTCCATTTTACAGATAAAGAAATTGAGGCAAAAATAGGTTAAGTGCCTTGTCCACGGTCATGGACGATAGAAAGGGTCTGAGGCCAGATTTAATTCAGGGCTTCCTGACTCTAGGATTGGTCCTCTCTACACTGCCCCACTATCTGCTTCTTATTCACAGACATAAGTTTTTATGAATGGAATTAAAAACTTCTGCAATATTTTAACCAGCTAGTGTGACACAGAAAGGATTTATAATAACTGACTGCTGCAATCGAAAGAGGACCAGACTTAGAACCAGAAAGACTTCAGTTCAAATGCATCTTCAGACATTTGCTTGTGACTTACTCGACCTCAGCCTCCATTTCCTTATTTGTAAAAATGGGTGATGATAATGATACCAGCCTCTGAGGGCTGTGAGGACCAAATGAGACAACATATGTAAAGTACTTTGCAAATATCTATATATGTTAGCTGATTGATAATAGCTATTTTCCAAATATTTTCCCATATTCCTTAGATAAATTCCTTGTTGACTGAGAATTACATGTACCCCAGGTTGGGAGGTCTAGCAGAGCAGGTACAATACGCTTTGGTGAAGGGAACTCCAGGGAACTCAGGAGTACCATTAAAACAAATAAACAAGATTACTAGAGTTAGAAGTGATCAATGAAACTCAGAGTGTGTGACTTACCCAAGGTCACAGAGTCCATCAATGCCAGAATGAGGACCCCAGCCTAGGTCTTGTGAATCCTAGTCTTGTACTATTCTGTTGCTTTTTGCCCAAAATTAGATGAGGAAACCATCATCTCTTGAGGTAGTCCATTCCACTTTTAAATATCCCTAATTTTTAGTGTGAAGCTCTTATAGACTGTGAGGTCCTTATCCTTATCTGTGTGCTACTTCCCGAATGACAACAGAGACAAAATAAAAGGTATTTTATTTTAATGTGATTATATTAATATATGTATGTTTACATAAAATAAAAAAAATAAAATAAAAAATAAAATATCTTTCATAGTATAATAAAATCACACATGCAGGCACAGGCAGATAAAAAATACAAACCAAACAGTAGAAATGAGTTCTCTCCTGGGCAAGGGGCTGCATCCTAATCATAAAAGACCATGCATGGGGAATGGAGGTGGGTGACCCACACCTGCAGGTCTAATCAGAGTCCTGTTGACCTTCAGATCTCAAGCCCTCACCACACTTGCATATCACGCTATTGAAGCCATCTCAGACCTAGGACTTTTTTGTTTCACAGGCTCAGAGGAAACTTTGTTGAATCAGAATCTAAGAGATGGGATGGTCAGGAAACATTTCCCCTTATATTTATTAACTAACTAATTAATTAATTAATTAATTTTAATATAAATTTATTTATTTAACTTTTTACATTCATTTTCACAAAACTTTGGGTTCCAAATTTTCTCCCCTTTTGTCCCCTCCCCCCACCCCAATACACCAAGCATTCTAATTTTCCCTATCACCAATCTGCCCTCTCTTCTATCATCCTTCCCTTCTCTTGTCCCCACCTTTTCTTTTGTCCTGTAGGGCCAGATGACTTTCTATTCCCCATTAACTGTATTTCTTATTTCCTAGTAGCAAGAACAATACTCAACAGTTGTCCCTAAAACTTTGAGTTCCAAATTCTCCCCATCCCTCCCTCCCCACCCATTCCCTTTGGGAAGGTAGGCAATTCAATATAGGCCCTATCTGTGTAGTTTTGCAAATGACTTTGATAATAGTCGTGTTGGGTAAGACTAACTGTATTTCCCTCCATCCTATCCTGCCCCCCATTGTTTCTATTCTGTCTTTTGATCCTGCTCCTCCCTGAGTGTTGACTTCAAATTGCTCCCTCCTCCCATTGCCCTCCCTTCCATCATTCCCCCCACCTTGCTTATCTCCTTCTCTCCCACTTTCCTGTATTGTAAGATAGGTTTTTATACCCAAATAAGTGTGCATTTTATTCCTTCCTTTAGTGGAATGTGATGAGGGTAAACTTCGTGTTTTTTTCTCAGCTCTCCTCTTTTTCCCTCCACTAAAAAGTCTCCTGTGCTTGCCTCTTGAATGAGATATAATTTACCCCATTCCATTTCACCCTCTCTCCTCCCACTACATTTCTCTCTCACCATTTACCTTAACTTCTTTTAAGATATGGTTCCATCCTATTCAATTCACTCTGTGCTCTCTGTCTCTGTGTGTTCATGCATGTGTGTATGTGTGTGTGGTCCCACCAACTACCCAGATACTGAAAAGTTTTAAGAGTTACAAATATTGTCTTTCCATGTAGGAATGTAAACAGTTCACCTTTGGCAAGTCCCTTATGACTTTTCTTTGCTGTTTACTTTTTCATGCTTCTTCTCATTCTTGTGTTTGAAAGTCAAATTTTCTTTTCAGCTCTGATCTTTTCATCAAGAATGCTTGAAAGTCCTCTGTTTCATTTAAAGATCATATTTTCCCCTGAAGTATTATACTCAGTTTTGCTGGGTAGGTGATTCTTGGTTTGAGTCCTAGTTCCTTTGACTTCTGGAATATCCTATTGCACGCCCTTCGATCCCTTAATGTAGAAGCTGCTAGATCTTGAATTATCCTGATTTCCACAATACTGTAATTGTTTCTTTCTAGCTGCTTGCAATATTTATCCCTTGACCTGGGAATTCTGGAATTTGGCCACAATGTTCCTAGAAGTTTCTCTTTTTGGATTCTCTTTCAGGCGGTGATCAATGGATTCCTTCAATACTTATTTTACCCTCTGGTTCTAGAATCTCAGGGCAGTTTTCCTTGATAATTTCATGAAAGATGATGTCTAGGCTCTTTGTTTGATCATGGCTTTCAGGTAGTCCCATAATTTTTAAATTGTCTCTCCTGGATCTCTTTTCCAGGTCAGTTGTTTTTCCAATGAGATATTTCACATTCTCTTCCATTTTTTCATTCTTTTGGTTTTGTTTTGTGATTTCTTGGTTTCTCAGAAAGTCATTTGCCTCCATCTGTTCCATTCTAATTTTGAGAGAACTATTATCTTCAGTGAGCTTTTGAAGCTCTTTTTCCATTTGACTAATTCTGCTTTTGAAAGCAGTCTTCTCCTCATTGGCTTTTTGAACCTCTTTTGCCAATTGAGTGAGCCTATTTTTCAAGGTGTTATTTTCTTCAGCATTTTTGGGGGTCTCCTTTAGCAAGGTATTGACCCGCTTTTCATGCTTTTCTTGCATCTCTCTCATTTGTCTTCCCAGTTTTTCCTCCACCTGTCTAACTGGATTTTCAAAATCCTTTTTGAGGTCTTCCATGGCCCGAGCCCACCGGACATCCACCTCGGATGTCTGGAATACAGAGGCCCCGACCTCCACGTCTTTCCCTGATGGCAAGCATTATTCCTCCCCATTGGAAATGAAAGGAGGAAATATCATCTGTTCCCCAAGAAAGTAGCTTTCTATGGTCTTATTTTTCTTCCCTTTTCTGGGCATTTTCCCAGCCAGTTATTTGACTTCTGAGATTCCTCTCCACCCCCACTTAGATCTGCCCAGCTAGTGCTTGGGGTCTGAGATTCAAATGCTGCCGCCCAGCCTCAGGGCTTTCTGCAGCAGGCACGGCTGCTATTCAATATGAGCTTAAATTCTGGTGGTCAGGCGGGGGCAGGGCTACCTCCCAGGCTCAGGTCCCTCAGGGGGTTTATGCGGAGACCTTCGGTAATGGCCCTGAGCTCCTGCCTGCTCGGGGAGTCCAGGGCTACCACGCCTCTGCTGCTGCCTCTGCTGCTGCCTCCCGAGGGGGCCTGAGTCACGGAGATACCCCGCTCCCCTCTCGACCAGCCCAGAAGTCTCTCTCACTGACCTGTAGTGCCTGTGGGCAGAGGGACCTTCGCAGCTGCTGGAGATTCCGTCCCTGAAGCCTGCTCGGATCTGCTCCTCTCAGGCTGTGTGGCCAGGGCAGCGTAGGGATGGGCTCTGCTGTCCGGTGCTTGACGGACCTTTGGGGTCAGTTTTTCAGGGCTCTCTGGAACGGAAATCTCTTCCACTGTGTTTCTGCCCAGCTTTCTCTGCTCCAGAACTTGTGGGGAGTTATTTTTACAGAAAATTTCTGGGCTGTGGGTTCAGAGCTAGCATACGTGAGTCTTTCTACTATGCCATCTTGGCTCCTCCCCCCTCCCCTTATATTTAATTTAATTATTGGGGGAGGGCAACAGGATAAGGAAAGAAATTCTCTAGAAAGACTGTTATATCTGCCTGCCACTTTTTTTTTGGGGGGGGGGAAGTTAAAGGAAGAGGAATGGACCTGTGATTTCATTGGGATGGGGCAGAGGTATCAAATACTTGGCCCACACCACATTAAAATGTAATTGGGAAACATTTAATAAAAATACAATTAAATATGAACAACATAATTCTCTGGGGGCAGCTGGTTGGTACAGTGGATAGAATACTGGGCCTGGCATCAGCAAGACCTGAGTTCACATATGGCCTCAGATACTTACTAAGTGCATGACCTTGGGCAAGTCACATAACCATGCTTGCCTTAGTTTCCTCTTCTGTAGAATGAACCAGAGAAGGAAATGGCAAACCTATATCTTTACTAAGAAAACCCCAAATGACTTGCGTCCCTAAGAGGCGGCCATCCACTGGAAACCACTAAACAACAAAAATTGTTACATTTGGTGGGAGGAGGGACAAGGCAATCAGGGTTAAGTGCTTTGCCAAAGTCATTTAACACAGCTAGTAAGTGTCAAGTATCTGAGGTCTGATTTGAACTCGGGTTCTCTTGATTCTAGGGCAAAACCATTTCATTTTAAAATGAAGTTAACGTGCTGCCTTCAGGGATCCTTAAATATGGGTTAGCAGCCCTTATTTCTATTTGAATTTTGACACCACTGAGATTGGCAGTAGCAGTGAGGAAGTTCCCTTAACCAAAATTAACCCAAGATTCTACCATTTGTCATCATAGAAAGTTGCCTGAGTCACTAAGAGGTTGAGTGATTCACCCAAAGTAGTACAGCCAGTCTACATCAGAGTAGAATTTGGAGACATCCTCCTGAGTCTAAGGCCAGCTCCCTATCAAATAACCCTACCCTATACCCAAGTTCCAATGGCTCCCTATTATTCATATGATTGTTTGACCTGGTTCATAAGAACTGGTTGTTAAATGTTCATTGTGAGAATTTACACTTCAGAAATTAGCCAGTGCTATCAATCAACTTGATTTATTTTTTGTGGATTATCTAGACAATACAAGTGATGGAAAAGAGTGTTAATAATGCAGATTGAATTTAATAGTGTGCCATGCACACATTTTTTTTTTTGAGAGTCATTTGTTAAACATTTACCAACATGTTGCTGCCTTTTAAAGTTATAAACCCACCCCTTCCTCCCTCTCTGAATTCACTGGCCCAGTCTCATCTCAGTGTCTTGGCCCAGGCTGTACCCTATGTCTAGAATGCTCTGCTCCTTCAAGCCCACTTGGAAGTTTCCTTGGCTTCCATCCAGGCTCAACTCAAGTTCCATATTCTGCGGCAGAATTTTTTCCTGGTCTCACAGATACCTTTCCTTTTCAGGTTACATTCCATCTACTCAGTGCATAACTTGGACATACATGATTATTAACTCATTGTTTCTTCATTAGAATATAGCCTCCTTGAGGACAGACACAATGCTTTTGGCTTTCTTTTTGTATCAACAGCACTTGGCATGATGCCTGGTATGCAGTAAGTACTGAATAAATGTTTATTGACTGATTAGCTGACCTTACATTCTACACCCTCCTCTATCACATATAGGATTTTTTCAAGCAAAGGGGAAGAACACACGCAGAGAAAACACAGAATCTCAGAGTTGAAAAGGACCTCCAAGGCCATCCAGACTGATATATAACTAAAGTAGGATCTTTACCACAACATGCTGGACAAATGTTTGCCCAACTTTTGCCTGAAGACATTCAGTTAGTTTATTACCTCTTGAGGGAATCCATTCCATCCTTGGTCAACTTACTGGTTAATTTGGCTATCTCTCTCACACCTAGTTCAAAGCTGCCTTGGGAACTCCCTCATATTTTTTTTTCTAATTCTTCTCTCTGGAGTCAGTCCCTCTGATCATAGTGATTTTTTTAGCCATGGATAGATTCTTGGAGTTAGGAAGACCTGGCTTTGAATCCTTCCTCTGACATAGTACTACTAGCTGTAGAATATGGGCAAATCTTTCAAACTCTGAGCCTTTTTCCTCATTCCTAACCCACTATTAGTAGAGCATATGCTTTAAGTTGTTTTTTCCACACCCCTCCCCATCTGTAGGGATGGATTTGAACTGTACCATCTCCACACCCTTCCCATTCCCCATCTTTTCACTCTGATCCCTCTCTTGACCAATTTTCTTGCTTTTTCAAGCAGCTAACCTAAGCGAAGAATATCATGTACAGCTTGGAGATTAAGAGAATTAATGGCAGTGAGATCAATAAGTCTTTTATAGTAAGTAAAAGAGTTGATGTCCCAGTTGGAATAGTGGTGGAAAGGGTGCTGGATATACAATCACATATTTGAGTTGGAATTCTGTCAGTTACTTATGTGCCTTCCCTTGGGCAAAATACTTAATCTTTTTCTTTCATTTTCTTGTTTGTAAAATGGATGAACTGGATGACTCCTTCCATTTCTGAATGTGAGTGATTTTGTGTGGACCTGGTCATCCATGGCTAGAAGAATAAGACCAGTGGATGGCAGATTCAGGGACTAGACTTGGATGATTGCACTATACGCTGGTTCACCCTGCTAATTGAAGCTAGAGTTTGAATAGAATCAAAATCACAAAATTGGAGAGCTGAAAGGGACCACAGCAACCATCTGGTTTAGACATATCATAAAGGAATGCTCACACAGAACAGATGTGTGCTTATAAGAGATGCTTTATAAATATTGAGCAAATTGAGTGAATTAATACTCAAATAAATTGTTATTTCATCACTGATCATGGAATTCCCTTAATCTATGGGAATACCCTGTCCTTGGGAAGTCTTCCCAAGGCATACAGTAAACTTTTTATGACTTAGGAGAAAAGGCCAAGTAATTTGCCTATAGCAGACAGATTGAGTTGCTATGATTGTGATGGCAGAAGATGGATTTGAATTCTGGTCTTCCAACCACAGCATCCTATCCACTAAGTCACAGTGGTTCTGAATTGAATGTAGATGATTGAAATACAGAGATAATCTCCAAATATTAATTTTACTTATTTCATGTCATAAAGTATATAGTCACAAAATAATTAGATTTTTATCTGCATCTCCCACCTGAAACAAACAAAAACATTGGACATACCTGATACCTTATCTTCCAGCCTTTGCTATGGATCTCCAGCGATGAAACCCATCATCTCATGAGGTAGTCCATTCCACTTTTAAATATCTCTAATTGTTAATGTGAAGCTCTTATAGACTGTGAGGTCCTTATCCCATCACTATATACCGTTTTGGTCCCTGAGTAGAGAAAGCTGTGTGTCCCTGGGCAAGTCACCCAACCTCTGTCTGCCTTAGTTTCCTCATCTATAAAATGGGTATAATAATAATGCCTGTCTTCCAGGGTTGTTTTGAGGATTAAGTGATATGATATGTTTGAAGCTTCTTGTAACCTATTTAAATTCTATATGAATAAATCACTACATAAATTCTCGCTATCAACATCATCTTTTGGTATTTTTTTATTTTAGACTTCAATACAAAACAAGAAAAGGAAGAAAAATTGCTGTCTACACAGTAGACCATAGGAGAGAATTCAATATGATACAAAAAAATTTCCATTTCAAAAAACCTATATAATGAATACTACTCATTGTTTTCAAAGCTCCCAAGCTTTTCTTTGCTTCCTTATAGGTTTTCTCTTGTTCTCTGCTATGCACTCATTGCTTTATTTTTCCCCTCCCCTCAAGGAAGGCTACAATTAAACATAAACATACATACATATACACATACATATCCATAAACATATACAAATATATATGACCGTACTATGCTTATTTGTTTCTATCATCTGTTTCTCTGAAAATAGATAGCATCTTCCTTCATAAGTCCAAGTCTTTCCATATTTTTCTAAATCAACCAGTTCATCATTTCCCACACTACAACAATATTCCAATCCAATCACATCCTACCTGAAAGATTATCTTGAAAGTTTTTTCCCTCAAATATGGTCTTTCAATGAAACAGAGGACTTTCAAGCATTCTTGATGAAAAGACCAGAGCTGAAAAGAAAATTTGACTTTCAAACACAAGAATGAGAAGAAGCATGAAAAAGTAAACAGCAAAGAATAGTCATAAGGGACTTACCAAAGGTGAACTGTTTACATTCCTACATGGAAAGACAATATTTGTAACTCTTAAAACTTTTCAGTATCTGAGTAGTTGGTGGGACCACACACACACATACACACACACACATACAAAAGTGCATGCACACACACATACACACATGCACCCACATACAGAGACAGAGAGCACAGAGTGAATTGAATAGGATGGAACCATATCTTGAAAGAAGTTAAGGTAAATGGTGAGAGAGAAATGTAGTGGGAGGAAAGAGGGTGAAATGGAATGGGGTAAATTATATCTCATTCAAGAGGCAAGCAGGAGACTTTTTAGTGGAGGGAAAAAGAGGAGAGCTGAGAAAAAAACATGAAGTTTACCCTCATCACATTCGACTAAAGGAAGGAGTAAAATGCACACTCTTTTTGGTATGAAAACCTATCTTACAATACAGGAAAGTGGGGGAGAAGGAGATAAGCAGGGTGTGGGGGATGATGGAAGGGAGGGCAATGGGAGGAGGGAGCAATTTGAAGTTAACACTCTTGGGGAGGAACAGGATCAAAAGACAGAATAGAAACAATAGGGGGCAGGATAGGATGGAGGGAAATACAGTTAGTCTTACCCAACACGACTATTATCGAAGTCATTTGCAAAACTACACAGATAGGGCCTATATTGAATTGCCTGCCTTCCCAAAGGACATGGGTAGGGAAGGAAGGATGGGGAGAAGTTGAAATTCAAAATTTTAGGAACAACTGTTGAGTACTGTTCTTGCTACTAGGAAATAAGAAATACAGGTAATGAAGAATAGAAAGTTATCTGGCCCTACAGGGCAAAAGAGAAGATGGGGCCAAGGGAAGGGAAGGATGATAGAAGAGAGGGCCAATTGGTGATAGGGGCAATTAGAATGCTCAGTGTATTCGGGTGGGGGGAGGGGACAATTGGGGAGAAAATTTGGAACTCAAATTTTGTGAAAATGAAAATGAATATAAAAAATTTTAAATAAATTTATTTTAAAAAAATTATAGGCCTACCTAAAAACCACGATCAAAAAAAGAGCTTAGACATCATCATTTGTGAAATTACAAAGGAAAACTGTCCTGATATTCTAGAACCAGAGGGTAAAATAAACATTAAAAAAATCCACCAATCACCTCCTGAAAGAGCCCCAAAAGGAGAAACTCCTAGGAATATTGTGGCCAAATTTCAGAGTTCCCAGGTCAAGGAGAAAGTACTTCAAGCAGCTAGATAGAAACAATTCGAGTACTGTGGAAATATAATCAGGATAACACAGGATCTTGCAGCTTCTATATTAAGGGATCAAAGGGCTTGGAATAGGATATTCCAAAAGTCAAAGGAACTGGGATTAAAGCCAAGAATCATCTACCCAGCAGAACTGAGCATAATACTTCAAGGGGATAAATAGTCATTCAATGATATAGAGGACTTTGAAGTATTCATGATGAAAAGACCAGAACTGAGGAGAAAATTTGACTTTCAAACACAAGAATCAAGAGAAGCATGGAAAGGTAAACAAAGAAAAATCATGAATGACTTTCTACAGTTGAACTGTTTGCATTCCTACAAGGAAAGAAAATATTTATAACTATTGAGACTTTTCTCAGTATTTGGTAGGTGGAGGGATTGTACATACACACCAGACACACACACACACACACACACACACATAGACAGAGAGTAGTACAGGGTGTGTTGAATCAGAAGAGATGATATCTACAAAATAAATAAAATGAGATAAAATAAAAAATTAAGGGGTGAGGGAGGAAAATACAGGGAGGAGAAAGGGAGAAAGGGAATGGGGCAGGTTATAACTCATAAAAGACATAAGAAAAATCTTGTTCAATGGAGGAAAGGGATAAGAGGAGAGGGGAAAAGTGAAGCCATTCTCTTCACATATGGCTTAAGGAGGGAATAACATGCTCACTAAATTTGATATGAAAATCTATCTTACACTACAGGAAAATAGGAGAGGAGGCAACAAGTGGGGTGAGGGGAATGATAGAAGGGAGGGCAAATGGGAGAAGGGAGTAACTGGAAATAAACACTTTTGGGAAGGGACAAGGTCAAATGAGGGAATAAAAAAATAAGGGGGATAGAGTAGGATAGAGGGCAATATAGTTAGTACTGCACATAATTATTATGGAAGTCTTTTGCAAAACAACATATATTTAGTCTATATTGAATTGCTTGCCTTCTCAGTGGGAATGGGTAGGGAGGAGGGGAGGGAGAGAAGTTGGAATTCAAAGTATTACAAACAAATGTTCAGAATTATTATTGCATATGACTGGGAAATAAGAAACACAGGTAATGGGATATGGAAATTTATCGTGCCCTACAAGAAAAGAGAAAAGATGGGGACGAGGAAAGGGTGGGGTGTGATAGAAGGGTGGGTACCTTGAGGGAAGGGGTAATCAGAATGCAAAAAATTAGGGGGTGAGGGGAGGGGAGAAATGGAGAGAAAAATTGGACATGCTACAAAGTGATGTAAAAGCAATTAGTACTAAAATAATTGACTGAATTAATTACTGAGACTAAATCAGAGACTTCTTTAGTTTGGGGAAAAGAATTTTCATCTAATTTTCCTAAAGGCAGCTAACCTCAGGTAAAATTTGGCACAGATGGAAAATTTAAGGTTTTAATAGTAAATTTGATTTTGTGATTGCTATTTAATCAGGAACTAGAATATGTATAGAAAGGCACATAAGCCACTTAAAACTTGCCTCAAAAGATGTTCCTTAGCCAATGTGAAATTATAGTTATATCTGAAACCTGGTTATTGGAATTTGCTATTTTAAGATGCTATGGGACTATTAACTGACTGTTCTTCTGAGTCTAACTCCAGGCATAGATAGCAAGAAAGGTGATCTGAGCCTCTAATCCATGATGCCAGTAAGCCTGTGAGATGCTGGTATGAACTGAAAAAGGTGATCTCTTGGGAAGGGTAGGAGAGCAGCTGTTCAGCCTGGGTTGAGGCAGGATCTCCTGACTCAATTTCCCCACTGACACCTGGCAAACTTTAAGCCTGACTGAATGCAAGTTGACAATCTTCTCCTGCCTAGAACTGACATGAAGTTGGGGAGATATTGTTTCCCTGCAATGTCCCTACTCTTAATGGCAATTTCCTATAGTCAAAAGGTTTGTAAGCTTAATACCAGATCTATTAAATCATATATTGTTGGTAGGGGAACATCTGAGTTAAGTCTAAAATTAAAATATTAGGCTTAGGATTTTAGACCAACAACAAGAAGTTATGGTCCTTTAATTCTTAGTAATAATGTGGAGATAATTAGGTCAAGGGCTTTGAAGTTAGCATACGTAATTATTATGTGTGTCTCAGTTGGTTTATGTTAAAAAAAAAAATTTGTGGTCTATATTGTAAATGCTTTAAAAGAAGTATCACCTCACCAAAAGTTGGAATTATTTTATGTGATATGAACTGTGTTAAAAATGAAAAAAAATTATATTGGCTTTATCTACCCATGAACAACAAATATTACTTCATTTTTTAAGATCTGAGTTTATTTGTATAAAAGGTGTTTTATGTTTATGTTCACTTAAATTCCCGCTTCTGTTTTGGCAGGTACATGCTCAGGTATTTTATACTTTCTAGGTATTTTAAACAGTCTAAAACAATATTGAATAATTTTGCTGACACATTGTTTGGTTTTAAACATGCTAAATTCTAGTCCTGCCTTTTCTTTGCCAACGCAAAAAGCGTTGCTACAAATATTTTTGTACATGTGAGTGCTTTTCCCATTTTTATGATGTCTTTGGGATACAGGCCAAGAAGCAGTATTGTGGGGTCAAAGAGTATGCACATTTTTGTAGCCCTTGGAGCATAGTTCCAAATTGCTCTCCGGAATCAGCTCACAGTTCCACCAACAATGAATTAGTGTTTCAATTCTCCCACATCTTCTCCAATATTTATCTTTTTTCTGTTTTGTCATGTTAGCCAATTTTGACTCTGCATCTCTCTAGCCAGTAGTGATTTAGAGCATTTTTTTTTCGTTTGACCAGAGATAGCTTTAATTTCTTCTCTGAAAACTGCCTGTTCATAACCTTTGACCACTTATCAATTGGGGAATGATTTGTATTCTTGTAAATTTGACATAGTTCTCTATATGTTTTAGAAATGAGGCCTTTATCAGAGACATTAGTTGTAAACATTCTTTTCCAGTTTTCTGCTTCCTTCCTAATCTTGGTTGCATTGGCTTTGTTTGTACAAAAACTATTCAATTTAATATAATCAAAATTATCCATTTTACATTTTTGCATGTTCTCTCTCTCTGTTTATTCATAAATTCCTCCATTCTCCATAAATCTGACTAATAAACTATTCCTTGTTCCCCTAGTTCGTTTATAGTATCAGCCTTTAGACCTAGATCACATACACATTTGGACTTTATTCTGTTATATGGGGTCAGGCATTGGTCTACGCCCAGTTTTTGCCACACTATTGTCCAGTTTTCCCAGCAGTTTTTGTCAAACAGTGAGTTCTTATCCCAGAAACTGGGGTCCTTGAGTGTATCAAACAATAGATTGCTATATTTGTTGACTACTGTGTCTTGAGTACCTAATCTACTGCACTGGTCTAAACCTCTATTTCTTAGCCACTACCAAGTGGTTTTGATGATTGCTGCTTTATAATACAATTTGAGACCTGGTAGGTCTAGGCCGTCTTCCCTAGAATTTCTTTTCATTAATTCCTTTGATATTCTGGACCTATTGTTCTTTGAGATGAATTTTGATATTATTTTTTCTAGCTCTATAAAATAATTTTTGGCAGTTTGATATGGCACTGAATAAGTAAATTAATTTAGGTAGAATGATCATTTGTATAATGTTAGCTCAGTCTACCCATGAGCAACTAATGTTTTTTTCCAATTATTTAGATCTGACTTTATTTGTGTTGAAAAGTGTTTTGTAATTGTGTTCATATAGTTCCTGGGTTTGTTTTGGCAGGTAGACTCCAGATAGTTTACAATATCAACAATAACTTTAAATGGAATTCCTTTTTCTATCTCTTGCTGTTGGGCTTTTTAGTAATATATAGAGATGCTGATGATTTATGTGGGTTTTATATCTTTCAACAAAGTTGTTCATTATTTCAAGTCGGTTTTTACTTGATTCTCTAGGATTCTCTAAGCATATCATCTTATCATCTGCAATGAGTGATAACTTTGTTTCTTCTTTGCCAATCCTAATTACTTTGATTTATTCTTCTTCTCTTATTGCTAAAGCTAACATTTCTAGGACCATATTGAAAAACAATGGTGAAAATGGACATCTTTATTTCACCTCTGATCTTATTGGAAATGCTTTTTATAGTAATTTTCAGGTAGTCTGAATTTCTTATATTATTTCTCCTCAATCTGTTCTCCAGATCACTTGTTTTTCTGATGAAATGTTTCATATTCTCTTCTATTTTTTCATTCTTTTGATTTTGTTTTTATGATTTCTTGCTGTCTTAGAATATCATTATCTTCCCCTTGCCAAATTCCAGCTTGTAAGAAATTATTTTCCTTAAGTTTTTGATTCTTTATTTCCAGTTGGTTGATTTTCTTTCCATAATTTTCTTGGATTGGTTTTTTTTTCTCCTAATTTTTCCTTGATCTCTCCTACTGGATCTTTAAAGTTCTCAAGAACTCTTTTTGTGCTTGGGACTATTTGATGCTTCTCACTGAAAAAGCAGTTGCTTTTTTTTTTTTTTAACTCCATTGTCTTCTTCTGAATATGAACCCAGATCTTCTCTCTTCCCACAGTAACTATCAATGGTTGAACTCTTTCTCCTTGGCTTAGTCATTTATTTATTTTATTTATTTTGTTTTTAGCAGCTATTGGCATAATCAAGTTGTTAGTCCTGAGGTATGGAGAATGATGCTCCAAGTCTCAGGTTATTTTCTGATGTCTGTCTCAGGGCCTGACTTTGGGTTATCCTCTCTACTCCTAAGCCACAGCTAGGGCCCCCAGGCACACCGTCCCTCAAATGATCTTGCTCCCTGCAGTCACTCCAGGGGCAGCAAACTATAGCTGTCTTCTTTGCCCTGGAACTTACACAATGGACTCCGCTCTCCTATAAATGCCCACAGCCAATGTGGTCCCTGCCCACTCACCAGGTGTGTGCTAGCTCCTTCTCCATGAAGCTACAGCTTGGGACCTATCTGGTCAGAATGGCTGTACTTGGTGTCCCTTGACAGTGAAAGTCCTTCAATCTTCTTCCTCTTAGTCATCAAACCCCAACACTGTTTGTGAGATAAGTTTTTAAGGCTGATACTGCCTCTCAACCCAGCTGCCCTCAGAGTTTGTTGTTTTTTGATTCTGCAGAGTAGGGCTGTAGGTGTTTGCATTTTACTCAACCCAAACTTTAAGAGCTCCCCTTCCCAATGCTGGGTCTTTCCTGGGGTCTTCTCAAGTTGTCTTAGGAAAACAACTGCTTTACCCTGTTTATTTCTGCTGCTTTGAGGCAATATTCTGTCTTTTTTGTGGAGCAATTTTGTAAAGCCAAAAGTTTTCTGACCTACTCTGCCACTTCCCAGAATCCTCTACCCAACATCATACTACCAATAAATGTAACTCTTTGCAATGTTCACCCATGGCTCCCAATACTGCCCTCTAAAACAAAGTAGAGCAAACCCAAACCCTCTTCCTCATGATGGAATCTGAAGATGACTAGGCTACTATGTTCCCCCAAGGTTCCTTTTCTCAATTCTAAACACCCCATTTCCTTAGCAAGATTATTCCATGGCATTCACTCAAAACTCTGAAGGTGGCACCAAACAATACCCAAGGGCAATCTGACCAAGAGTAGGACTATTGCCTCCCCAGTCTTGGGACTTAATGCAGACTCTTTTAATATACCTATATCAGACTATTGATTTATATTGAGACTGTAATTCATTAAAGGTCCCAGAAAATTTTCAAACAAACTAATGTCTAGTCGTACTTGTTTGTCTTTGTGTACTTGTAAGTTGATGAGGGTGGGGGTGTGTGGGATTCACCTGTAAGATGGCAGTACTTTCTCCTGTGGCCACTTCCCTAAACAGAAGATGTGACAAATGATTAAAAGAACTACAAAGAAAAAAATGGAAAGAAATTCCAGCAAGGCAATCCCCACAGACAGTTATATAGAGTGCACTTTCTCTGCATTGCATCTCTGAGGTACTGAGAAGAACCCTTGAGCTTCCATGGAGGTCATTGGGTCAGCAAGCTGTTGGAATAGGAACTGCCTAGTGATTTGCTCAGTGCAACAAAGAAGGAATGAGAGTAGTTTGGGGGCAAAGTGCTGTTTTGTTTGTTGGCACAGAATTCAGCCCTTACCTCTTTCCCTTTTCTAAGACTTTCTAAGACTGGTGGCACGTCCTTCCATTTTCTGTGTGGCCTGGAGTGACAGACAGTGGCCAGTGGATCAAGTGGCTGCTAATAGTTTCTCATTTTTTTCTGCTTGCTACTTATTGTAGTTTCCATTAAGATGCTATAACTCAAGCTAGGAGTGTAGAAGTGGCATAGATGCTGGAGAACTGCTTTATAGAGACTGTGGGCATGGAGATGAGAACAAGGCATCAAAGAAGCAAGACCAATATGGACCTGGACTTTGGATGTAGTGGCAGTTCAGCAGGTAGTGAGATTGGTTGAGGAAAATTATCTGAAATACTCTTTCCTCCATGCTGTTTTTTCGTTATTTGAAGGTCTAATTTCAGGAGGTTCCAATCTTGCACATGACTTACTGTGGGAAAAGAGATGGGGACGGGGTGATGATTGGTTGAAGCACTCATTAAGAAGGGAGTGTTTGACAGGTTGTTTTTGTTCTTGTTTTCAATCTGTTGTGTTTCAAACCCTAGTCACTGAAAGGTAACATAAGCTTCTTGAGAAGAGGTATTGTTTTTTTTTCTTGAATTTGTATCCCTAGATCTGGTTGGTGCTCAGCATCTAGTAGGTGCTCAATAATAGCTCTTTGAAGGATTGGTTATTAATAAAGTCAGTTAACAGAGAACAGGGGATTTCCCATAAGTCAAAGATAGGGGCTCTAGAGCTATAAATTGTCCTATTTTTTAAATTTTTGGAATCATTTCCTTTCCATACTCCTAGATGAGTGAGGATCATTTTATATTTTTTGTTTCATGGGTTGCTATGGAGAAAGAATTAATCACTAAGTGACCCACCTACTGGTGATGAACCTCTTTGTACTTAGCTAGGCTAGTCTTTGGAAAGCAGACATAATTTGTTGTTAGCACTATTCTGGAAAAACAAACTTTGTAATCATAAACATGAATAAACATGAAGTTATCTAGAAATGGAGGAGAGGGGCAGAATAGATAAGAAGGGAAAACTCAACAATTTTTTGTCCTTTGTTTTTATATCCCAGTAATTTCAGGATATACTGGAGATCTTTTCCCACTGCCATAGTGAGCACTCTCTTATAACACAGGGGGAAAAATTAGACACAATCTATAAATACTATAAACAATGTCTTAATATAATATGCAACTTTCCACATTCTAAGTGTCCAGCCTTTGCAATGGAGGAAGAAGGTACATTACCTGTTTTCTTTTCAAAGACCAAGATTAGAAATTATAATTACACAGTTTTCCACTTTGTTTTGTTGCTTTTTCATTTTTGTTGGTTTATTTATTGTGTACATTGTTTACCTGGTTCTGCTTACTCAATTCTACATTCGTTCATAAGTCTTCCCATTCTTCTCTGAGTTTCTCATGTTAGCCATTTCTTAAAGTGCAATCATATTCTGGTATATTTGCATACTATTATCCTTTGTTCCAAAGAGTGATTCTCTGGGGAGAATGGGATATATTTGCAAATGAAAGTGATAAAGAAATGAATTATATGAAAAGGATTTTTAAAATCCCCTATTCATCAGCATAGATATTCAATATCCCTTTCTGTTGTCCTTAACTTTTCCCATCAGCCTCAGCTCATTCTGAGCTTTATAATAATTGAAATTATTTTTATAGGAGCATGCTACACTTTTGGCCTCATTCTCTAGTAACTGGCCTGCTTCTTTCCCCTTACTTGCACATGTCTTTTTAAAATCTAAATTGCTTGATAAGTTCCTTGGATATCCATTTTTTTTCATGCTACACATATCTGGAAGTGTTCTCCTTAAACCCAGAGGGTAGAACTAGGAAAAATGGATATAAATTTTAGAGAGGCAGATTTCAGTTTAATGTAAGGAAGAACTTCTTAGTAGTTAGAGCTGTCAAAATTTGGGATTATGTTACTTCAGAGATTGTAAATTTCCAGTTACTAGAAGACATCAAGTACATCCTGGATGGCCACTTGTTAAAGAAGTTATGGAGAGAATTCCTTTTGATGCATAAGTTCTATTAGATGATATCTCAAGTCTCTTTCACAACCCTAGGAGTCTAATATTTTCTGAAATATGGAGATCTTTTGGTTCATAAAATTGTTTCCTAGCTTCTTTACCCTGTTGAAATTTAATAGAAAAAAATATAAAGTCTTATATGGAATTAAGAAATAAACTTCAGAAGTACAAGATAAAGGAGGTACAGCTAGATAATAGTTCATCTCAAAAGGATATGGAGTAGGGGAGATTGGGTGGATTACCTGATCAAAATGAGTCAGCAGTGTTATGTGACAGCCAAAAAGCTAATGGAAACTTGGAATGCATTAAAAGGGATATAGCTTCTAGAAAAAAGGTGATACCTTCCCCATTTCTTCCTTATCCTTTGCCCTAGGCAGAACATCTCTGAAATATTGTGTTCCATTTGGGGAGCCACAGTTTAAGGGAGATATTGATAAAATGTCTAGAGAAGTATGGGGAAAGTCCACAAACCCATATCAATTGAGTTTTAGTTGAAAAAAATTAAGAATACTTAGCCTAGAGAAGGAAATACTTTGGGGAAGCAGGGTTAGGGTTTTCAAGGAGTTGAAGGCTATTCTACTGCATAGAAGATTTGTCTGTTTAGCCTTATAGAGCAGAACAAAGGACCAATGAATAGAAGGTAGAAAGAGACAAATTAGGTCTATGTCTAGAAAAAACTTTCTTAACTATTGGAGTAATGCAAAAGTGTACTGGGCTGTCTCCTGCAGGGCAGGCTTCTTCTTTGGGGAAGGATTCTGTTAGAGTATGGCTGACATCTTGTGATGTATATCATAGTAGGGGGATTATGTTCAGATCTAGGTTGGACTAGATGACTCCTGAGGACTCTTCCAACTATAAATTTTGTGATTCTGTGACTCATAACAAATGAACGCAATGCCTTAGATGAGGAAGGCAGAACAGAGAAGTTGACAGCTCAAGGGTTTAGAGCCACAGCTAATTGAAAATGAATAGAAGTGAGGGGAAATCATCTCTAAAATGATGATTGGAGTCAATGGGAAAAAATTATTCTGATTTATATTTAATGTTATAGGACATTCACCTCGTAAAGAAAAGGAGGGGAATCTATGTTTCTAGGAATCCCAGGACAGGATTTATATCTCTGGAGCCCTGTTCCTGTTTTCACATTTGAATGAGTCAGGTCCTCTTAGCCTGACCTACCTATTATCCATCTCCAGCACTTGTGCCATAGACAGGATGCAAAAGACATTACTGAATTTCAATCTGTCTTGAATTTTCCCATAGTACTCATAGGGTTTTCCTTTCTGCCTTGTTCACTTATTATAGAAGGCTGATTTCTCCTTTCAAATCAAAAGTGTAAAACTTATTGTCATATTTTATGTGATGATGTAAATTCTGATATGAAATTATGCCCCTAGAATACCCTAGAGTAGGTTCTGAACGCATAAGTAGTCATTTGTCAGATGCAACCTATAATCTCCTTGTTTCTGTGACCTGTCTGGTAATTTTCCCTGAGAAGACAAGCTACAAATGAAGAGTGCACTTAGATTGCAGTAATGAGGGGCAAAATATGGATGTAAAAAAGCTAAACCATTCAAGAAGAAACCAGGGAATTTTCCCTTTAGATTCAAAGGGCTTTAGTCCATTTGCTTTATAATCACGCTTGTATTCTGGTCCCTCCACTAGTCACTTAGACTCGGTACTAGCCACCAAACTTCTCTGTCAGTCATCAATCAATCCACTCTCTCCAGACCCACCTGTTCCATGTACTTTTCCATTTGCTCAGTTTCTCTGCAGCTCACCAAGTCCTGTGGTCTCTCCCCTCTAGGGCTGTATAATTCACTGTATTTGTTCACGAGTGATTTGGATAAGAACAAGATAGTGTGCTTATCCAATCTGCAAATGATTCACCATAAGGATGGATAGATAATAAACTTGGTGGCAGAATTAGGGCTTCAAAAGGGTTATCCACTGAGAAGGATGGGCCCAATCTAGGAAACTGAGATTTAATCAAAAGACTTATCCCACAAATGCAGGAAGGGGGAAGATCAAATATAACTGAAAACCTGCATGTGCAAAAGACATGGCTGTTTTAATGGACCACATGCTCAGTATGTGTCAGTTGCATGACGTCTACCAAAAGAGCGACAGCAGTCTTGCCTTGAACCAGAGATGGCATATGTCTTACTCTACCTTTTGCTGGTCAGATTACAGTGGTGGTTTTGTATTCAGTTTGGATGGTGACATTTTAGAAAGAAAATGGAAGCAGAAATATGTTTTTCATGACTGTGTGTGTATGATGGGCATCATTTATTGCCTATTCATGGGTGTCAGAGGGAATGAAGAAAGGAAGAGGATGTAGAACTAAAAAAAAATTGGAAATAAGCATTTATTAAGTGCTTAGTATGTGACAGGCACTGTGGTATGGATATGAACCAATGAGTGTCGTTGAGTTTTCTGGGATGACATATATTTAACTTGAGGAAGAATGCTAGGGGTTGGCTGGGAATCAAATCCCTGATCAATTTCATGTCTCTGATAATCATTTTGATGAAATTATAGGACAAGGACCTTGATCAGAAAGGTACCTTCCATGAAAATACACGAAGGCTTAAAACCTTATGGAAGTAATACAGAAAATTCTTCTGATTAGTCCCCAATGGCCAGAACAGAATCCAGGATGACTTATGAGAGTCAAGGTGGATGGAGCTTTTGAAAGAGGTGTGTTTTCACTTGTGAGTCTAGGACTGTGGATTCAGTGATCACATTGTATTCCTTAACCTGATCATATGTTGAACATAATGTGGAAGCTTCTTGTAGGAAGTTTTTTTTTTCTTTTTAATAACAATTACAGTAACCTATATGTTAAAAGGCTGCCATGTATAGTAGGTTCCAATACTAGCACAGTACCTAGTAAATTAATTAGTTAATAATTAATAAGAAAGCTCCTACTTTGTGCCAGTTACTATATTAAGCACAAAGTAGCATTTTAATAAATGCTTATTATTGATTCTTCATTGAGAGAATTTTTCAATAATTGGTTATCAGGGATGTTGTAGGAACAGACCACATTCAAGGATGGATGAGATTAAGTCACCTCTGATGTTCCTTGAAATCCTGTGATGCTGTGGCTATGCTTGCATAATATGACAAGGTGATCGTCCCTAGATTAGATAAAATTCTCCTCGAAGGTTCTGAGACAAAGGGGTGTGTCTGAATAATATAGCACATTGAATCAAAGAACTCAGCCACAGTGGCCCAGGAGTAGAAATGAAAACGAGAGTCATGAACCACAGTCATAAATCAGCAAGACAGGAAACAAAGCGGGTCAAGAGAAGGGTCTGGAGCAGTTACAAAGAGCCTACAGCAATTTGTTGGGCTCATTTAATGGAGACCATCTGCAGGCTTTCAAGCTTGGGTTTGCAGAACAGGGATGCTCCCACTCCTCCCCCCACCTACTTTTCATGTTTCACTCTCCACTGAAATAAGGACAGAAGCATCCATAGGTTCTCTAGCAATTAGATGTTGCTGGATCATAGATTTAGAACTGGAAGCTCTCAAAGGTTATCTAATGAAATCCCCTTGCTTGATAGGGCCTTCCTTAAGGCCCTTATCACCTCTGTCCTTGATTATTACAGTAGCCTCCCTCAATTCTCTCTTAAATCTGGTCCATTTGCAATACTGCTTCCAAAGCAATTTTCTTGAAGCGCAGATCTAAATGCATCAATCCCTTACTCAATAAACTCCAGTAACTCCCTATTGCTTCTAGGATAAATTATAAACTTCTCTGTTTAACTTTGAAAACTCTTCACAACATGGCTTTAATCAATCTTCCTCCCCCATTATACATGATTTTTCCTTTCCACACTTTGCAATCCATTCAAACTGAACTTGTCTCTATGCCTTACACTTTATCTCCTGCCTCTCTGCTTTTGCATTGGCCATACCTCATGCCTGAAGAGTACCTCCTCCTCTACTCCACTTCATAAAATCTCTACCTTCCTTCTAGATGAAGCTTAACCACAGCCTTCTCCATGAAGTCTTTCTTGATTCCTCCATCTTTCCAAAGGCTATTGCCCTTTTTTTTAAACTACTTTGTATTTATTCTCTTTATGTTTATTCCATTATCTCTCCCATTGGAATGTGAACTGCTTATTATAAGTAGTGACTGTTTTATTTTTTATATTTTGTATTTGTATCCCTTGTATCCAGAAGCTATGTACCTGGTACATAGTAGGTGCTTAATAAATTCATGCTGATTGGTTGATTGTTGATAGATGGGGAAACCAAGGACCGAAGAGGTAACAGTGACTCTGTTACTTACTACCTATGTGACTGTGGGTAAATCACATAAATCATAAATCATTTCTGAATCTTAGTTCCTCATCCATAGGATGGAGTGAATCCAAGGAGTTGGACTGAATTGGTGCTCTGACTGAGTTGGTCCTTGGAGGTTCCATCCAACTCTACATCTATGATCTTTTGATCCTAAGTTATTTGCTCAACGTCATATAGGTAGTAAATGGAAAAGCTGAGATATAAGCCTGAGTCCTCTTCCTTTCCACTATACTCTAGAGTCAAATGACCAAAATGATTGAGGGATGATTAGGAAGTCTTCATGGCAGAGTTCGCAGTTGAACAGGATATTAGAGGATGGGTGAAGCCTTTCAATGGCTGAAATGGTAGGGAAATCCATTCTAGGTATAGACAGTGAAACAAGCAAAGGCACAGAGAAAGGATGTAATAATAATTAGTCTAGCGTGCAAAGTACTATACTGACATTATTACATTTGAGTCTCAAAGCATGGTGAAAGGTAGATACTCTAGGATTTTTATCCTCCTTTTATAGATGAGGTAATGGAGGCTCAGAGAAGTTAAAGGATTTGTTCATGGTCATACAGCTAGCTGTTAAAAGCATAATTCAAAACCAGGGTATTTCTAACTCCAAGTCCAGCACTTTACTACTGGCAATTCATATGAATAATAAGACATAATCTGAGGATGGCAAGGCATTCACTTTGTTTGGAATATAGATTATGTGAGAAGGAACGAAATCAGTGAAGCAAGGAGTAATATGAGGCTTAGAAAGGAAAACTGCTATCAGATACTGGCAAGATTTCAAAGCCAAGCTGAGGACTTTAATCTAAAAACATAAAGAGCCACTGAAGGTTTTTGACTAGTAGGTGGCATGATTTAATCTGCCTAATCCGGTAGCGGTGAAAAGGACAGTGTAATTGAAGGAAGAAAACAAGCATTTATTAAGCACCACAAATATCTCATTTGTTCCTCATAAGAACCCTGGGAGATAAGTTCCCATTTTAAGTTGAGGAAACTGAGGTAGACTGTGGTTAAGTAACTTAGTCAAGGTCACGTAACTAGTAAGGGTCTGAGGCTGGACTTGAACTCAAATTTTTCCTGACTCTAGGCTCAGCACTTCTGTGCCACCTAGCTGCTTTTAAGTGGGAGAATCTAGAGATAGAAATTATAAAATCCCCTCCTCCCACGGACTTTTCGGCTCCCTTTTGTGTAGATTGACTCCAAAATATTATATGCACATTATAGCTACTTTTTTTTTTTGAAATTTCACTTTTTATGATTTCCTCCTGGATTTTATTACCATATAGAAATGTTGACAATTTTTATAGATTTATTTTGCATCCTGCTATATTATTGAAACCATGATGTCAGTTTCATGGCTAATTCTTTGGGGTTTTCTAAGTAAACAAGATTATATTTATGGAATAACTGTCATTGAAATTTTAGAAAATAAACATTTTGCGATAAAAGCATAATGGAAGAGTTTACAAACTCTGGCAAATGCCCCACATATGGGTTAGGTATCAGATCCTCTTAAAAGAGGGAGTCATGAAACAATGAATAAACATTATATTTTAATAAAAATCCTACATAAGTACATTTACTTTTTTTCAATGAAGACACAAGGTAAACTAAAAATAGACAAAAATGGCACTAACTATGAACTTGCTTGGCCTGACAGTAAATGTAGCACAACAAAAACTGAATTGAGCATTATAAAAGGGATGAAATATGAGTCTCTATGTGTTTAATTTCAATGAAGATATGATCTATAACTGTCCCCCTCAGTTGCCATAGGCTCATGGCACAGATAAGTTGAATCACTGTTCTGTTTTCTATATTCAAATGAGAAATGTGTAAACTTAAGGTTAAGTAATCTTTCTGAAGAGGTTAAAAATACCTTAAAACCTGCTATGCTTCCTAACATTGTTCATTTTGGCCTGTGCAACATAGTTACCTGGTTTGAAAAAAATGGACAATCATTTGAAATTTCTAATAATTAAATTTAAATTTAATTGTAGTTAATATTTTATGCTCTTTAATCTCTAAGAAGTAGAATAGGATCTCTTTTTGATGGCTAAGCATAAATTTTGCTTGGAGATGAAATCCACTGGAAAATAATATGAGCAAAAGCATTATAGTCTATTTAAGTAAAGGGAATACAAAAACACAAAGGAAAAAAAGAAATCCAGAAAACATTATCTGTTGCATTTATCATTGCAATTCATAAATATTGTTATGGCTAGAGTGGAAAGACCACTGTGTACAAATGCAGATAGCTTGAAGTCTAATAAATTTAAATGACAGCTTGAATGTATACATACAGAATCCATAGGCAATACAAGATAAATTATTCTTTTTTTTCCAGATATGCTTTTATTCATTAATGAATACAGAACAAAGCTATTAGCATCTGGCATTTTTCATCACCAAAGGCAAGTATTTCTGAAATCTTAGTGCTTGGGCCTCTGCTCTCCATTTTTCCTCTTAAAGGACTCATCCATTCTCATGATTTCAAGTGTCACTTGACAAGATAATTTTCCAAAGAAAATTAAATGTTTTTAATAAGCAATAATAATTTTTCCCTCAAAACCATGTCTGACACATCAAAAGGATTGCTCAAATCATAAGTGTAGAGCTAAGAGTGGAAGACAGAAACCCTTATTTAGAAGGACAAATGTAATTGTAATCTGAAGTAATTTTAATGATCAAAATGATGCCTGGTGAATCATATGCAAAACAGCTTTGACAAGTTTCACTTGTAGATAATATTGTAAGAAGAAAAATTACCTGTATTTTTGAAGACTTTTGTTATCAGTTATTTGAGAAATTTAAAAAATTTCTATTTTGCATTTTAAGTGGATGATATAATAGATAATAGTTAAAGATGCTTATTTGATTATATGTATGATATAGCACTGAAACCGCTGGTAGGAAATATTTGCTTCATTTGAAATCTATTTATATCAATGCCACATGAAAAGAAAATGTCAATACAATTAATGGGTTTTTTAAAAATGAAAATACTATAATACGGAAGAATTCTATTGGACTATGCATTGATGAAGCTCATCCAGAGTCACAGTGAAATGCAGACCTATAAACACTAGTTTAAAATGTAGCCCTTTGTGCAATTTGGGCACATTACATTTTCACAATCTCTTGCATTGAGATATATGAATGTGGGAGCTACTCAAAGCTTTTCCAAGTTGTTACAAGAATAGTTAACTTTGTACAAAACATTCCATTAAAAGAAAGACCTCACAGAATTGTGCAATGATATGAACTGGGCATTTCTATATCATTGCAAAATATTCTGACTTTCTTGTGCCAAAGTACTTCCGGGGTATTTGAAGTGTAGCACTCCTTTTGACCTGTTCTCCCAACTTACACTCACGGCTACCTCAGGTTCTAGGGGTAATCCTTTGGGTCTGCACTAACAACATAATTCATAATCCCCACGCTGGCATACTTTCCCTTAACAGTTAGCCAGTAGATACAGTCAAATATCAGCAAAAGCATTTACTACAATGGCAGAGGAAGAATGTAGATTCAAATATTCCTCTCATAAATCTGGGGTACACTTCGCAATGACTATACATAGCAGATTTAGGAAGAGTGGGCACAGACTTAGAGCTTAAGGATAGTGAAGCATACTGGTAAGGAACATATTTAGCTAGAGCAACTCAGAACTCCTGGTACTGCAAGGCCTGAACGTCCTTTCATTCTTTATAAAATTCCTCCTAGTTTCCCCACTACCACTCCAGACGTAGCATCTCTAGATAGGTTGTTTATCTAAGCTCGCTCTCTCTATTCCTCTGCACAGTTTGACTCTTGATTCCCAGTCCTAACTCTCTTTTTAATCCATACTCAAAGTTTTTTTTTCCTTTTTTCAGAGATAATGCTCTTAAAAGTTGTTTCTTCCCTCTCAAGTGACAATCTCTCTATATTTATATCTGTCTGGAGCGCATGTCTCTTTTCCACACTGAACCAAGCTACTCCTGCTGCCCAAGTATATCCCATTCAAAGGTACATACATGGTCTTTGATGGAAGTGAAGGAGGGAAAAATTAACTTCTCTCTCTCTGTAGGAATCTTCTCCATACACAGAGAAGGATGTTCCTTCTTTATAAAGGAATCCTGAGTATTAACAATAATATCTAATGTTTATATAGGCCTTCTGGCTTGCAAAACCTTTTGCAAATATTATCTCATTTTATCTTCACAACAACCCCAGAGGTTATTATCCCCATTTTATAGATGAGAGACCTGAAGAAGACCATGCCCAGTCTCACTTAGCTAGTAAATATCTGAGGCAGTATCTGAACTCAGGTCTCCCTGATTCCAAGGCCAGCATTGGAATAGAAACATAGAAAGGAATAGACAGAGCGAGCTTAGATAAACAACCTATCTAGAGATGCTACATCTGGAGTGGTAGGGGGGAAACTAGGAGGAATTTTATAAAGAGTGAAAGGACGTTCAGGCCTTGCAGTACCAGGAGTTCTGAGTTGCTCTAGCTAAATATATTCCTTACCAGTATGCTTCACTATCCTTACCCCCTAGAACCTATTACGCTTTAACAGTTGAAGGCTTCATTGCTCCTGATAGCTACTCTTGGCTTTCTGTGTCTGGGGAAGTTGAGAGGGGGAGTGGAAAAGGAAGGAAAATTCTATATCCTTTACAGAAGAAAGAGAAAAAGATTGCTATTTTCTTATATAATAAAAAAGATGAAACAAATTTATTTTGTAACAACAATTTCCCTTTGAGACATGTTTATTTGGTGATAGTTTTGAAAACTAAGCACCCTAAATAAATCAATTCAAGACCTGCACATTCTTACTCTGATCCATAAAAACAAAGTAATTACATTTGTGAAAAAGTTAGAGCTATGGATAATAAATTTATAAAATAATCTTTCCCAACAGAAAAAAATACTATCCTTGTAAATGAAATTGGAGAAAGGAAAGACAAAAAAAAAATTCAGCACTTAACTGATCTATAGAAGCAATTCTGATTTTATTTTAAAGACTTAGGTATTTATAAAAATGGGAACCCACTTATTATTGACAAATATAATACATTTGGTCTTATTCCATTTGAAAAAGGATGGTTAAAAAGATTTGTTTTATGATAGATAATATGTTGAAAAAAAGCATTAAAATTTAAATGACTTATTATCTTTTGATCATGGGTGAAAAAATAATTATCTAGTTTGTCAAACAAAGTGACATAAATTTTACAGCTGCTAGTTATATCATATTTGTGTGAAATAGACTTTTCTGAAATAGCTGTTATAAATATAAAATATTTCAATTAACATTTGAACAAAATTCAAGTGGCAATATCACTGGTGGTTAAGGGGAAAAAATTCTACCTATCACATTAGTTAGTATTATATTATTATGGTTGTTCTTATATGTTATAAATATAAAAATTATAAGTGATCACTAAATAAATAATCTTTCTATGTTGTGCTATTTTCATTATATATTGGCCATTGGTGTAATAAATTGTATGTAACAATTTAATTTTATTTGAATAAAATACATGTTACTTAAACTATGGATTAAAATAGGTTAAGGTCACTGAACTTGTCCACTCATCAGTAAAGGAAACTTTCACCGGACCCTGTTTAGAGTGTGTATGTGTGTGTGTGTGTGTGTGTGTGTGTGTGTGTGTGTTTAATGTAAGCAAGAAAGCATTGCATAGGAAAACGAAAAATGGATAGGATCAATAAATACTCTTGTAATTTCCTTATTATGTCATTAAATACGTGTAGCCTCTGAAATTTACCTCCATGAACCTCAGTTACCTCACTCATAAAATGAGAGGGTTAGAGTGGAAATTCTCTAAGTTCCCTTCCAGCACTAAAAGCCTATGAACCCTTGATTTTTCTATTTTATTAATTCATTGTTTCTTAGATTAGACTAGGTAGATAATTGTTATATCTCTCTATAGAGGCAGATATAGATACGTGCTATTTATCTTTTGATTTCAAAGAGGACGAATGATATCATGTGGTATTCGACTTGCTTGACGATTGAATTTAAGTGTGGCAGTTGCACAGTCGCCAGCCTCACCCTCTCTTACTGAGTCATCAAAGTTCAGTGGCAGGACAAAAGTCAAGATGACTGGGGATGACCCAGGATGCGGTGAACGACCTTGGAATCTTTGACGTCTGACCAAGCTCTGAGGGCTCCGCAGCACCTGCTTCGTGGCCGTGGGAATAAATTGTTCTCATCCGCCCATTCCTCCAGGAGAAGTCTTCACATGCTTGGGCTAAACACCCCTCTAATTCACCAAAGGTTGGAGACTTGTCCATTCCCCTCAACCTGATTTAGCCCATCGGCCGAAATGGTTTTACTGGGGTATGGCTGCTGCACATGCTATTGGAGCCATATGAATATAGATCGAGATTGGCTATAATTCAGATGCAGCTATGGATATTTAATACATATGCAAATATACATATTATTATCAAGTCTATGAATTAAGACATGACTATCAGATTGTAAATTCCTTGAGGGAAGGAACAATATTTTTTTTATCTTGGTATTTCCAGTGCCTTGCCTAAAGTAGCAGCTTAATAAATATCTGTTGATTTTGTTTAGTAGCTACAATTAATGAATGGAAGTTACAGGGAAGCAGTTTGGTTTAACAAATGGCCATCAGCAAAGTGATAAAATTGAGGATAAGATAATGGCTTTTTTAGTGTTTTAAGTTTTTGCGAAATGTTTTCCATATGTTATCTCACTTAATCCTCACAATAGCTGAGGGAGTTAGGTACTTCAGGTGTTATTATGCCCATTTTTCAGATTACACAATTGAGGTTCACAAAACTTAAATGACCTTCCCACCATCACATACCTGATAATGTTAGAGTTGACCATCAAATTCAGATCTTTTCTTTCTGACTCAAGGACCAGTGCACTTTCAACTCTACCACATTTCTTTTAAATGTTCCAAGAACCATATTCTGTGAACTAGCTAATAATGCCCAACAATCAGTCGTTGAATATATTTGATTATGACTGTGTTGATCTTTCTACTTTCACAATGATAATTTATTTAATTGAAGGCTGTAGTCATATAAACAAATTCAAAGTTGGAAAAAAAAACCCCCAACAAATCTTAGACCTCATCCATCCCAACCTCCCTCTAATTCATAAATCCCCTTTACAAAAGGAAATAATCAAGAGGTAGAACCTTAATACTGGACAGGTGATCTGTCATCCAGCTTCTGTTTCTATACTTCCAGTGACAGGCAACTCTCTTTCACAAGGCAGCCTACTTGTACTTGCATATTGCATATGTTCTTCAATATTTGTTTTAAGTTCAGTAAAGACATAGTTCACAGAGATGTTTATTTTGTAGATAATATTAAGATGGTAGCCATAGATAGCATACTGGGTTCCAAAGTCAGGGACTAAAAGATCTCAATAGCTTAGAATCATGAGTTGACTCTTGGTTTGTTTGTTTGTATTACTGAACTTGAGATTTCATTTGTTTAGGGAATTCTTGGTAATGAATTTTCCCTAGCATAGCAGATGTGTACTTTCTCAACAACTTATAATTTTAAAGGCTTGGGGAAAGTTGGAGGGGGAAGAGTGGCACTGAGAGTTTAAGATTCTTGTCCAGGATTATTCAATCAGCATGCACTGGAGATGAGACTTAAAGGATGACTTTCTATCCACTAACCCATGTTACCTCAAAAGAATGAATTTATTCCATCCATTTTGGGTTCAAAAAATCAATTGCAAAAGTACAATCTGGAAGAGTTATAAGTAAATAACAGTTTGCATAATTATTCAGTGTTAAACTGGAAAGAACTTGAAAACCATCTAAACCAACCTCTTCCTTTTATAAGTGGGGTGGGGAGACTGAGTCCTAGAGAGGTGGAGTGACTTGCTGAGGACCAAATATTTTACTGATGGCAAGGTCAAGATTAGAACACAGGGCTCTTGACTCCCAGTCCAACACTCTCTGAGTAATACTCTAAAGACTGATTGGTGTAAGGACACATATATGTTAGGTTTGGAGTCATCAGGAATGAGTTCAAATCCTGACTCTTCATTTATTATCAGTATGACCTTGGATAAATCATTTAACATCTCTGACCTCAATCTCCTCATCGGTAAAAAGAGAGGATTGAACTAAGTAACCTCTGAGCTCCGTTTCAGCTCAGTCAGCTCGATCAGCTCTATGATCTTATGTATTCCAGGGGAAGTAAGTAATACTTTTTGGTGGGAAGAAGATAAATCTATTGCATATTCAGAATTTTATGTTTTGCTTCATTTCATTGCAGAAAAATGTCTAATTAATTGGCTAACTACGTGTGTGATTTCGAAGAAGAAAATTGAATAGTAAAGACTGGAGAAAAGTGATGGGAGAGCCTTAGAGAATATAAAAATTGAGTAGCTGAAACAAGAAAACCCTGTCTTGTACCATATCTCTGTCATAGTCTCATTGTCATTAGATACTCATGTGCAGGGCCAGCTGTAGGATGAGCTGAGATCAGAGGGAAAGAAAGTGCCCTACATTAAAATATCTCTTCCACTTGGATGCCATAGTACCTTTTACTCTATCATTCTTTCGGGAGGCAGTATGATTTGGTGGAAAGAGCTCTGCTCTGAGAGTCAAGAAACTTGAGTTCTTTGACTAACGTGCGACCTTAGGCAGGTCAGTTTCCCTTTCTGAGCTTCCATTTCCTAAACTATGGGATAAACTAAATAAAATCCTAATTCTATCTTTCTAGATGGCTCATTTTTTAAAAAAAAATTTCTCTTTAGGAATGCTCTTTTAAAAGTTTCAGACATTAGCACTTTAGTGTGAATGAGGTTTAAAATTTTATCCCCTTACTGGTTTGATTTGAGTTTATAATTTGAGTTTATAGGTGATTTCTAAGTTAGGGTCGATCTGAAAAATTATGTGTGAAGGAGAGGGGGGAAGGGAACACACTCCTACTATGTGCAAGGCACTTTACTAAGTGTGATACAGGTATTACCTCACTTACAATGACTTGGAAAACCTCACAAATAGTCTTTTTAAATCATTAGTTCCATGAAGCACCTATCCATCTACAGAATGAATATTGACTATATTCTGTTTGATATTTCAGTGTCCTTTTATGTTCCAATCAATAGAGAAGCAGTAGGACATAGAGCATAAGGAACATGCCCAGTGTACCCTAGGTTCAGAAAGACCTGTAGTCAAATTCCACCTCAAATACTGACAATGGCCAAGTCCTTGATGTCTCTAGGATTTAGTTTCCTCATTATAAGAGGAGGAAGAGGGTATTGAACTTGCTCTTATTCAAACTATTTTTCAACTATAAATCTATCATTTTTAAAAATCATTTTCCCTTCTTTTTTTTCTATTTCATCCCTATTTTAAGATAAGGGAACTGAGGCAGACATAGGTAAAGTGACTTGTCCAGGGTCACACAGCTAGTAAGTATCTAGGTCAACATTTGAACTCAGATCTTACTGAATCCAGGTCCAACACTCTGTGCACTACAGTGTTACCTAACTAACCAAACTCTGGTAGAATCATAACCACTAAAAATCCAATCTGATTTCTGGTGGTAAATTTGACCGCCTGGAACCCGTAATTATAATTATTTTCCCAATTTCATATCAGGCTTCATGAACAACAATTAGTAGACCCAATCAATTTTCCATTTAGTCAGGTTTTAGAGCAGCTATGCACAGCCAGCTTCCATTTGTATGTTTTGCTGGGGACAAGATGGGAAGTCTGTGAAATTGTGAGGTTGATTTGGGAACACCTACTTATATTTGTATGTTCTTATTCTTACTTCACTGATTCTTGTCTCTTACCTTCACTGTCTTAGGGGAGTATTCCCCCTCATCTGGTTTCAAATGCCTTTATGTCCACTAGAAGTAGAAGAAGGACAATGTTTGGATTTAGCACCAGATTTGAACCTCAGCTCTGATACTTTCCATCTATATGAACTTGAGCTAGACATGTAGTCTATACATAGTCTTCACCATCTACCATATGCTAGGCATTGAACTAGGTCCTAAGGGAATAAAGGCAAAAATAAGACATTCTTCACTAAAGAATTTATATTTTATTGGGAAAAAATAACATATATTTCTGATTTCAGGAGGAGTCAGTCAACAGGCATTTATTAAAGATTTACTAAGTGCCAGGTATTGTGCTAAGGAGGTGGTATCAGCTGGAGATAGGAGGTGGGGATTAGGAAAGGCCCCAAATAAGAGGAAGCAAGGAGATGAGCCGTGAAGGAGTTTTAAGAGTCTCAGAGGAAGAGGTGAGAAAGGAATATATTCTAGGAATATGAAACAGTAAAAATTCACATAAAAGGTACATGAGTTGCCTTATATGAAGGATAGAAAGTCAACTAATTTGGCTGGGCCATCAAGTGTGTGGAAGTTCATAATGCCTAAGTATATAAAGATGGTCCTGATACAGACTCTAAAGGACTTTAAACACTAAACATCCGTATTTGATTCTAGAAGCAAGAGGGAGCCTCAGTAGGTTCTTGAATAGAGGAGTGATATGGTCAAATCTGTGCTTTAAGATGATCTTTCTGGCAGCTATGTGGAGAATAGTTTGGAAAAGGAAGAGATTTGAGGCAGGGAGACCAATTAGGAGACTATTTGTGATAATCCAGGTGGAGGTGATGAGAGCCCAAACTTGGGTGGTGGCCATTTCACTAGAGGGAAGGTGACACATCCAAGAAATGTGGAGGCAAAATTGATGAGTCTTGGCAATTGATTGAATATATAGAGTAAAAGAGTGAAGAAGTGACCAAGTCACCTAAGATGACTCCTAATTGACTGCAAGGATGAAGTTCTTTACTAAAAAAACAGTAAAAATAGGAAAAATAGGAAAAGGGAAGGGATATTAAGAAGGGAAAATGAAAGAATTCTGCTTCCACCATATTGAGTGTGGGATGCTTACTTCATGTGTAGGTCAAAATGTCTAATAGATAGTTGCTGATTTAGGACTGGAGATCAAGAAAGACTATAGAGTTGGACATTACTACCTGAGCAGGAATGTCCTGGGGTCAGCTTGACTTGTCTCATAAGAATCCATTGTTAAATTTTCAGCATGAGCATTTGCACCTTAGAATTACATAAATGCTATAAATAAAACCTTGATTTATTTTGCTGATTGCTTAGACTTAAGAAAACAATAAAGAAAATGTTAGTAATGTACTTCAAACTTAAAATTGTGTAATGGGCGCATATTTTTGGAGCCTGTTGTTAACCATTTATCAGGACATCACTGGATCTGAAAATCATGTGCATAGAGATAATACATGAATACATGAGAGATGAAATTACTTCAAGAGTATGAAGAGGAAGAAGACAGGTTACAGGAAAAAGCCATGGGATACAATCAAAATTAGGAAGCTTGACATGAATTATGAACCATCAAGGAGGTAGAGGAGGAGAGGCAGGAGGAGAATCAAAAGAGAAGTGCAATAAAATAATTAATGAATAAATAAAGAGGCCATCCCTTGATTCATTTCTTTTTTAAAATTTATTTATTCATTTTAACTTTTCAACATTCATTTCTACAAAATTTTGAGTTCCAAATTTTCTCTTCATCTCTCCCCTCCCCCACCCCAAAACACCAAGCATTCTAATTACACCTACCACCAACCTGACCTCCCTTCTAACATCCCTCCCTTCCCTCATCTCCATCTTCTCTTTTGTCCTGTAGGGCAAGACAAATATCTATACCCCATTACCTGTATTTCTTATTTCCCAGCTGTAGGCAAGAACATTATTCAACAGTTGTTCCTAAAACTTTGAGTTCCAACTTCTCTTCCTTCCTCCCTCCCCACCCATCCCCATTGGGAAGGCAAGCAATTCAATATAGGCTATACATGTGTAGTTTTGCAAATGACTTCTATAAGTCATGTAGTGTAAGACAAACTATATTTCCCTCCATCACATCCTGCTTCCCATTTCTTCTATTCTCTCTTTTTATCTTGCCCCTCCCCAACAGTTTTGAATTCTAATTGCTCCCTCCTCCCATTGCCCTCCCTTCCATCATCCCCCCCACCCTGCTTATCCCCTTCTCCCCCACCTTCCTGTATTGTAAGATAGGTTTTCATACCAAAATGAGTGTGCATTTTATTCCTTCCTGGAGTCAAATGTGATGAGAGTAAGCTTCACATTTTCCCTCTCACCTCCCCCCTTTTTCCTTCCATTGAAAAGTCTTTTTCTTGCCTCTTTTATGAGAGATAATTTGCCCGATTCCATTTCTCCCTTTCTCCTCCCAATATATTCCTCTCTCACCTCTTAATTTTATTTTTTAGATATGATCCCTTCCTATTCAACTCACTCTGTGCGCTCTCTCTCTCTCTCTCTCTCTCTCTCTCTCTCTCTCTCTCTCTCTGTGTGTGTGTGTGTGTGTGTGCATGTGTTTTTATAATCTCACCAACTACCCAGATACTGAAAAAAGTTTCAAGAGTTACAAATATTGTCTATCCATGTAAGAACATAAACAGTTCAACTTTAGTAAGTCCCTTATGATTTCTCTTTCCTATTTACCTTTTCATGCTTCTCTTGATTCTTGTGTTTGAAAGTCAAATTTTCTTTTTAGCTCTGGTCTTTTCATCAACAATGCTTCAAAGTCTTCTATTTCATTGAAAGACCAGTTTTTTCCCCTGAAGTATTATACTCAGTTTTGCTGGGTAGGTGATTCTTGGTTTTAGTGCTAATTCCTTTGACTTCTGGAATATCATATTCCAAGCCCTTTGATCTCTTAATGTAGAAGCTGCTAGCTCTCATGTTATCCTGATTGTATTTCCACAATACTCAAATTGCTTCTTTCTAACTGATTGCAATATTTTCTCCTTGACCTGGGAATTCTGGAATTTGGCCACAATGTTCCTAGGAGTTTCTCTTTTTGAATCTCTTTCTGGAGGTGTCAGTGGATTCTTTCAATATTTATTTTACCCCATGGTTCTAGAATATCAGGACAGTTTGCCTTGATAATTTCATGAAAGATAATGTCTAGGTTCTTTTTTTGGTCATGGCTTTCAGGGAGTCCCATAATTTTGAAATTTTCTCTCTTGGATCTGTCTTCCAGGTCAGTTGTTTTTCCAATGAGGTATTTCACATTATCTTCTATTTTTTTATTCTTTTGGTTTTGTTTTGTAATTTCTTGATTTCTCATAAAGTCATTAGCCTCCATCTGGTCCATTCTAATTTTTAAAGAGCTGTTTTCTTCAGTGAGTTTTTGAACCTCCTTTTCCATTTGGCTAATTCTGCTTTTGAAAGCATTCTTCTCCTCATTGACTTTTTGAACCTCTTTTGCCAATTGAGTTAGCCTATTTTTAAAGGTGTTATTTTCTTCAGCAAGAAGATATCTTTTTTTTCTCTTTAGGGTCTCCTTCAGCAAGTTGTTGACTCACTTTTCATGATTTTTTTTGCATCCCTCTCATTTCTCTTCCCAATTTTTCCTCCCCCTCTCTTATTTGATTTTGAATATCCTTTTTGAGCTCTCCCATGACCTGAGACCTTTGCATATTTATTTTGGATGTTTGAGATACAGAAGCCTTGGCCTTTCTGTCTCCCTCTGATGGTATACTTTATTCTTCCTTATCTGAAAGGATGGAAGAAGATATCTGTTCACCAAGAAAGCAATCTTTTATAGTCTTATTTTTTCTCCCTTTTTGGGGCATTTTCCCAACCATTTACTGGACTTTTGAGTCCTTTGTCAAGAGTAGGGTATACTCTGGGAATTTGTAAAATCTCAGTTCCTCCAAGGTGGCACAATCAAGTGTCTACACTGCTCTAGGAGCAACAAGAAACTTTTGTGCCCAGAATCTGTGAGTAGTAGTTTCCTCTCCACAACCACCTGGCCTCCAGTTTCACCAAGCCAATGCTGGTGGCTGAGATTCAGATAAGCTTCTCAATTCCCCAGGGGGCTTTAGGTGGGGACAGGGCCATCATTCATTGTGAGATAAAGATCAGCTGCTCAATTCCCCCAGCAGCATTAGGTGGGTGCAGGGCCTCCACACAGGACTGTGGTGTGGCTCAGCTCCTTAATTCCCCCAGGGGCTTTATGATCCAATAATGGATGTGGGCTGCTGTGGTAGCTGCTGTGGTCTGATGTGCCTTCTGCCACCACCTGAGGTTGGGGCTATGGGAAGATCCTGCTCCCTTTTCAGTCAGCTGGAAAAACCTTCTCACTGACCTGTGGGTTGAGGGATCTGCAAACCACCACTACTGTTGCTGGGGATTCTGCCCCTGAGACATGGTTGGGTCTTCCTCCCAGCACATGCATGGCTGAGGCTGGGCTGGACTCTGCTCCATGTCTGGTGTGACAGACCTTTTTCATCAGTCTTTCAGATCATCCTGGGTTGGAAATCTCCTCCACTCCCTTGCTCTGTGGCTTCTGCTGCTCTAGAATTTGTTGAGAGTCTTTCTTTACAGGTATTTTATGGGTTGTGGGGGAAGAGCTAGTGTATGTGCATCTTTCTACTCCACCATCTTTGCTCCACCTCTCCTTGATTCAGTTCTTAAAGAAGCCTACTCACTGAATGGGCATTACCTTACTCAAAGTGAGAACCTGAAAAGGCCTTAGCCTAAAAGAGTCATGGTCTCCCAATGCATCCTGGGCTATCTCCAGTCATCTTGATGAATATCTGACCCTTGGACCCAGATGGTTCTGGAGGAGAAATGAGGCTGGTGGCCTTGCACAGCCCTCCCTCACTCAAATTAAAATCAACTGCAAGTCATGTCTTCATTTCCCTGATGTCATAGTCCTCTTTGAGAATGAAGGACAAACGCAACAACCAACAATGAAATTCCAGAGTGGAGTTTTCAGGGGAAGAACATGGTTAACAGTGCCAAATACTGCAGAGGTTAAAGAGGAAGTGAATTGTTAAACGATCATTGGAAATGACATTTAAGGCATCACTAGTAAGTTTGAAGGGAGTATTTTCAGTGGAGTGATGAGGTTAGATGCTGGACTGAATCGCTGTGAAGTGGTGGGAGAGGAGAGGAAGCTCAAAGCAAAAGGCTTCTATTTTCTTAGTGAGGTATGAGAGGGATCCATTGCAAAGAGAGTGGGAGAGGGTGGTATAAAGATGGAAGTGTGAGGAGAGAATAAAATATTGGAAAGAGCCTCTGTGGGGATCATGATAAAAAATCAGTTGGGGAAGGATGCAAAGATTGCCTTGTTTCAACAAGAGCCCAGCTGAGATTAGGTAACAGACCTTTGTCATGTATCCATTTATCACATTTGTACAACTTCCTGCTTAGTCCCATGTTCGAT